>VYZV01033079.1:0-16906 GCA_013401275.1 Pandion haliaetus
CCAATCCCCTTTTTCTACCACCAAAAAAAGTAAAAAATAAAAAAAAAATTTATATGTTATATGCATATAATTCTCTGTATTTCTAAGCAGACAACGAACAAATTTATAGTTTATTCTGGATGCATCTAGGCAAGATTCTGTTGGTCTAAGACTTAGCTATTTATTTAGAAGAAAGAAAGTTTATTTACAAGGACTTCAGGATGTATTCCACTTTTTATAAAAAGAAATTAGTGTAATTTTGAAAACTAGAGAAAATAACTGTAATTGTACTATGCATGTAATAGGATTCTTATGACAAAGCATCTGTCAGGAAATACTATAACCCTGTTGAAGTAGGAAGTTTCTGAAATGGATAGTTACATTGTGCTCCACTAGTTTTACTCGATTCACCAATTACAACCCAGTTCTAATACTGCAAGAATAAGGAATAGCAGTTCTATATATACCTTAACTGTCACCTTTATGATTCTGTGATTCAGTTTTTTTACGGTTTATGATTTTGCATGCCGTGATCACATGCTACCTCACATCCCCCTGTAAAATTTGTTCTCCTGAACATTTAGACAGCTGTTAGATTGCTGGTTTAGTAATGGCAATCTATATTATCTACTTAGGTCTTCATTTATTATTTCAGTGATATGTGGGGTCTTTAGTTTGTGCCTCTGGAGTTTCCTGTAGTAATTAATTTCTGCACTGCAAATTTATTTTTAATCATGTCAAGACAAGAAGCAAATTAATGGTGTTCACTGGTAAACATCTGTATTCCACAATACATTGGGCTGTCAGCACCTACCCTTAGCAGCACCTGTGTGCTATTTTTTGGTATGAAGTGCTACTATTATATTCTAACCTGTTTAAGTAACTCAAAATTATAAACGATTTTGAAATGTTATGGTAACTTTGATTACCTTGCAATAGGTCGAAGTGCTACAGAACTTTTAACAGGTCTTTGAAGAGCAGTAATTGGATGCTATGCACCACTTGTTTATTTTTTTATTTAATTTTGATCGGGCTCTAAGGGTATAATAGAATTAAATATAAATAAACTGCGTCAAAGTAACAAATATTTGACATTGTGAAGCTCAGACTTGAAACATTTGAAAAAGTTCTCTCAACTTTCCCTTAATGGGAAGGGTAGGCAGAATGGGTGCTTTCTAACTAGAAGACATTAGAGAGGACAGGTCTGCACTATGCGATGGCTGCTATAATATCCTGCTTTGAATTAAGCCATAGCTTCAACTACCTATTTCAAGAATAATCTCATCTTGAAGATGAATTTTTAGTATAGTACATAATATTTGATCCTAAGTACAAATTTATGTTCTTCCACTGACCATAAGATTCAGCCAGCCTTACTTATTACTGTAATGAGGTTTTACACTTTTAAAAAAAAGCTTTCTAATATTTGGGATTTTTCTGTATTTCATTAGCAAGCTCAAAAATCAGCCTATTTCTACTGAGAGGTTTAACTTTGTTCATTTTGTTCTGAAATTGAAAATGTCTCCCTGTGTATAAACAAAATTTACTGCAAGTGAGCAAGACGTTTCTGATTTTAATAATGCTATTTCAACTCAGACTTGAGTGGAAACAGGGATTTTTAATTTTTTTTTTAATAACAGTAATACATACCAATAGGGTTTTTGGTTCAAAGACCTTTTCCGTTTAAATTTTGGATTTCTTTTGGGTTTAGTGAATATTAATTGAATTTTTTAAAGGAAGAAAAAAGAATGGAAAGTCACTTAAAGGTAGGAAGGGAAATAGAAGTGATATGGAGCTGGTTTTGTGTTTTGCTTACATCTTCCTTTATTAGAAAATCAAAAGAATAACTGAAATGATATACATCTGCTGAAGATTGGCTGATTGAAAACCAAATCTTGTGCTCTGTCAGACCTGATCAAATAATAGAATATGACCTAAAGTTGGCCAGAAAATTCTCTCATCATAGTGAATATTATTCTCGAGAGACTCTTTTTGTAGTTTAAGAAATTATAATGGGTATTATAACATAATAACTAATGTATGTTTTATGAAGGGAAATTTTCCTGAACGTCTTTGTTAGAGACTAAAGCAGCTCTGTAGGCCTGTTGTAAAAATCGTAATGAGAAGTCTTATTTGCTGGGGTTATGGACCCTGATATTCTGAATCACTGATGACATCCTAACTCAAAAAAAACTACTAATGCTTGCAATCTTGGTAAAAAAAATTGCTGGCAAGTTTACTAACAAGTACTTATGACAATGTTTTTTACCTTCAGGTATATTTTTGCTCCTGGTCATTCAAGGAGTAGACTTTAGTTATGGTATGGGTCACTTGTGTTCTCCTGGCCATGCATAAAAGTAGAAAATTTAAGTTGTTGATTTACATTAATAGAGCTCCATGGGAGTCAATTTTCACACCTATTATATTCTTTGTTCTTTTCAGAAGATCTGCTAACCATTTGTCATACCATTACTGAAAGAGGGCATTGAATGTCTGTAGATGATTTAAAGCCTTGGTAAATAGGTGGATTCAGGAGGCAATTTTGGTTGAGTGGCTGGCTTTTTTCTAAGGCTGTTTTTTTTTTTTAGTTTTGTTTTGTTGTTTGGTTGTTTTTTTTATCAACATGATTTGAGAAGACGAATTCTTACTTTGTAATTATGTATATGCTAAATTCATTTTCAACTGATCGAAATTCTTCCGGGAAATCAACTGTGTCAGCAAGCGTTCTCTGGTTAACAGATATAACCAGATCTCATTTTGAAATGTGTGAAATGTTTCAGTCCAAAACCAAATTAAGTGTATGGTGATCATATTTCATAAAGAGTGCTATTTTGAAATCTACTGTCAGTTTCAAAAGGAGATATAAAAGAATGAGAAAACATCTTTGGCATCACACAATTATATATAAATAACTAAGTATATGTTAAATACATAAAGACTACAATTTAAAATCTGTCATGGGCTCATCTGTGTAACTGAGGAATGTATTTGGCTTCTGAAAAGCAATGGAGTAGTAATATTACATTGCAGCTGTTAATGATCTGCTTTTTCAGAACAGCAATGCAGAAGGTTTTTTCTGCCCTTAATTTCAATTTTGATGTAATCAAGTCCTGTCCTTTTCTCACCAGAGGCCTGGTAGAAAGTTTGTGACTTCTGCATCCTTCACCTCGGTGTAGCTTTCTGGACATTCCTCTTCACATCTTTTCTTGCAGAATCACTTACTCTCATCTTTCTCTGCTGTAGCCCTGACCCAAAATCTAATTCTTAAGAACCTATCGAGGAGGTTTTATTTTAGTTATTGATTTATATATTGATGCTTATACATTGATATAATTTTTTTTCTGATAAAATTTATGTAATCCTTTTTCATCTGTATCTCTGATTTAACTTTCTCCTGCTACACTACTCATTCTTGATGTTCTTCAGACCATATCAACCCAGCAAAATTAATAGTTTTTTTGTGGGGCGGTAACATTTCTAGAGAAGCTTTATGTCTATAGCCTTCGATAAACATGTTTCCTGCACTTGTGACCCAAGTGAGCAATGTCAGATCTGCAGCCTGCAGGATGGGTTGGGGTGAAGGAGAGGCTCACAGAGCCTTGTTGCTCTGAGCCATTCCCAGGTCTGTGCCATCTCTCCATTGCTCTGTACAACACGAACTTGCTTCAGTGCTGAAAATGTTCAGGTTTTTTGTCTTGAATTGGATGTAGTTTGACAGAGAGTGTTTTATATTGGTTGTAAAGCACTAGGTGGTGATAATGACCTACTCAGCTGTCACTGACCTTCTATTTCACATGGTTTTAAGGTGACCATAACTGATCATTCATAGTTTATAAAATAGTGTTGGATATTGGTGTGTCGTGGTTTAACCCCAGCCAGCAACTAAGCACCATGCGGCTGCTCTATCACTCCCCTCCTCAGCTAAACGGGGGAGAGAAAATATAACAAAAAGCTCGTGGGTCGAGATAAGGATAAGGAGAGATCACTCACCAATTACCATCATGGGCAGAACAACCTCAACTTGGGGAAAATGAACTTAATTTATTGCCAATCAAACAAGAGTAGGGTAATAAGAAAATAACACCAAATCTTAAAACACCTTCCCCCCACCCCTCCCTTCTTCCCGGGCACAGCTTCACTCCTGAATTCTCTACCTACCCCCCTCTTCCAGTGGCGCAGGGGGATGGGGAATGGAGGTTGGGATCAGTTCATCACACATTGTCTCTGCCGCTCCTTCTTCCTCAGGGGAGGACTCCTCACACTCTTCCCCTGCTCCAGCGTGGGGCCCCTCCCACCGGAGACAGTCCTCCATGAATTTCTCCAGTGTGAGTCCTTCCCACGGACTGCAGTTCTTCACGAACTGCTCCAGCGTGGGTCCCTTTCACGGGCTGCAGTCCTTCAGGCACAGCCTGCTCCAACGTGGGTCCCCCCATGGGGTCACAACTCCTGCCAGAAAACCTGCTCCAGCATGGGCTCCTCTATCCATGGGTCCGCAGGTCCTGCCAGGAGCCTGCTCCATTGCGGTCTTCCCCCAGGGTCACAGTCTCCTTCGGGCATCCCCCTGCTCTGGTGTGGGGTCCTTCATGGGCTGCAGGTGGATATCTGCTCCACTGTGGACCTCCATGGGCTGCAGGGGGACAGCCAGCCTCACCATGGTCTTCCCCACGGACTGCAGGGGAATCTCTGCTCCGGTGCCTGGAGCACATCCTCCCCCTCCTTCTTCACTGCCCTGGGGGTCTGCAGGGTCGTTTCTCTCACATGGTCTCACTCCTCTCTCCGGCTACAATTGAGCAGTTTTTTTTTTCTCCTTCTTAAATCTGTTCTCCCAGAGGCACTACCACCGTCACTGATGGGCTCAGCCTTGGCCAGAGGCAGGTCCGTCTTGGGCCTGGCTGGCATTGGCTCCATGGGACATGGGGGAAGCTTCTAGCAGCTTCTCACAGAAGTCCCCCCTGTAGCCCTCCCACTACCAAAACCTTGCCATGCAAACCCAATATATGGTGCTAGTTATGCAGGTTATATATTGGCTCAGTATTTCGAGATAGGATGGCTGAGACATTTATGCTTTAACCATGCCAGATTATGTGACGATTATCCATCATCTTCTGCTTAATTTTCTGCTGATAGTATAAAATGCTGGCATTTTTCGGAAGTGGTGGCACTAAGTTTGTATTTAAATCAGCAATACAAGAAAACTACAGTTTTTCTTACTCTTAAAGTAATGAGAAAGAGAAATCAGCTTGAACTGGGACAAGTATTCTGTACAGCAGATAGGAAACAAATGTTTTCAAAATAAATGAATGACAAATCTCTTTGTTTTATACTATATCAGACCGTGAAATTGAAACCATGGCTGGTGGTGTGGTTATCAGGTATGCTCAATCAGTACAGGGGAAAAAAAAAACCCTGTTTGGTAGTTGAGGGTAAATACAGATAAGCAGAGTGTATATATCTCTAGTATAGGTAACATAAAGATTACCTGGCTTGAAATACTAAATGGTTGGTTTAGACAAGTTTTATGTTTGAAGGATGCAGCTTACGTATTTTTAGATCTACTGTTTCATCATTGTGTGAACAGGAGGAAGATTGTCAATGTCTAGACTACCTCTTCTACAAAATCATGTATCTCTTGATTAATGACTAAAATCTGTAGATGAATTGTTTAAATTTTGTCCTTGAAAACTGCAAGAGCAAGGTTGCCAGCAGTAAACGGTATTTCTTTCTGTTAGACATGTTACTTTAAAAAGCTGATCTTCTTCTGTAGTTACTGAAACAATATTTCTTTTGATTTTATTGCCCATTTATGCCTTTTCCTTGAATAAATGTGTCCAGTTCACATTTTTCAAGGAGAAGGCATAAATAGGTGTAGCACTTTCAGTAACACCTACCTAAAGATGTACCAGTCTCATCACCGGACCTTTCATGCGATCACCTCAGCCAGGCAGAGTAATCAAACTAGCTATCAAATCTAATGATTAGAACTCAGAACATAATCTTTCAAAAAACTTAAGATTTATTGAAGAATAAAATCCCTGAAGCTTCAAGCATATTAGAAGCTGGTACTGCAACAGTGTGAAATGGATAAAGATCATGTTGCCATTGCTGTCCCATAAATTAGTCTAAGGAATAGACCCTTCCTTCCAAGTCTCAGTTAATCAGGTTTTTTAACCATTGCTTTCTCAACATACTAAGGTTTTTCAGCATGAGTATAAATCATTCTTCCAATACAAACAGATTTCAGTTAAATGTCATGTTCAGATGAATTATAATGATCAGTGAAAAAATCCGCAACAGAAAAAACACTGGAGAGGAAAATTCATATAATGAATTTGTACTAAGCTTGTGTTATGAAATTAGAACATGAAGTAGGAAATATGAAAGTTAACCTATTCTTCATGATGGAAAAACTAGTATCATGCTAGGGGACCACAATGGAGATGGTAAATATAAATCACTGAATCTCTAACCATTTACATACAAAGAAGGGACATCTGAGTAATTCTGCTGTCACTGTTAAGTACTGGTCTAGGGATGTTTTAGCCTTGTCCTCAGAAAATAACCAATTATAGGGTTTTTTTCGTGTTAAAATTAACAGGCACAGCTCGGTAGTTTTTGAGGGCTAGGGCATACTTGATTTTTCAAATTGTGTAGCCTGAAACTCTTTCTGGATAAGAGACATTTAAGAATACAAATAGAAGTACTCAGCAGTTTTGACAAAGAATTAAACTATAGCTCTTTACTTATACTCTGATCTTTTATCACTGAAATGTCAAGAGACTTGTAATTCGTTGTATTGAATACATGTAGCAGAAGGAAAAAATGCCAGAGTTGATGGTTTCCATATGTATGTATACCTCTGAGAACGGTTCCTGAGTGAGTGAGTGAAATCATTGAAACACAAATGTAGTATCTTCTCTTTCTGACTTCAGCTAAGAAGTAGTTATGGATGTTTTTCCAGATATTTGTTTTTAGTAACCTCATTGCTAACAAATACGGGTAGAACATTATTTGCTTGTTGCTTCCAGTGAGAAAACACTGTCTCACATTTCAGACATGAATATATTATATGTAATACTACAGGTTTAATATATATCTGACAAAGAAGGGTCCAGGCAGATTAACACAGCTGCTTCTACAGATGCTTTGGTGTCAAATATGACTTAGTCTTACACCCAGTACAAGCTACAATTCTAACCATTGTTCTACTCTTTATTTATATCATCCTTATAGTATCAATTCCCACTTAACAAACAGTAATAAAGCTCTCAGAAGATTAATAAGCATAATTCATGCACTAGTGGACTGAAAATGTGAAGCAAATCTGGCGCTTGGGTATTACAATTATAGAAAGGAGAAGTTATAAATGTTCTTATAAATGTTGTTGTCTGACTTACAAACTTTTACCAAAGTTGTAGCTCTTTCAAAAAGCATTTTAAAATATCTTAATATTTCTTCTCGTGTATGATGTAGATTATAATTTTCTTCTCTTAATTATACATGAGGGTTATGCGTGTGAATAAGCGGGGGCAGTTGTGCCTGTCAATTCATTCCCTCCTGTAGGGATGTCCCTGATCCTGAGGAGGACTTTTGTGCACTCTGGTGAGGCAGGACGGAGCACCAGCCTTCCAGTCCTGCCAGCACCGCTTGGTTCCCAGCCACACATTAATGGAGCAAGCTGCTGATCTGGAAGTGCTTATCAGATCTGCTTTTCACTATTTCAGATTGAAAAGGGGCTATGAAGGTATTTTCCTGGTTTTTTTAATGGTGATTTCCCTCATTGCTCCTTATTTAGAGTACAAGTTTGAGTTTGAATTTTAATAATCTGCTATTTTGAGTTTTAAGGATAAAATATTGAAAGTCAAGAGGGGAAGGTACCACCTTCACCCTGGGTGAGTCACTGCTGTGTGAGAGGTCTGTTTTTACGCACACATGTGACTGGTCTGCTACATCCCTGCTCTTCTGACTTTAGGTAGTAGTTTTCAGAGCTTTTCAGAAACGGAACATACATTACTTGATCCAAACCACAGATAGCTCAGTAGGTTATACTGAACCGCTGTGCATCCAGATGATTGATCTCCATCATTCCCAGTGCCACTTCTGGGTTTGTAGCTGTTTCCAGAAACTCATTTTTTCTTCTCGCTGTCGTCATTAACAACTAATTATCCTCTTAGATACCACTCATCTCTTAAAAATATTCAAATATATGTTTGAGCATGTTCAGAACTTCTTAAACCTTTTTTTAGCTTATCGGTATATGAGGAGGAAGAGAGAATAAATAGGGAAATAACTTCTTTCATTAGGGCTTAAAAAAATGTAACCTTCTTTCCCTAGGTCCCTTTGAGCACCTTTTGCTGTACACAGAGGCTGTACACAACCTGAGAGTCTGAGGCAGGAATTTACTGATTAATTCCCACAGCAGAGCTGGGACTAACAGGCTGCTAGGCTAGGTCTTGTATGCTCACCACCTCCAGGAAGGCACCCAGATGATCCTTGCTGGCCAGGCAGAAGTGAGCCAAGTGGGGATGCGACACAGTGAGTTATCTGTTGGAGCAGGTTCATTCCCCGTGCTGGTGACCTGCTCTTGTCTGGCCCCTGCTTTTTTTTTTTTTTCTTCCTTCAAGATCTTGTATCTCTTCATCTCAGTGTTTTTCCCTTTGAGTCCTTGAGCTGCTGACTATTCCCATCTCAATGACGTTACCTCTGCCTGCAGTGTTACCTCTCCCATCTTCATGGCTCCGCTCTGTACTTTACCGTGGCTCTTTCTCACAAGTCGGTAATTTCTTCAGAAACCTGGGCCAGGGTTGTACAGCAATGCTGTATGAGAACCCGGTCTCTGATCGCTGGCAGCTGAACCCTGAGGGGAGGATGGAGGGTCAGAAACAATTTGTTCTGTATTAAATCGCTTCTGTGGATATCATTCTGCATTGTGACAGACTATTTTCTTTTGATTCTTATTTATAAATAGTCTGTAAGAAATATTTAGAAATCTTATCAAGGTTCAGTGGGTTCCATAATCCCATTATACGAGAATCATTACTTAGTAATGAGCAGACAAGCAATAAAGAAATCAATAGCTATTCGAAAAGCACAGTCTATGCTAGGAAAATATGCTTTTCCCTCTCATAACACTACTAAGAATGGTGGAGTGTATTTTCGTAGCTTTGTCCTACATGTCAATTACAACCTTTCTGTGAAAGAAAAACTCACCACGAAGCTGTACTGTGATAGGAAAGGTGAGTTGTGCTCATGTAAATCCCTCCCTGTTTACTTTTTGCAAACATTTAAACCAGCAGATCTGTTATTTTTGCATACAAATGGTCCTAAAGGTCTGCAGTACTATAATCGCTTACTGACAGACTACACATTGCTTTTATCTGCACTTAACAAACATTAAGTGAAAAGGAAACAGATTAATCAGCATTGCATGCATCTTCTCAAAGACACTGAAATATCCATCTATGTCCTGGTTTCTGCTGGAATAAAGTTAATTGTCTTCTTAGTAGCTGGTATAGTGCTGTGTTTCGGTTTTAAGATTGAATAATGTTGATATAAGAGTGATGTTTTAGTTGTTGCTAAGTAGTGTTTATACTAAGTCAGGGACTTTGCAGCTTTTCTGAGTGCCCTGCCAGTGGAGGCTGGAAGTGCACAAGAAACTGGGAGGGGACACAGCCAGGACAGCTGACCCAAACTGGCCAAAGGAATATTCCATACCATGTGATGTGATGAGATGTAGTGCTCAGCATATAAAGCTGGGGGAAGAAGAAGGAAGGGGGGGATGCTGGGAGCAATGGAATTTGTCTTCCTAAGTCACCGTTACTTGGCGTGATGGAGCCCTGCTTTCCTGGAGACGGCTGAACACCTGTCTGCCCACGGGAAGTGCTTAATGAATTCCTCGCTTTGCTTTGCTCACGTGTGCGGCTTTTGCTTTACCTATTAATCTGTCTTTATCTCAGCCCACGGGTTTTCTCACTTTCACCCTTCTGATTCTCTCCCCCATCCCACCACTGGGGATTGAGCGAGTGGCTGCATGGGGCTTAGTTGCTGACTGGGATTAAACCATGACACTCCTTTTTGGCACCCAGTGTGAGGCTTGAAGGGTTCGAGATAACGACAGATTTGATTGGAGTGTGCTAGATCAAATTTACAGCTCTTATTGCTGTTTAGCCATTAAATTGACAGGCTTCTGTGCTTGCCATAGGGCTTGCTTGCCTTACGGTGTATTAGAGCCTAGTGCTCATTAGTGACCGCTTTTTGCTTTTGCTGCTTGCTGTACTGCACGTGCTGTGCCTGGGAACATTTTGATAAGAGCAATGGCGGTGTGCCTGGGCTGGCAGATGGCCAGGGCATCACTGGTGTTTCTCTGCTGCTGTACTGCAGGGCCTGGAACACCTGTGTGAACTTGAGTCGAAGGGACTGTGACCTGTGGATGAGTCCATGCTGGAGAAGGTCCACCTCAAAGCATCTGTGGCTGTGGGTAAGTCCATGGTGCAGCAAGTACATCTTGAAGCACCTCTGGCTGTGCATGAGATCACGCTGGAGCACCTCAAAGCGTGTGGCCATGGATAAGCCCATGATAGAGCAGGTACGCCCTGGAGGGACTGCAGCCATGGGTAAGGCCATGTCAGAGCAGGTTTACTTCTGAAGGGACTGTGGCTGTGGGTAAGGCCACGCTGGAGCAGGTGTATCTCCAAAGGCATTGTGACCCATGGAGAAGGCCACGCTGGAACAGGCACACCTCAAAGCGACTGTGGCCGTGATTAAGTCTCTGCCACAGCAGGTATAGCCCTGAAGAGACTATGGATCATAGATAAGGCTCCACTTGAAGCAGGTACAACCCTAAGGGACTGCAGTCTGTGGGCAAGTCCAAGCTGGAGCAGGGGCAAGGGGAGGAGTTCATTGTAATGTTAATTGCTGGGGTTAAACTATGACAATCTCTTAAGTGTGCCTCTTTAAATGGCTGCATGGTTTTCTGTAATGCCAAGCAAGAAAGTGTAGGAAATGAAACACCATGACAGCATCTCGTGTTACAGCCCTGGGGCATGCGACCTGCCTGAGAGGAAAAGCTCTGAGCAAGGGTTTCCACTGACATGGGAGGAGTCAAAGCTCTCGTCTTCTGCCTGCTTGTGTTACCTTCTGTCCACTGAAGAGCAACCATTACCTCAAGTTGTGACCTAGCTCTTTGTCTCACAAACGAAGCTAAATTACATTCATATTATTCTTACATCTTTTTTTTTTTTTTTTTTTTGGATGCAAGTCATGAATATATAGATGCATAGAAATTAACTCGATGTCTGACATAAAGGATTCTTTAAAATATACTTGTTAGAAGCCAGTATATTTTAAGGAATACATAATTTTAACTGCTTTATAATAGAATAAAAAGGATATAATTATTTTGCTAAGGGTTTTTTTTGTGTTCTTCTTAATCAGAATGATTTGTTGCTTGAAACATTTAGATGTTAATTTTTGGTTAGTACCGGTAGGGATGAAGTTTTTTTTCCCTTGTCAAAATAAAATCTGTTTTAAATAATGAGATTGTCACTTTTCTATTTTCCCTTTGCTTCCTCTTTTGTTTCTCCTTTTGCTTCTCCAGAATTAATATTTTCTGATACTATTATTAAATACAAAACTGAGCACACAGGAAAGAAAAAATGAATCTCATGAATTATATGACAGCTTTGTCCTGAATACATTAACATTAATATCTTACTTTTTTTTCTGCATTTTACAGAGATTATTTACATTCATGGAGATTCATCAGCAAGTGGTGGCTGAGGTGAAACGCATAATAGAAGTGACACTGACCTTCTCATACATTAAAGAATTCAGATAAAGAAATGGTGAAGTAATCATGTAATGACAAAACTGATCAACAGCCTCTCTGTTCAAAACCAGCGAGATATCTATAGCCATTGTCTTTAGCTTTGTTACAGCATTCAAATTAATCAGTTAGAGAACACCTATTTTGATACTTCTGAGAAATTACCTTCAGCAAAAAATTTTTTTTTTTTTTGTAGTTGTTTTCTCCAATGATTCTGATGTCTCCTTTAAACACATAACACTTGAAAGTTGTATTTAATACTTTCGTTAAATTAGTGGCAGTGTTCATTTGAATAGTTGTGTTGGAGGTCCAGACCCATTCTCCAAGGTGCCACAGTCATCAGGAAAGGAACCAACATTGCAAACGTAACACAAAGTGAATATCTATATCTATCTGTCTATCTTATATCAACACAGTAGTCAGAATAGGGAATTAATGGCTGAGTCTTGAGTCCTGCTATTTATAAAGTTGAGGACTTTTCTCAAGGGTGATCTTTTAGATTTTCTTATTTTAAGGGGCATGTTGTGGCACATGAAGACATGAAGCTGGTCTTATCCCTTTACGGGGCTCCAGGAAAATCTGCTCTGGAGCTGATGAGGAACACAGCAGCTCTGCCTTAGCTGCCTGATCACCATCTCCCAATTAACTTACCAGCTCTAAATGTATTGACATACATTTCTGATTGAAATCCCAAGTAAAAAAATAATTTGTGTTTTGGATTGGGTTTTTTAATATTCGAGGCATTCTAAAGCAAAGATTTGTCTTGTGTTTGTTTCCCCCCTAGTTCAGATGCCATTATGTTAGGTTTTGTATTTTTGTCCAGGATCTATTGTTCCCTCTTTTGCTGTTCCTTAATATTTACTATACACCTCATGTACAATTTAAATGAATACACTTTTAATGCTCCTTTATTTTATTATGCTTGTACTTTACCCAGATATATCCAAAGTTAAAACCCAGTAAGTGGATATATTTTGGGTTCAGTGGTAGTATGATTGTGAGATAAATGCTACAGATCCCGTCCTGTAGTATCCTCCATCTTCAGAAACCAAATTCCATGGAAAAACACTGAAAATTTGTTCTGTAGAGCATTTTCCAAAATAGCTCCAGACACCGTATCTTGTGTGCTTCCTTTGAACACTTCCTAGGAAGACAGACAAAATTCATACCTCCTTCTTGCAAAGATGAGATTTTTAGGTAATATTACTACTAGTAATGGTCACACATGTCCTTTCTTAAAATGATTCATTTTGATTTGGATATCATGAAAGTTCTTTGATCTCATGATTTACCTAACAGTGAGCAAGGTTAATGCTTAATAAAGTAGGATGCCCTTTTTATAATCACTTCATTAAAAGCGACTAGCAAGAGGTACATTAAATTAAAGTGTTTGTGATATGGGATCAATTTTGTTGAATCCCCGAGGTCTCTATGTGCCTCATAAAGAGCTCTCTACTTTGAACATATCTATAAGTGACCCACTGAGATTTTCTGTTCTCTAATTTGAGAAATTTAAATTGCTTTTATTACCTGTAATGGTGTTAATTACTGAATGAGGTATAAATTGTCCTGGAAAAGAATTAGACTGCAGGTCTACAGCTTTAATAACTCATACCCTCACAGCATTTCTAAAATAAACTACGTGTGACTGGGAATAAAAATAATAATGATATACTTTAGGAAAAGAAAGTTTCCTTTCACCTCTTATAAGTGGTTAGCTTTTACAGGGAGACTGTAGAGTTATGAATGAGCATATTCTGGATTATCCGTGAATTGAGGAGAAATAAACATTTATGATTCTTACACCTTACTCTTTGGACCCAAGTTCTAAAAGCTTTTAAGTGGCCTGCTGTTTGCTGAGCAGGCAAGTTAGTTGCTTTAGATGTTACAGTAGTTCTTCTACTTCTTAAGAGAAATAAAAACCAAACTAAAATAAAAACACATTACATGTCTCTGGTGACGTTGTGGTTCATTTTGTTTAAAAAAAGAAACAGCAATCCAAAAATCAATGCACACATATAATAGAATCAGTGTCTTTCTTCAGAGCTCTGTTTTCAATAAAAAATATGTTTTTTTTCCTTGCACTGGATCACTTTTGGTATATGGAGCATTAAAAGACAAAGCCAAAGTACAGAAATGTATCTCTTAGTTATGGCTCTGTGAACCATGGAGTTTCTCAGTCAGCGTTTGACATTTATGTGCCTTGAGTATATAGAAATGCAGCAAGAGTTTCGAAACTAAGTAAAAAACAGTGGACTGTAGTTACTGTACAGATACTCACTCAGCTGGTTGGAGCAAGTGCAATGGACCATTTCGGCTGCTGCTGCTTTTGTGATAAACATTCATCTAATCCTCTGCTGTAATTAGTGGTGTTATACATATGAACAGTATAATATACTTCCCATCAGAAAGGGAGAGGAATCTTTCTCTTCTGTTGTTATAATATCACTGTATCACAGTTCATCCTTATTTCTGTAATTAAATGTACTTTAGATGCTACCCAGTTTCTTTTGGATATTTCATATTGGAAGACTCAGATAACTAGACCTTGCTTTGGCCTTTTATATTTTCCATTTACTCATTTTAGTTGTGACTGTAAGATGTAATTTATCAAATGAACAATGAGAGGTTATCAAACTCTTGTTTCAGTAAAAGAAAGCGGAATGTTACCCTCAAGAGATAAATCTTTCATTACACTTTGCAGAGACCTTAAGCAGTTTCTACCCTATTTATCTTTTCCAGTCTTTCTTCTTTATGCTCCAGCTGCCAGTGTTTAGAAAGCAGCACAAGGCAGGCAGACAGCCAAAATAAGAGCTGATTTCCTAGCCAAATGGATAAATTTCCTCTTCCATAACTAACATTTGACTTCACCGTAGGAGAATACTTTAAAAATTGCCTAAGTTTCAGAATTAATTTAGTTAGTGATGACATTAAAAAAAACTATTGGGCCTGTACAGGCCATTATTTTTAGGACACACAGAAGGTCAAAGAAAATTTTCATTAGAACACTAAAAATGAATTCGGTGAGAAGTAAACTTATCTGGTTTTTTTTAAATTTTCTTTTTTTTTTTATTTGTTGCACTTGCTTGTCAATGCTTTATGATCTTAATGTCTTTTGCCATTTGGTAGGGGAGATAGTAATTGTCTAAGGAATTGTATCAGCTGGATCATGCTGAAGAGGAATTACAGAGGTAGCCTGAGTAAGTATGGAAAATAAGTACCTTCTCGCCTAATCAGCTTCTGTGAAAAGTCAGTTCTTTTTTGATTATCGATGCTTTTTGAATTGCAATGCTTTTTTTCCTTCCTCACTTTTAAAAAGATGTTATTGAACAAGAAGGAAAGTATAAATAAACTAGACAAAAGTAAGGATGGCAGAGGAAGCAAAATCAGAGAGTTGTGATTTATGCAAGACCATGGCTGTGATTAAATATGAATTTGATTCTTTGTAGAAAAAAGGGAAAATATTTGGCAAGTCCTGAATCGGGCAACACTGAAAAGCAGATTTTCTTTCAGGTCCAGTAAGTTTCTTCTCATCCCATGCTTTTGGAGGAGGCTTACATGACATCTTTTTACTTGGGAATTTCAGAGTCTTTCTGCTGTGCTTTACACATTGACACATTTTTGAGCCATGTGAGAATATACGTGTATTTTTACATATACAGGCACACACGTATGTTTAATGCTGTCTTATTTACTTATTGCAGTTAGTTTCACAAACTCTTTGTTACACTGGCCAGTGTCTGTTCAAAGGCAAAATGCATAGCAATAGTGCTAGAGAGTGATTATTGCTCTGTTTCCACCTTTGACTCAATCTCCTATGAACCTTCATAAAGTTGTTTAATTCTTTTTTTATGTGTATAAGCATTAAAGATCTTTTCAGTAGGGAAACGAGCACAATATAAGCTACCTTGGAGATAGATTTATGGGGTGAGATTGACTCTTTTACTTGACACAATGAGCATTCTTGATTTCCCATCAGAAATAGGACTTTCTGTACAGTTCTCCTTGTTCTCCTTTATATATAATTCAAGGTGGTTATGTTAGTGCATCATGGGGATTGGAGTGAATTGCAGAGAGTGCCCTCTCCTCTCCTCTCCTTTGCTGTGTGCTTTTGCCATGTCTAATTGGATACTTGATATGGACAATTCCCAAGCTAATGGTCTTTCTTTACAAAATTTATTTTCCATACTCTCACATAATGATGAAATATTTCATGGATCTGTGTCTTCTTTCTCCTATATGGGCTCTATAACAAGTGTCTGAAATTACAGTTAGTTGATTAATTTGTTGTCATTAAGTTGTATGGAATTACGTTTCTTTTCAGTCTTCTCTTTTTCTCTGCTTAATAGTGATTTATCTAATGGATGTAATGTTCTCTGGAAAAATCCATTTAGTGTTGTAATATCTATATTGAAATTCTCTAATTTATTCATAAAAAAGAAGACTTTCCCCCCTTTTCAAGAATTTCAGTCAGAAGAGAAATGAAGCTTGACATCTGCTTCTGCACTGAGCCTTTTCAAAATTTATAATAAATTTTAATATCTAAGATCAGAAATATTTAGTTTTCATTTAAGAAAACATTAACTAATCTAGCAATGGTTAAAAAAGAATAACTGATATTAAGTCATTTTCAGTACTGTAATGCCCAAGCTGAACTGATGCTGTATTGGTGCCCGAAATACCATGCTCATTTCAGCAGGAGGAATTACAAGAGTCATAAGCATCGATTCCTGAAAAGTTACTCTCAGGAACCTTTTAAAATGGGGCTGTTCAATGTGGTTTCTGTTACGGTATCTATTTTACCAAAATTCATTACAGTTGTAAACTCGCAGGAACAGGGGATTTCTAAATTTGAACAGCACCAGGTATAAGGGCATTCTGCTGTATGGCTGAGGGGCCACAGAGGTGATAGTGGCACAATCTCTTCTTACCGCTGTTCAAGAAGCAGCAGGCTCACAGTGCAAATTGGGTATGATTTCTCGTTCTTACTGGGGCTAATATTTTGTGGCTGACTTTACTTGGGAGTTAAGTCAGAGCTGAAAACTGTCTTCTGAGTTGCACAGTTCTAGTGTGGGGTCCTCAGTGGGATTACTTCTCTGCTTTAGC
>VYZV01033080.1:199-27362 GCA_013401275.1 Pandion haliaetus
TTGGTGTAACCTGCAAACTTACTGAGGGTGCACTCAATCCCCTCATCCAGATCACTGATAAAGATATTAAAGAGAACTGGCCCCAATACTGAGCCCTGGGGAACACCACTTGTGACCCGCCACCAGCTGGATTTAACTCCATTCACCACAACCCTCTGAGCTCATCCATCCATCCAGGCTATATTCTGTTCTCAGTCCTTGCTCCTTGCCTTCCAGTTCAGGGGGCAGAGTACCCTGAGGATAACTGGTCTCACTATTAAAGACTGAGGCAAAGGTGGCATTAAATACCTCAGCCTCTTCCTCATCTCTGGTGGCAACGTTCCCCTCTGTATCCAACAAAGGATAGATATTCTCCTTGGCTCTCTTTTTATTGTTAACATATTTGTAAAAACATTTTTTGTTGTCTCTGACAATAGTGGCCAGATTGAGTTCTAGCTGAGCTTTTGCCTTTCTAATTTCCCCTCTGGATGACCTAAGAAGATCCCTGTACTCTTTCTGAGTTGCCCGTCCTTTCTTCCAAACATAGTAAACTCTCCTTTTTTCCCCTGAGTCATAGCAAAAGCTCGCTGTCCAGCCAGGCCAGTCGTCTTTCCCGGCAGTTCGTCTTGCAGTGCATGGGAATAGCCTGGTCCTGAGCCTACAGAGTGAGCGGCAGAGACAATGTGTGACCCCAATCCCCATTCCCCATCCCCCTGCACCACTCAGGGGTGAGGAGGTAGAGAAAACCAGGAGTAAAGTTTTGCCCGCAAAGAAGGGAGGGGTGGAGGGGAAGGTGTTTTAAGATTTGGTTTTATTTCTCATTACCCTACTCTGATTTCATTGGTAATAAATTAAACTAATTTTCCCCAAGTCGACTCTGTTTTGCCCGTGATGGTAATTTCTGAGTGATCTCCCTGTTCTTATCTTGACCCACAAGCATTTCATTATATTTTCTCTCCCCCTGTCCAGCTGAGGGGGGAGAGTGACAGAGCAGCTTTGGAGGGCACCTGGCATCCAGCCAGTGTCAACCCACCACAGGCCCCCAACATAAGACGGACATGGACGTGTTGGAGTGAGTCCAGAGGAGGGCCATGAAGATGATCAGAGAGCTGAAGTACCTCCCCTATGAAGACAGGCTGAGAGAGCTGAGGTTGTTCAGCCCAGAGAAGAGGAAGATTTCTGAGGAAACCTTATAGCAGCCTTCTAGTACCTAAAGGGCACCTACAGGAAAGCCAGAGGACTTTTTACAAGAGCATGTAGTGATAGGACAAGGGGCAATGGCTTTAAACTGAAAGAGGGTAGATTTAGATTAGATGTAAGGAAGAAGTTCTTCACTGTGAGGGTGGTAAGGAGCTGGAATGGGTTTCCCGGAGAAGTTGTGGATGCCCCATCCCTGGAAGTGTTCAAGGCCAGGCTGGATGGGGTTTTGAGCAACCTGGTCTAGTGGAAGGTGTCCCTGCCCATGGCAAGGTGGTTGGAACTAGATGATCTTTAAGGTCCCCTCCAACCCAAACCATTCTATGATTCTATGATCCATGACAGCATGCTGTCAGTCTTCACAGACTCCAACATGTCAACCCATGTAACAGCTCTGGGTGAGTACAAGTGACAAAACGCAAATGCATCAGCTGTTGTTTGGCTTGGCAAGCCTTGCTGAGGAACCATGAAAGTATTTAGATTACAAATATCCAACTGAATTCAGTGAGACTTGGAGGTCTGAATAATTGCATGGAATTAGACCTTAGTGCTTTACCCTGTTCAGGTTTATATATCTCATTAGGCTTTCTCTTAGCTCTTGACCTGCTTATCTACTTTTCATTTTAGTTCCCCTTTAACACCAACATTTGGCGTCAGTCCTTCAGATTTATACTTGCCCATATTGCAGCCAGGCAGTCTCCACTTGCTAGCTGATATATCTGGCTCCTTCAACATTTTGTTAAAAATCCTTTCAGTTCCCTAACCATTTTTGGTTTTCATCTAAGAACAAACCCCAATCCATAAGGTTCTATCTGGCAGTTATGTGTTCCAGACTGAACACAATGCACTGGCTGAGGTCATACCACAGTGATAGAAAGAAGAAATATAACTACAACTCTGTGAAACATGCCACCTCTGAACATGAAAATATGAATCACTCTGGCTTTTTTCCTGGTTTATTATATTGTAAAATTACCTGCAGGCCCTTTCCAGCATGATCACTTTCTTCTTCTTCAGCTTGCCACTGAGCCAAACTGTTGCAGACCATTCTTCCTCCAATTTCATCTTGCATGTTTTCAAATTGTAATTAGTAACCTGAGTTTTTTGATCCTGCAGATGTGTAAAGATTCTCAGAAGAGGTATACTGTCATAAACCTATTGGCTTAAGTGGTGCTATGACAATTCAAACTGGCAGAGAAACTATCCTAAAATAAAGCAGTGCATGCTCTTGATGTCAGTCAAGATAAAGATTGCCATGGGGTTAAATCATTTTTCATGTGCTTTGTTGAAAAGAGAACTTCACTCCAGCAGCAGAAGCTCCCAGTAACAAAGAATTTGTAGTGAGATTTCTCCTTAGTCATCGTTTCTTGCTCTAAGAACAAAAAGAATTGTGTTTGTATGTATTTACATATATATCTATCTCTATATGTATTTTATAATAGTCATGCCATTCACCAAGAAATGAAATTCACATATTCCAGAGTCGTGTTGGAATTCCACCCTTGCAAAGCACTCATTGCTTATCAGTACACGTCCATGTACAAACCACTAGGCACCAGTGATTACGTCTAAACTTTGATATTAATATAATCATATTCCCAGAGAAACAAAACATGTAGAAAACTAATTAGGTTATTTTTTAACCTATACCCAGCTCATATGTTCTCCCAAGTGCATGTATTTCTCCTACCTTGTACTATTTTTATTAATTTGCTTTTCCAACTATAGGAGCAAACATTGCACAAATGAAAAGTAAATAAACACAAGAGTTTTAATCCCCTCACCTTTTCAAATTTGAAAATCCCAACCCAATAAGCTTCTGAAAGCTCTCCAATTTTCAGTTAAGTTGTTCTGAATTATCATAAACCTGTTCTGGGCCTATGCCATCGCTTCCTTCAGCAATATTTCTGATAAAGGTTAATGCTGAAAGCAAGCCTGCAAACACCTCTTCACTCTGATACTTCTGGAACTACAGATATTACTTCTCCTGCTTGTCCTGATCAAAACAGAATTTATGAAACAGACCTAGATATGTTTGCATATATCTTTCCTCCAGTCAGCCTTCGACAGCTCCAGTTTTTCCCATGACTGAGGCTTTGTCAATGAATAAGATACCCCTTCTTCCAAGGCACTTGCAATAATCACATATATAATCAGAACAACACATTTTCATTTAGGGAAACATAGTTGTCCTGGTTTTGGCTGGGATAGAGTGAATTTTCTTTCTAGTAGCTGGTATGGTGTTATGCTTTGGGTTCAGTATGAGAAGAATGTTGATAACACACTGATGTTTTCAGTTGTTGCTAAGTAGCATTTAGACTAAGTCAAGGATTTTTCAGCTTCACATGCCCAGCCAGCAAGAAGACTGGAGGGGCACAAGGAGTTGGGAGGGGACACAGCCAGGGCAGCTGACCCAAACTGGCCAAAGGGGTATTCCATAACATGTGACATCATGCCCAGTATATAAATTGGGAGGAGTTGGCCTGAGGGGGGATTGCTGCTCGGGAACTAACTGGGCATCAGTTGGTGGGTGGTGAAGAATTGCATTGTGTATCACTTTTTTTGTATATTCCAATCCTTTTATTGTTATTTTAATTTTATTATTATTATCATCATCATTGTTAGTTTCTTCCTTTCTGTTCTGTTAAACTGTTCTTATCTCAACCCACAGGTTTTACCTTTTTCCTTCCAATTCTCTCCCCCATCCCACTGGGTGGGGGGGGAAGTGAGTGAGCAGCTGCGTGGCGTTTAGTTGCTGGCTGGGGTTAAACCATGACAATAGTGAAAGAAAGGGATGCCCAAGATTATAAACACTGCTGGCAGAACACCTGCAAAACTCTTTTTTTTTTTTTTTTTTCCTTGAAAAATGCTTGGTTTCTCAAATACCCCATATTGGTACTGAAATGTTCTTAATTGCTTATATATAGGTGTAGGTTACAGAACACTTCAACAGAGAGAGATCAGCTTCTGCTGAAAAGGCAGTATGACTTAAGAAACAGCACACTACACTCCTAGGTAGCCATTCGGTATTTTCTTCAGCACCTGCCTTGAGCTAGAGCAAAAATCTCTTTTCTGTATCCCAGTTTCCCTTCTGCAAAAACAGGGGCAATTGTCCACAAACTATTTGCAAGAAGTGCAGTTCCCAGTGCCCTCCTTTACATTGATCTGACATTACTGCGGGATTTTAGAATGCTAGAAATGTAGCCTTAAAGTTCTGTCAAACCACCTTAATAAGAGTAACACACCAGCCAAATTCTCTTCCTACAGGGTATTAAGTGTCCCCAGGAGAAGGGCAAGAGGGAAATGAGTGGAGCTGTACAGGCATTGAAGTCTCATTTCTATATAGGTACAGTTTCTTTAAAGTCAGCACATCAAAAGCAGTCCTCTTCTTCCTTTCTTTGTTTAATGTCAGTAGTAAAACTGCACACTTTCACCCTAAATGGAATAGTTTTAGTCCACAAAAAAGTAAAAATCTATGAATCACAATTAATTAGCATTCTGTACAGTCCATAGCACAGAACTCATGCTTCTTGTATTATTCTGTACAGCAGCTTAAGAAAAAATATAGGAAGTAAGATCAGCATCTCGGGAATATCACTGAGTAATTTTAAGAAACTCTCAGCTTTATTCAGTGATAACTCACGTAGGAACATATCTAGCTAACTTTTATTGTTATGATTCACTTTACTGACTCTTAGAAGTACCTTAATCCTATAGATAGACCAGCTGAGTTCGGTGAGATGTTAATTAGTTTGTATGAAAGTGCAACAATCCAAGCCCCACTCTGATGTCACTGGGGTACACTTTAGTGTGTTATTTTGTTCATTTCAGAAGCCTTATCCATTATGAAATCAATTTCATTTCCCCAGTGTCTTGCATATTGCATTTTGGAAAAAATAATGTACAAATAGCGTTAAAAGAATATTAGTTTAAGAAGCTAAATTCTGAACAATTTTAACCCAAAAGAACAATCCATAAACTCAAATTTCCAAAGCAGTCAGAGTAAAGATTAATGAAATATTAAAAATACTCAAAACATCTTGCATTTTGAAGCTATGACCATTTGATTCCAAGACAAACATCCCACAATCAATACAACCTTCATGAATATATTAAACAGCTGTTCCAGTCCAATTTAATAAGCTCCCAAAACATTTTACTCAAGATACTGAAGTCATTTCAGCAGTAACTCCACAAGCATTTATCATATTTAGTAGATCTCCATCTGAAGTTTAAAGGGTAGGTTTAAAATATCTGACCATTCATGTTCTTATAAATGCAAACTACTGGATATATAGCATAACCTTCATTCTGATCTTCAAAAGCCAGCTTATAGATCCCACCCTGCATGCAGCCCTCTAGCTTATTCAAAAGCATCTTACCTCTCTTCTGGACCACGAGGCTGGTGCAAGCACTGTGGGACAATCCCGTATCAACTGCAGGAAGGAGGTAGTCAGCTGCAATCAACCTGGCCACATTCCTCTAGCACACAGCTGCATCTATCCTTCAAGGCAGAAGCAGGAGAAGGTGATAATCATTGTCATCTCCCACCTGTGCTCTGCTCCTGGCAGTCATTCTCCCCTTGGTTCTCTGTCATGCGGTAGTGACCTTTTAGCTTTCACACATGTGACAACTTCTCTATGCTTCTCATGGCCCAAGAAAGTCCAATCATCTTTTGTAGGTGAATGAATGAGCCATTCTATTGCAATTGCATACAGGTACATTTTTGGAATTGTATTCCATGTGTGGACTGTCTCAGGCCATAAGAGCAGAATTTGAGACTACTGGAACAGTGAGAGCTGATATGTCCCATATTAATGTTGACTCTGATATTGGGTAGTGTCAGTCATGCCCTGCAGTTGATTTCTGTCATTAAACCTAATCTAACACAATCTGTTCCAGCACAGTCTCTTTCTATTCCTTCCATCTACCCTCAGTCTGGCAGCACGAATGCATCCTGGTAAGATCAAGAATCTGAAAAAGTTCCCAGACACCCAGGGATCTTTACAAACCTGAGAGGAGAGTTAATGCAGGCAAGGAACTCTGTCTCTTTTTGAGATCTCTCCATGTTCATTATTATCATAAATGGTTCAATGTATCCTGACAATCAAATTATATGGTTTATCTGATGTTTTCTCCATGCTTAGTAATAATGTAAAGAATGTTACTGCCTATGGCTATCTACCAATTTTTCTTTATGTATGTTATTTTGCTTTAAGGGTAAAAGCAGCACAGTAAACTAATATCTAAACTAAGATCTGTTTATCCCATAAGGTATTCATATCTGATTACACTGAAGTACCAGACTTTTCCAGTCCAAATTTTCTGACCACCAAAGATCAAATAAAAACTCTAATGTTGGATAAAAATGTAGTTCTAATAGACCTGAAAATTTCTTCTGTCACTGCACAGATCAGTGATGGCATTTTGTTCAAAGCACAATAATATTTTTTAGAAGAAATAATAGTTTAACAGTCTTTACCAGAACACAAACACCAATTACCTTATAAGTTATCTAATCTTTGCCTGACAGTTTTAAAATGTAGCTCTATATTTGTCTTTTATTGTTATTAGACTTTTATGAATTAGGTTGCAAATTACCTGTCAAGCAGTCCTATTGTGCACAGATTTATGTAACTCATTTTTCTGATATATATTAAACATTTGCTTGCATGTTGTATGGTGTTGTCTTGTTTTATATTTAAGAAAGACAGATCTTGAATTACTTTTAGTGAATTTCTATCATATAGAAATATACAAGTCCAAGGTTTGTGTTGATCAGGATCTCCACTCCACGTGTATTCCTTTGTTGGATTTTTAAAATAATTATTATTTTCAGGGCTGGACTTTTTTACTAAAATAAGGCACAGTATTGCCATCTCCAGTCCTTCAGCCACAGAGCTAACCTGAAGCTTTTGTTCCGGAACAAAAATACTTGCGGACATGTATCCACATGATCTGACCCTTTAACTTTTGGAACAGTATTTTTTTCTGACATCAGTTACATTTACCATGCTGCAGGAAGAGATCTATGGTGAAAGCATCAAATATGCCTGGCGGTCAGGATCATAATGAGGAGAGCAGAGACATTTGTGACCCTACAGTGGAGGGGCACAACATGCTATTTGTGCCACCAAGCCAATCCACCAGCAAGAGAAGGACTGAGAGCCACAGCTCCGGTTCTCACTTTTCCTGCCCCATTTTATTTTCATTTTCCTTAGAGATCCTGAGATTCTTCTGAGGAACCATCTCAGAATATAAGGTTTTAATCCAGGTTTCCTCTTACCCAAGAACATAGAGGGTACTCCAAACTTTTCCTCTCTCCCACTGTGCAAGTCAGTCACAGCTTAGCCTTAAAGGGATGTCTTCTACAGCAGAGCGCTGTGAAACTAGAACAGACCAGCTTTAAATGAGCTATCTCAGGCACCAGCAGCTGCCTCTTTCAACACAGAGTGCCTCTCAGCATGATTTAACCTATGCTTTGGACTGCTGCCGGCTCCTACATCTCTAATTTAAAGCAAGTCTGAATGTTTCTCTGCTGCATAGTAATTTCTTCCATATCTGTGAGATGAAAATCCTTTAAGCAATAGATATACCAAGGATCAAGAACTTTCACACCCTAAATGACAGTGCATGCACTAAGTCATCTCTCACCAAAGAGACGTTATGTGTCATCTATACAGCAGAGGCCATCATTCTTACCTGTGTTAGTGTGCAGATGAAAACTAACAAAGATTCAGAAGACAATATTTTTACTGAGTTATTTTGATACTTTCAAAGCCCAGTGTTTTATATTGCTGTTGGATAGCAAAAGATCCATATAAGATATCCATCATTATCATCAGCATATTGATAACCGCCATGACTGCAACCTCCACTTAACACAGTCAAAACAACTCTTCTCCATACTGAATTTTCATTTTTCTCACACTCCTCTGCCAAACAACAGCTCTCTGCACCATCATTTTGCAGGCCCTTGTACAGCTCCACAGGCAGTAATTCTGGGGGGAGAAAAGGTGGTGTCCAGGACTGAAAGGATCATCAGGTCCATTTTTTTGCAATCACAGGCAGATTTTGGTCTTTCATAGTCCTGAGAGCACTCTGATGCCTCCAAGGCTTGACCTCATGTTTATGCTTCCCTCGTCAATAGTCCTGGCTGAACTTCATGGTGTCTGTCAACTTTATCTATCCTTGTGATAGGTGAGCCTAATGCTCCAGGAAAGACCTTGGGCCATCCTGTCTGCCTGATATCAGTGTTACATCATGGAGTAGGTGGAAAACTGGATTTAGAGAACCACTAGCTATCTCCATGATACCCATAACCTTCCACTTTTTTTCCCACGGAGAATGGACTGATCTGCTCTTGACAAGCTTCAAAGGCACTCTGATAGATAAGCTGCATTAAAATAGCCATCCTGGATGCTGTTGCTATACAATGGCTTAGATGTCACTGAGAAGTTCCTGCTCAGGAGAGGTTGGTGGACTACTGCAAGCTCAAGGAACTGCACAACGCACTTTACCACCCTCCTCCAGTAAATACTGACCATTGGAGGGAATTTCCTAATTATTTCACACTTCAGTGACTCTGAGCAACCATTGCTGCAGGAAGCTTCCAAAGCAGCTAGGAGCTCTAAAGATGGACAGAAGTAACCCATTGGATGCTTGCCCAAATACTCATAATGCTTTGGTCAACTCTGTTTAGCTGATGCGTACTTAGCAAATTTGCCAGACCCTCTTCCATTAATCCCTTTCACAGTTTGGAGAAACTCTGCTATATCAGCACAAAATCTTATCTCAGCCACTAAAAACACACCCTGTTTCCTGAGGCAAATGCCTTTGAGACCAAATCTGTCTGCTCCCTATTGCACCCTCATGGGCACTTATGTCTTTTCTTAGGTGTGATGTTCAGTGTTGTTTATAGTGCTCTAGGTGCAGTCTAACTACTTTATATACAATAATACTATCTTCTCTGATTTATATTGTATTCCTGGCAATTCTGTTTGCCTTCTTTGCTACGGAAGCACAGTGGGTTGAAGGCCATGGGGAATATCTCCATAATAACTCCCCAAATTTATTTCAAACTCCTAGTAACACACTGCAGTGACATTCTATTTGTTACCTCGTTGGATTCTTTGCTATTCAACATTGTCTCTTAGAAAAAGGCATTTAAATGATTTAAGCCCTCTGTGTCAAGCTTCATTGTTCTTCATTATTTGCTGTATTTCCTGCATTAGTATCATACCCCCACCTGAAAATTCAACTCTCAGTAGTATTAGGTAAACCATTAAAAATAACAGAAAGCTGAGGAGAATACATTGATCCTAGTGATCCTTTATGCTTTCTATTTGCAGTAAATCAGTCCCATCCTTTCCTACAGAGGACTTTTATTTTGTTGAGCAAATGTTCTTTCTTCTTCCAAGGCTTAGGCATTGTAAGAATTTCTTCTGTTCTTGCCCATAGCTATATTTTTTCTCCACGGCAGATTTTTTTTTTTTTTTTCTCTACAGCAACATAGAGGCAATGGCTCAAGAAGTATTCATCAAAATGTGTATTTGGAACATGCAATAGCCACTCAGTGATACCGGAACAGTGGGGGTTTTAATCCATCTATCTAAACAAAGATTTAAAAGACTTGCTATAGTGGCAGAATAATTTGCGTAACACTATGGATTATTTTAAATAATTTATCCCCATAAATTGCTCTAGAATATTAACCAGAGCTGAAAAAGTAGATTTCAAAAATTAAACCTCAAACTTTAAAGCGAAATGTAATAAAAATTTTGCAAGCAAGTTAGTGAAGCAGGGATGTGTTTGGAGGCAGGATGATTCTCATGTAGAATGGTTTTCTCAGCTGATGCCACCATTTACCATGACCAATATGCTAGAAAACTTAGGAGAGGTGAGTTGAAAGGAAGGTAAAAGTTGCCACAATGGAAGACCAACTTTTCAGAAAGCTAAAAGGCTTTTTAATATGTCTTGACAGAAATATGAGCCAATAAACTGGCCATCAAAATTTCCACTTTTTAAAATGTTATTGAAAATCTGGATCTGGTCTCCCCTAGTAGACCAGTAAAAAATGCACTTGTTACAACCTACCTTGCTGTACTCTATTTCCTCCTGCCTTTATGTATTTCTGGGAGTCAGACTGTAATTCAGCATATGAAGCACCAAATGAGCAGGACTCCGTTTCTGGATGTGGCTGCCCATCCTCCCTGTGGGTAGTCCACCAGTAAAAAAACACATTTCTTTTCAAGACAGGCTACTCCTCATTGGCTTCCAATGCTAAAGACATTGGCCTTTATCTTTAAAAGAACTAAAAATCAAGCCAATTTACATTCAAGATGAAATTCATATCTTAGAGCCACTACAATATTTGCACTCCCTAGCAAGTGATGCGGAGCAGAGTGCCCATCATGAATTATACAAGTACCAGTCAGCTAGCCACATGACAAGCTTTCAGCAGAAAAGAAACATATCTGGTGTGTCTTGCTCTAGTAATTGTTACAGAACATGACCCTTCAGGAAAGGCATTTCCACAAGCATAATTTCTAGCGGAAGAATGCCAATGCTCACTTCCCCTTTCACAACCAAAAAGGAGATTGACTAAATCTAAAACAGAATTTGATCTCAAATAGTTTTTTGTTCAGGAAGGGGGTAATAAGGGATTTATGGGCACAAAATCACAGAAATAGGACTTAAAAAGGACCTTGAGCAGCCATTTTCTACCATGGTTTGTGTTTATCTACCTATTTCGTAGTACTCGGTACTCCCTCTGCCACTGACTTTGCATGAAAGGCAATTAGATGCTGTACTGTGGTGGATGGCAGTACGAAGGTCAAAAAACAGTTACTAAAGAATCTGAGATTGAAACCTCATATTGGGATAAGCATATGCTTTAAGGCTGTGTTTTTTTAAAAAACTTTAGCTTCAAGAACTTTATAGTTTGCTCTTTGCCAGCCCATTTATTGGACATTTATCTTTATTTTTAAATAAAAGTTTTTAAAGAATGCCACAGTGATCATGCTGGTATTTGGGGAGCACCTACATCAGTGTGTAACAGCAAGTACCCTGTCTCAGTAATTCTTAGAGCAGGGAGAAATAAAGAAGTCTTTATATGGAGACTTCCCTGAACAATTCCCTTCCTAACCACTTCAGTGTCATATTTGACAGGCTTCACATAACCAAAAGCAACTGTTTAGGCAGACACAGCCTTTGAGGACTTGACTAAGTAACTAGCAAAATGGTCGTTCACCATGGTACAGAAACTGCATGAGTGAACAGTAGGAGATATCTTGATCACCAAGGAATATCCTGCTGTCAGGGTACAGCAATGGGTGTCTGTTCCCAAAGGGAAGGGAGCCAGCAGCCAAGGGGCATCCCAGCACAGTTCATGGGGTGACATCCCACAGGGTCCAAACATAGGCAGAGCTGCGGGCTAGCAACAAGGTCCTTCAACAGTCCCAGTCATGGCAAGCAATGAACCAGGGCCGAGGTCCCTGCTGGGAGCCCTGGCAGGAGGAAAAGGAAATGGGACTGGAGGCAGAGCAGGAGACAAGGCAGAGTCCATCCAGGAGATGGGGCCAGAGTCAGAGTGGGAGATGGACCAGCACTCATATGGTGCTATGGTGTTGCTGGAGTGAGGACTGATGGCCACCACCTGAACTAAATATGGGGTTCCTCGGCCCATGGACAGGTGAGGTCTACTGGTGTCCTCAAGACCCTGATACTTTCTTCTCAGGGCTCGGGTCAGTATTCTAGTGATGTTCCTGCACCCATGGAAGTCATCACCCTTCTGCTGAATGACTAATGCCATTGGGAGTTTTGCTAATGAGCATATCTAGATTGCATGACCTACAGTCACACACAGAACAGCAAAGATTTGTTCATATATTTTAATTTATGTTGGAGCATGGACAAAATTAAACATAATTTCAAATGAAAGTCAAACACTGAGGAAAAAAAGAGATTGAAAATGAGAAGCCATGGTGCCTCAGCCCAAAACCAAGCAGCATGTAGAGGAAAGCTGTTAGATTGCAATGGTGGGTAATGAGCCTCAAATATGGACAACTGTATTTCTTCCCCAAAAAAACCCAAATTCATATCTATAAAGGAGCCTAAACAAGTTTTACAATCTACTGTATCCAAAGAGAAAAAGTGGAAAACTTACCAGAAGATAAGTGTTATCTTTTATTTCTTAAAATAAAATCCAGTTGCCACATCCAATTAACCTCAACACGTCTAACACAAACTCCCCCCCAGTGTGAGAGCAGCTGTTTTGGAGTGGTCACCTTGGAGATTGCTAGATTTCTGGAAGTGCCTATAGGAGAAGAGGTCCCTGTGACTTTGGGCAAAGGCATGAACTGACTTTTCTGAACTTCTACTGCAAACCTGTAGGATTGCAATTTATCATGGGGAAAAATATTTGGGATTTATTCTTTCCTTGCTTTGCAACAGCCAAGCTTTACAGACAGTTGTGCTGTTTACTCTGAATTCACATCTGAACAGAGATCAAGTCTGAGACCAAGGTTTCAAGTTCAATAGCTAAAGATTTAAAATTTATAAGGAACCGATGTCAGGATTTCCTCTAACAAGGTCAAGGTACTGTTCTCTGTTTTATTTTAAACATTGCAACCTACCACTGTAATATTCAGGGCTTGGTTTCATCCAGTGTAAATTCAATTGAAGTCCCAGCTCTCCAGCCTCCTGTCAGCTGGCTCCAGGCCTGCCACACTCCCTAGTCAACAAGGGAGTATAGAGTAAAGCCACTCAGAGGATATTTAGGACTGGTAAATCTAGATTATTTTACTCTGAGGGCGCTGATAGAATGATCATCCCACTACTTCTGCTAATGTAAACTTTGTGGATTGAGGAATGTTCCTGCAAAAAACAACCTACCTGGTGTCTCGCATCTGCCATTACTTTTTCCCTTTTGTGGAACTTGCTCATTCAGTCTATTCTAGAAAATGAATGTCATTAAGAATGAAAGGGAGACAGGTAGTACTATTAATGACAAGGCAAATACTATATACAAGGTATAGAGAAAAGCCAACACAGAAAGTTGTCATTTATAAACACTAGGGAAATAATTCTTCATGGGAATAAAATTGGTGAAAAAATATATCCTGCCAAACTGACAGGAAAAGTAAGTTATTGCACAGTATTCACTTGCAGAAGTATAGGAGGAAAACTGAGGTTTCCTGCTTTCTCTTTATAAAAACATCTTTCTTTTCATGTTTATTCACATGCATGCAGGGAGACCTAGGTTCACGGGGCTGATTTTGAAGGGTAACACCTATTTAGCCCACAAGAGTTTGCCCACTCAGTACCCACTGGACCAAGAGTCGAGATTTTAAGCCCAAAGCGACAGAATCCACTAGGAGGTCTCTGTTGGCATTAATACAAAACTGCAATTCACAACCTGACTGGACCATGGGAAGAAGCCAGCAAACTGCTTTTGCTTTCCTGAGGGTAGGTCTCACAACTGCCACCTCTGATGACCAACATAAATGGAAAACAAGGGACTCAAAGGCGGCAGAGGACAAGGGAGGCTGAGGAGACATCACTCCCTGCATCTCTGAGGAGAGCTGGCCAGGCAGCTGAATTTCAGTTTTGCAATAACAAACCAAAACAAAGCAGATTTTTTTTTTTCTTTTCCTTCTCTAATTTCTCCAGAAGACAAGAATACTGATAGTTCCTTTCAAAGCATTGAGAAGTGTCTTTCCTTAAAAAATGGAGCTGGTGGAATTTAGCAAAGCAATGATACTAGAAGGTCCAAGTGCCATTGGTCATATTCAAAGGATATGTAAATCATATAACTAATTTAACTGTTTCTAGCCACTGATTCCCCTTGAGGGGCTTGAAGTGAGCAGACTTATGTTAAGCTAACGACTCGGAAGCCTTGGCCGAAGCTGCTATGTAAGTAATAAATGGGCTGTCCTGGAACTACACTTTCAGCTGGCTTCTGCAAACTTCCAGGGCACCTGGAAATCTAAATTTGGCTTTTCCTCCATTCCAAACATCTAAACCCATGTGGAACATATGGACAACCTAAGTGACACATAGAGAGAATGAAAGGAAGTCGGTAACTCTGAAGATCTCTAGAAGAAAAATCCAATCCATCTAAGTTAATTATCTATCTCCCTTCACTGACTTTGAAGAAACAAGCAAGAAATTTCAAGGCATTAAACGTCTTTTCAGCATCCAGGTGTCTTTCCCCCCTTTAAAAATGAACTCTTAGTGGTGCAGGACCACCAATTTGCAAAAATTATAGCAGCAGCAACTCTTTTTTTTTGCAAAAACCCCTAATAGTCAGAATACATAAAAAAAGGCAGGACAATCAGGTTCCAGGCTGACCTGGGAGAGTTTGAACGCCTATCTCCAGTGAATGCTTGAAAGCATGTGAGATGAGGAACTCTCTGCCTTACTTGATGAAACTAATCTATCATGCAGCCAAGATAGGTGTTGGTACCAGAAAAAAAGCAAGATAAAGAATTCTGATAAACTTCTGATATGGAGGATGGCAGAAAGGAACAAAACTGGGCTCTTGGCCCTGAGGTGTACATGCAGTTCACATGACAACTGGACTTTGCTGTTGCTAGTGGCATCCTGGGCTGCATTAGACAGAGCATCATCAGCAGGTTGATGTTCTCTGTTAAGCCCTGGTGAGACACATCAGGAGTGCTGTGTCCAGTGCTGGGCTCACCTCAACATGAAAGACATGAACATACTGGAGCAAGTCCAGCAAAGGACCCCAAAGATAATTAAGGAACTGGAGCATCTGTAATACAAGAAGAGGCTGAGAATGCTGGGACTGTTCAGCCTGGAGAAGAGAAGGCTTAGGGGCATTTAATCAATGTGTATAAATACCTGATGGGAGGGAGTAAAGAGGACAGAGACAGACTCTTCTCAGTCATGCCCAGTGACAGGAGTAATGAACATGTGCATGAACTGCAATGCAAGAAATTTCCATTTAAATATAAGAAAAAAACTTTTCCATGATGAGGGTGGTCACGCACTGGAACAAGTTCCCCAGAGGGGCTGTGGAGTCTCCATCTTTGGAGATATTCAAAACCTGACTGGATACATCCCTGAGCAATCTGTTGTACGTGACCCTGCTTTGAGCAGCAGGTTGGACTTGATGATCTCCGGAGGTGCCTTGCCACATCAGTCACTTTGTGATTCTGTGAAAATTAAAAGCAGTCATGGAAGCAGGGACCAAAACCTGGGGTTTGGTGGGGGATGATTAAAGCTAGACAACTTCCAATTCAAGCAAGGTGGCAACAGGAGGGTTAACCAGTTCTGGGAACTAAGTGGGTTGGATTGCTGTCCAAGAATAAAGGTAAGTTCTATCAGTTGGCATGATTTGCTGAATAGCAGTTGTACAGCTGAGAAAATGCTTCAGAAACATTTTCCCAACTGACTGTACTGCTAGTCGCAGACCCACGAAGCTCCTGAAACCTTCAGGAAGCTGCGAGCACCCTTCCTGCCACCCTGCATAAGATCCAAGCAAAATATGGCCTTGCTATGTTTCCATAATACATATTTAACTGTTGTCACTGTTATTTTGCCTAAATTATGTGAAGGTGTCAACCCCTGGCTCTTCACAAAAATTTTATGCTGCAAGGTAAGAATAGCCAGCTATGTCTTTCTGCTTGATACTGCAACTATGAAAGCAGGTGCAATCTTTGGCATAAAAGCAGCAGGGGTACAGTGAAGAGAAGTAAAGAGAGATTATTACTATGACACATAGAATTAATGAGACCTTTTCTGAAAACCTTTGCTGAGCCTTATACTTTGTAAAAAGAGGCAGAGAATTTTTAAAGATTTATAAAAAAAAAAGCCAGAAGACAGAACTGAGGTTTCAAAAGCCACATTTAAGTATAAGAAAGTAAAGATGCTTCATTTATTTAATTTCTCAAAACACAGATTACATCATCACTTGATCACAGCCTTCATGTAATACACAGGAAAAGGTTTCAAAGAGCAGAAGAATCCTGCTAATAGATAAAGGTATATAGAAATCTATTATCTGAAAGCTGAACCTAGACAAATTAGGGGTAAGAAATAAGGTGTCAATCTTCAAATGACAATAAGTACCCAGTGAAACAATTTAATGACTAACAGAATGGATTTTCCGTCATCTGAATTTAGTACATTGCTACTGGATGACAATAGTCTTACTGAATACATCCAACAAAGGAGATTGCTGAAAGAAGGACTTGAGCTGACAGACTTCATTGACACCTGTTTCAAACATTTGATTGGTGTATATGATTCTGAATCTGAAAGTCTGGTTTTTTTGAGTTGTGGTAATTATCTTACCATTAATTAATATGCTATTAGTAAGCCTTTACTGTTTGGTTTATACTCAAGATGTTTAGCATGAGTAGTAGCTGTTCTGCAAATAAATAAATCTCCTTCTATGTTAATGTGTATAATAATGAAAAGTCTTTCATTTTCCCAATCCATTTTTTTTTTTTTTGGGGGGAGGGTGTTCCTCTCCTCTTGGTATTACATTAAGACTAAGAAAAAAGAGACAAAGTTAATACTTAATTCTATAGTGTGCCAAAATACCAATTACTGAGCCCAAATACTAAAAAGATAAATGCAGGATGACCTTGTACTGCCTAAATAATACATTCAAGCTAATAAAGACTGAGACAGTAATGCATTGATGTCAGCTGGCTGTGAACTGTGAAATACAGAGATGTGTGGGATGAAGGCTACTACTCAAAGAGCAAGCAGGTGCATGCAAGTGGACTGTATTGTTCAGGTCACCATACCAAATTTAGAAGCCTCATGGCCAGTCTTGTTTCAGTGACTGCTTTCAGAAGACAATACCTGCTTGGTAATCTGTCCAGATTATCATCTTTGAAAGGCTGTGGAGATGAGGAGTAGTGCCTGACAAATGGAGGAAGGTAAATGTTGCACCCACTTCAAAAAAAGACCAAGAGCGAGATCCAGGGAATTAAATATTGAACAATCTCACTTCAGTCCCTGGGAAAATCATGGAGTGAGACCCCTTGGAGCACATTTCTGCACACATGAAGGAGAATAGTGTGGTTGGGAACACTCAGCATGGATTTACAAAGGGTAAATCAATGCTGACCAATCTAATTGCTTTCTAAGATAAATGACTAGATGTCTAGAAGAGGAAAGAGCAGTGCATGTCATTAATCTCAATTTCAGCAGGGCTTTCAACATATGTCCCGCAATATTCTTGTATCTAAGTTGGGAAGTCATGGTTTGGATGGGTGGATTAAATCAAGGCATAAAGCCCTAGTTGCATGATCATGTTCAGAGGGTAGTGGCTAATGGTTGTTCTCTACATCAAGACCGGTAACAAGCAGAATACCACAGGAGACAGTCCTGCAACCTGCTTAACATCTTCATCAGTGACCCAGAGTGGGTGTCAGAGTGTAGTCTTGACAATTTGCAGATGACACTAAACTGGGGGACCAATCAATATGCTGAAAGGTAGGCCTAACATCCAGATGGACCTAGGCAGGCAGGATGGGTGGGCCAACAGGAACAGGAGGAAATTCAACACGGACAATTGTAAAGATCCTCACCTGGCAAGGACAAGCCCTTGCAACAGCACAGGCCAGACACTGCCTGCCTATGGAGCAGCTCTGTCGGAAAAGCCCTGGAGGTCCTGCTGGGCAAAGCTGAGCATGGGACCGCAGGAACACTAGCAGCAGAGAACCCACCAGCACCCTGAGCTGTAGTAACAGGGGCAGAACCAGGACATCCAGAAAAGGCATTATCACCCTTTACCGAGCACTCATGACATCACACCTAGACACTCTGCCCAGTTTTTGGCCCCCTGATGCAGGAAAGACATCAATAAACTGGAGAGAGTTCAGGGGCAGCCACCACGATGGTGGTGTCTGGAGCACTTGCCCTGTGAGCAGAGGCTAGGGTAGCTGAGCTTTTTCATTCTGGAGTAGCAATGGGTTCAGGGACCTGACAGCAGCTTCCAGAGCCTACAGCAAGGTCACTGAGTTGACAGAGCTGGGCTCTTCACAGAGCAGTGTGGGCCAGCAAGATGAGACACAACATGCATAAATATAAACAGAAGTTGAGACTGGACATAAGGAGAAACTTTTTCACCATGAGGACAGTTGGGCAGTGGCACAGGTTGCCCAGAGAAGATGTGCAGTTGTCGTTCTTGGAGGCTTTAAAGATTTAACTGTATAAAATCTGGAGCAAGCTGGTCAGACCTCATAGCTCACCCTGAGGTTCCTTCCAACCTGAATTATCCTGCATTTCTGTGATTCTAAGGGTAAGTCCACATCCGATAGCTCAGAAATATAATTCATTGCCCACAGGATCCCAGATAAAGTTTAGAGCAGGATATCAAAAAGGTGAGCTTGGGCAGTTGGGCAATAAGATTACACCAGGAATAATGTAGGCTTATTAGAAAGTTTTACTCATGATTAATCAGATAGGAATTGCTTATAACAGATAAAGGAATTAAAGACAATTGTGTTATTAGTAAAATCATGGGAAATGCAGCATCCTGTATGGCTGGCATGGTGAAAGGTTAGTTTTGTCTGAATCAGAGGAAATGAATAAAGCAGTGTGAGATCTGTCACTATATTAAACACATTTGGTAGCTGAGCCTCTCCCAGTCAACAGAGTCACTGCAAAAACACCAGGGTATCTGTAAATATTTCCCTTCCCTCTCCCCATCAGCAACAGTATTTCGGCAGTGCCACGATTTCCTCATGTTGTGTTTTCAAGCTCAACAAGAAGTAGGTTCATGAGCATTTCTACACAGGTATTCTCAGGTAGAATTAACTTCATTAAATGGCACATGCCTATAAAGGCAATGCCTGCTTTTGAACTACTTGTCTCAGCCACTTTCAGGTCTGATTTTGAACATCTCACTTCGGATGGGATTAATAAATGTGCCTACCTCACTCCAGGTGAGTTGCTTAGCTGTAAATACCTGCCTCGTACATGATTTCATGTGGTCAGATGAATCTTGCTTGAGGTGTTTTTCCTGCCAGCTGTAAAGTTTTGTGAAGGTTGCACGGTGAGATGGAGGTAGGAGAAGGTGAAATGGTGGTAACACTCCTCTGGGTAATTGCCTCCAGCACTGGCTTGCAATGGCTCTTTGGAAGTCTGTAAGTAACTGGGCAGTCCCAAAAGACAGACACTGTGCAGACACTGTCCCCAGCATGTGTCCTGGCTACATGCCAAATGTCCTCATTTTAAGAAGCACAGGAAATCATAGTATTAAACCACTTCTGGCCCAAAAGGTGAACAAAGAAAGTCCCAAAGCATGCAAGGCAGCTTTAAGGACTTGATCACAGCAGTGCCAAGGCAGCCTGACTGGAGCCCAGACAGTGGGGTGCAGATACACACCCCCACCCGAATCAGTAGGTGATATAGCTTAAGTTGAAAAGCAGGGCTGCTCAGCTTGGCCCGCACTAAGCAAATGCAGCCACAAAGCTTCTGGGCCCAAATCAGTATCTCCAGATGCCACAGAGCTGTGCTGTGGGAGCTCTGGTGTTCAGGGAAGGCTGCATTGCACAGCATAGGAAAAGCTCTGCTTCCCTTCTCTTCTCTGCTAAAACAAATGTCTGGGGGCGGTGCTTGCCCCAACAGCTCATGTGAAAGCATTTACAAGGAAACAATGGGGTTTCAAAGTTAAAGTACATTTTTATAAAGTTTCTGCACCTCTGCACCAAAGGCACTAGTGATTGTTTGCCACAGAAGAATTTCAACAAAAGTGGCATCATGACTCCTGAAACTGGCCCTGGCAGTGGGGTGTAAATTCTCAATTCATGTTAACCTACACATATTTCACACTCTACTTGTATGCTGGTTGCCCCCAGGAGCCCAGACCATACACAGACCTCTGGGGTTAGCATACCCAAGTCCTCCCTTCCAACTATCCACATCAGGATGTGGCAGAAATGTGCTCTGACTCCTTTCCACCCACACACCCCATTTTCCTTCCCAAGGAAAAAAGCACTGAGGGGAGACATGGCTTTTGCTCATCTCATCTTGGCATGGAGGCTAGGTATGATGGGAGGTGAATACATACAGCTGCATCTGGGAGCTGGCAAATATCCCAAGGTCTCACAGTGCAACACATGCAGGGCAACTTGTGCAGTTGGCTCAGCATGGAGTTCACACAAAGTTAAAAGACAAATGCCAATTCTTATTCATTCTAGCAATGATAAAGACAAACACAGAATTGTGATATTTTTTGAAACAAGACTATAAAAAGAAAATTATTAAAAGCATTAACCCACTACTGGAAATTCTTGACTTGTTGACTCTTGAAGTTTCTTTTCAAGCTCCCCCTCAGTCATACAAATGCAGGAATGATTCCCACCTATTACATCTCTCCTGTTAACATGTAATTTCTGGAACTGAGCAGAGGGATGTAACTCAGCATGTGGCTGTGGTCCCAATCTGTAAAGCATAATCCACTTGTCTAGGGGCTGCCTTACTAAATATCCCAGTTCTCACTGTCTTATTGCAGTTTGGGATAGCAGCAGGTTGTGATACAGGAACAAATCCTTGCTGCTTTTCTCCACCTTAAAAGTTAGCTTTACCAAGACCCGCTGTAACACCTCAATGTAATTCTGAGTGGGCACACAGAGATCCATGTGGTAGTGCTTTTCAAATGTGCTATGGATGAGGCCACTCCCCTTTTCAAGAGACCCCTTTGATTTAAATAAAATAGATACAAAGGCATCGATAGGGTTGCCTAACTGGCTCAGTTGGTTAGCTCTGCTGCTAAATTAGAATCTTAAACAAGGAAATTCTGAACTAGTTCACAGGCTCAGCCTTTAGTATGGAACACAATATTTAGGAACCATGTATCTTGAAAATATTCCTTGCATCCAAGTCTTCGTAATATAATTGTGTTCTTGATGTACACAAATTGTAACCATGCTACCCAAACGACAGAAAACAGACAAACCATACCCCCATGGTTTAGGCCTTTCTGCCATTTGCAATACCATGGCTTGGCAGAGAAAATCTTTATCAAGAAAATGCAGAAAAGCAGAATTTTAGAATCAGGATTGTCTATTACAGTGAAGGTTCTATTTTTACATTTTGCACAACACCAAAAGCCTTCCTTTTATGAAGCCAAGAGATGTATCACATTAGGATGATTTCTGTAGTCATTTCTTACACTTTCCTAGAACACAGATACACTCTGAGAACTTATTAATACATTGAAATCAAACAAGTCAACAAGCAGAAATAGTACAAATCATTACTGCTTTGGGTTTTGATAAAACGTGTTTCAGAAACTGTTTAAAAACCAGAGAGAAGCCAATAATTAAGGAACAAACAGAATGAGTGCCACTGAATTTAATCTTGCTGGTATCAAAACAGATGAAAGGGCATTATGCATTACTACTGTTTAGAGCTTTAAAGTATGGCTTTTTATAAACTAAAAGTAAGGCTGTTGAAAAAACTCCTATGTTGAAGTTGGAAAATACAAATGAAGTATGAAATAATAAGCAGAATCCAGTTAAAGGAATAACTAAGAAAGCAAATAGAAATACTGAAGGTTGAATTTTCAAATATTCTTTGGAAATGTTGTGGTTTAACCCCAGCCAGCAACTAAGCACCACACAGCTGCTCACTAACTCCCCCCCCACCGCCTAGTGGGATGGGTGAGAAAATCGGGAAAAGAAGTAAAATTCATGGGTTGAGATAAGGACAGTTTAATACAACAGAAAAGAAGAAACTAATAATGATAATGATAAGACTAATAAAATTACAATAGTAATAATAAAAGGATTAGAATATACAAGTGATGCACAATGCATTTGCTCACCACCCACCGAACGACGCCCCGTTAGTCCCCGAGCAGTGACCCCCCTGCCCCCNTTGGCAACAACTGAAAACATCAGTGTGTTATCAACATTCTTCTCATACCTAGCTCAAAACCATAGCACTATACCAGCTACTAGGAAGACAATTAACTCTATCCTAGCTGAAACCAGGACAACCTACAATAAAGGCCTTTCAAAAATACATTTTCTACAGTTACTCAAAATAAACACACTCAGAAATAGTGGGGACCGGTAAAGGAAATGATGCACTTCTTATAAAGAGCTGCCAGTGTTTTGCTTTGTGCATGAAAAAGAGGGAGAGGCAGAGAGGCAATCACAAAATCATGGGCAGCGAAAGCAACAAAGAGGAGATCAGGAGGAGAGATGGCAAGCTAGTCTCCATGGGTGAGGCTACAAAAACTGGATGTTAAATGTTGTTCTCATGCAAAGTCCTGAAGCACTTTTGTGGAAGGGTTTATTGACCTTTCACTAGTCCCACAGGCAAAGTGAAATATTAGCCAGCTCTGTCTCTGCCAAAATGAAACAAACACGCTCCAGGTTTGGACTATTTATGGTCTTCCATCATCAGTCTACAGCAAAAAGAAACTTTATAATCACACAGCTAAATTAAATAAGAACAGAACCACAACTTAACAGCACTTTATGGTCAACAATTTTTCTATTCGCATTGGGGCGGCAATCATATTTCGCTTCTCTCAGTTCACTGCTGTAACACTTCAGCTTGACAACCCCTGCGGCTCTCTGCGAGTCAGTGGAGTTACACCACAGTAAAACTGGAGAGGCACAAAGGAGACTCCAGCCCTTTTTTACTGACTGCTGTGGAAACTTAAAATAACTAGTATCAAAAAGATCCTTTTCTCCCTGTTGCAAGTATGAATGGTTGCCAGGATAAAAGCATAAGAAACTGTGGTTTTCAACTGAGTTTCTGCTGTGAAGTCTACAAGTGATTCAACAAGACAGATATTCAGATTACACTAGTCCTTCTTACCCAAATCCCCATCCTGTGCACTTCCCATTACTATACTAACACCTTTGCCATTCCCAGTAAAATCAACAGCAATATTGCCATTCATGGAAAAGACCAAAGCCACTCATCAGAGAAGTCCTTCTCTTTCTCTATCCTATCTTCTCTTTCTCTATGCTATCTTCTCTCTCTACCCTTTCTCTGACAAACTTTTGGGCTTTTGAGGACTGTGATGTGTCCTGTAATGCCTGTTCCAGAAATACCTCTGAGATGTAAACCCATACACATTTGCAAGCTCCTTCTGCCATGCCAAAACATACCTCTTTACCTCTTGCCTTCTTTTCCAGGTGTGCTTATGGCAGAAACATACAGGATCAAAACACCTACAGAGAGTGAGGGCTTTATGTAGATGGGCAGAAATCATTTTGAGGTTCTCTGGTCCTGAGCCGATGTCTGTAATGGAGCAGTCTGAGATAACCTTCAGAGAAAATCTGAGACACTTGCTGGTGATGATTTGGCTTAATTAACTGTCTAGCAAAAGAGTGTAATTTAATCATCTAAGAACTGATAGGCAAATGGCATGAGGAATCCCATCAAATCAAAACTCTGGGCTGACCCAAAAAATTGGATACAAAATTATGACCTCAATGTAATGGTCTTGCTATGGATCCAGACAGAGATGGTGAGGATTTCTATAGATGAGCCATGTCTTATCTCATTCAGGGTGTTAATTTGGTCCCAGTCCTACAATACTTAACTATATAAGGAAACTAATAATCTGGGGAAGAAATCCTTACACTGATACCAGATTGCTCCTGGTATTAGGGTAGCAGGATCTAAATCTGTACTGTCTGTTGCTGGAGTTGTGCATGGGAAAAGTCATGCAAAATTGTAACAACAAAGTAAAAATTGGTTGTCATGAAAACAGCAGCTTTTTCCAATAAGTCTAGTGAGTGGTATGTGAAAGATGGGTTTATTGTCTGTTTGGAGACCTGCAGCATATAGACCTTGACATCTACATCAGGTCTATAAAGGTTTACAGCTTATGTTCATACAGAGATGTGCCAACCCTATGTCACATGCTGTTCTGGGGGCCATACATAGGTGCTTCTGGGATCCGTGTATGCACGTTAATTTGTGTAACTCTTTTAGACCAAACACAAAACTTCAGCCACTTAGTCATGTTTCTTCATTTGTTTTGATAATATCCATTTCTTTGTAATAAAGATTTCAGAAAAAAAACTTGATTTTTTTTATAAAGAAACAAGTACTCACTGTATATAAGAAAAATATTCTCTGTAATGCTTTATGTTGTTCTGAGCTTTTATTAGTACAGAGGAAAATAATAACTTGCTAGTGATTCTGTAACTTTGAATTACCCATTGGTTTCATCAGTTACAGAAAATATTTGCCTTAGCAGAACTCAGTGGAGGTTTGGACTAGATTTTCTCTCTGATATTGATGGAAGAATAGGGTTTGGGGCTTGGGTTGTTTCGTTCCTTTTTTGGTAGGGAGAAAGGGAAATGTGGGATCTTTCTACATCAGTACTAAACAGTTTCTGGTAAGTTTTGTTCTTGCAATGGCAAAATTAAATCTACAAGCCAGCTTATAATGTTCTTGTAAATAAGCAGCAACCTCCTGAAATGACAAACTGTCACTTACCATGTCTCTGAAAAATGGTCCTACAGTGCTGCCTTTGCAGACCATGGTATAAATTCATGTGCAAAAGATAGTGATAGAGTAAGGATGGAGTTCATTTTATCTCATTTAGTGATCTCAAAGTGCAAAGTCATTATCTAGGGTCTCCACGGTCACTATAATCAATAGCAAGAGGCACTTGAAGGGGTGAATCTCACCATCTTCAAGAGCTTCTTTATGAAAGGTCACATCACCCTGCAGAGCTGCTTACCTCTTTGTAACAGCTGAAGCAAGGAATGGGTTTAGCCATGCCAAGGTGCCTCTTAAAATTAATGAATGGATCATTTCACATCTCTCATCCAGAAAACTCCAGAAAACTCTGTTATGGACAGAAGATTTTATTGATCTTTTTTTTTTGTTAGCCCAATATACTCTTTCCTTTCCCTTTTGGAAACCCAATAGGAACCAAAAGGTAGAAAAAAAATTAAAGAAAGGAATTGCAAAACTTGAGAGGTTTTCTGGTGGCTGTACCACCTGCACCAAAACTGCGCAGGCCACTGGGAACTCCTCCAGATGCTGCTGAGTCTCCATTGCATAAAGAGCTATGAAATACACTTTTAGATGTGAAATACAGCAACAGTTCTGATAAAAATCAGAGTGAAATTAGTCAGATATCCCCAGGTTCTCCTGCACAATCACATATCTTGCCTGTCAACCCAGAACTGGAGGCAGATGTATGGCATGGCTCTAAACAAAGTGACAAACAGAAGCCCTGCCAAATCCATGCTGCTGTTCCAAGGCCATGAATTCAATGAGCGTTTTGCATCAATTGTTTTCTCTTGGGTCAGTGCATGACATGTAGCACTGCGTGTGAGGAGCTGGGATAAGACCCTGTCGCTCTATTGTCTTGGCCTCTTCCGAAGAATCTCATTACAAACCTGAAGAGCTCTGCTAATGGAGTTTAAAGTGACAGAGTCTTTTATAGTGCAATAAAACCTTTTAAGATGTACTTCAGGGGCTTCTAATTCTCTCAGCAACACAGTAAATATAATGAACGTAAAAATTATCCTTGCAGATGTTGTGGTGTCAGTAACAATAACAAAATCTCAGCACGGCACAGGACCAAAAATAGCATCTGGGATTTTGATTCACTCAATTTAATCACACAGTGTTTGAGCATTTACGGTTTTACAGGTTTTGTTTATTGATTTACAGTATTTTAACAAGATTACTGTGAAAACATATATGCTGAACTGGTACTTATATGGGACATATACCATTGCCCATCACTTCCCTCATTGCTTTCTACAGAGTGCTAATTTGCAGCCCTTTGGAGCTCACAGGAAGATTTAACATTAAACAGCCTGCTGCCTAGTATGAGGGGAAGGAGATGACTAATAACTATTTCCCAAGCCCATCAAAAGACCATGAAGCCTTCTAAGACTTTGCAATAAGGGAAAATAAAAAATACAGAATGAAGCCATTTATATTTCTCCTGATTTAAAACTGAGTGGGGAAGTATTAGCAAAGCAATGTGTGGATCTATCTGTCACTGCTCAGGCAATTTCCAAAGCATTCTGAGTATAAAAGCCATTTACTGCTTTGCAGCCTACACAAAAGTGCCAGTAGTTTCACATTTTTGAGGGAGAGGCCACAGGTAAGCAACTCTTCCCATATCCATGCACTTGAGCACACACACACATGCAGCAAGGGATTTGTCATGTGTAAGTTTTGCCATCTAAAAGTTAGGTATCTCAGGCAGCTGCCCATGCTTGGGGAGCAGTTCACAGATCAGTGACTTTCATGTCAGGTGGCGATTCACACTGCCTACTAAAATGTCATCCAAGACTCATATAAAGCTACCCCTGCCTCTCTCTTGTTCTCTCCCTCCCCTTAGCATCTCCACTGGGTCTAGCAAGAGCCAACCATTGCCAGAGGCTGTTCTTCACTTCTGGATGGCTAAAGCTGGGGGAAATGAATCCCAGCTTTGGGTAGTAAAGAGGCTGTCATGGTTTCAGCCCAGCCAGTAACAAAGCACCACACAGCTGCTCGCTCACAACCTCCCATCCCGGCCACAGTCGGATGAGGAGAACATATAAAGGCAGGCTCATGGGTCGAGATAAGGCCTGGGAGGGATCACTCCCCACTTATGGTCACGGGCAAAAGACAGGCTCAACTTGGGGAAGAAACAAAATCCATTTAATTTACTACAAATCAGATCAAAACAAGGATATTAGGAAGGAAAACCCAACCTCAGAACACCTTCCCCCCCTTTCCCGCCTTCCCGGCTCAACTCCACTCCTGGTTCTCTCTCCCTCCTCCCCCCAGTGGTACAGGGGGACAGGGAATGGGGGTTGGGTCAACTCGCCACACCTTGTCTCTGTCGCTCCTTCCTCCTCGTGGGGGAGAATTCCTCACTCATCCCCTGCTCCACTGTGGGGTCCCTCCCACAGGAGACAGTCCTTCACCAACTTCTCCAACGTGAATCCTTTCCACAGGCTGCAGTTCCTCAGACAAACATCCCTGGCGTGGGTCCTTTCCCCGGGCTGCT
>VYZV01033082.1:445-30235 GCA_013401275.1 Pandion haliaetus
TTCTGGGTAACAAAAATAAGTACTGCCATTCTTCTGTTAGTTATTTTCTTATTCTCATGATCTTCTTTATCTACAAGCACTTAAATTTTTAAAGTGACAATTAAACTAGTAAAAAGGAAAGATTTTGTTTGCTTAATTTTCTCTCTCTACTTTTACAACATACAAAGAAACTGGGAGGGCAACATTGCTTAAAGTTACTTATCTTTTATGGGCGAATGACTGATAAGGTTTTCTTTCTTGTTTATATACATGAACAAGCTTCAAGTATGCTTTGAAGGAATATGCTGAGTGGAATTGTAGCCTTTACTGTTAATCCCATACTTTTGTGACTCTACTGAAAAAATAGAATTCCACTGGAAATCTTTAGTAATAACTGAAAAAGGAAAAATCCAGACACCACAAAAGGCAAATAAAAGGTGCTTTTGGTCAGCATATCTATTTGTCTCCGTTTTGAACTGTGTGTATTTATACATTTTTACATGTGTTCAATGCTTTCTGTGTATATACTTCCATATAGAATTAATAAAAATAGTTACCTGTAAAGCAAAACAGAACATAGAACAGCATTAAAGATCATGATAGTTTTTCCTAACTTGCTTTAATTGCTTTCTTATGGCTTGGTAGTTAAGAATTCGAGACCTTGAAGGAGCTTTGCAGGTGGAAAAAGCCAGCCAAGCAGAAGCTCTTTCGGATTTAGAAATGATCAAGAAAGAGTTCAAAGAGGTAGAATATGCATATGAGAGAGAAAAACTCAATGCCCAAGAGAACTTGGAAAAACTCAACATGTAAGTTGCCTTTTAAATTCATTGTAAAATGGCAGTAGACAGCTTGAGTACCGCTTATAATTTACATTCTCTGTAGTTCACTAGAAAACAACACAATCTGATGCAGTTTGTCAAGCCAAGCCAAGGTTCAGAACCTAGCATTCCATAAATAAAAGGTCCATAACAGTAACCATACATGTTATGGGTAGGTAGAAAAAATAACTGATCTGTTACAGATTATTTGCTGAAGCAAAAATGTTGAAAATAATAGTTATAATAAGGTCCTGTCTCCAGTAGTGTTTGGGAGGAGTATAGGAAAACATACGTGGCAGGTTTATAAGAGATTTTTTTTTTTCTGTACACACTTGCAATATTATGAAAACATTACTTTTCACTTCAGTGAACTAGATGAATCTTTAAGACTTTTGTCTAGAACTTGTGTATAATTTATAGTGGATAATCTTTGTTTTCAGCTTTTGAATAATCATGGAAAGTTTTAACTTGGTAACGAAAAGTACAAAAAGGGGTGAAGTGTGTGAGAGCAGATGCAATTACTTGGGATTCCTTTCCTGCTCAGCACAATTTGCTGTGTCTGTGGTAACAGTTTTTGGAAGAACAGCTTTCTTGTATTCTCCAGGCAGATATAGGATGCACAGTACCAAGTCATCTTCTCTGGCTGAATTGAGTATATATTGGGGTGAGAAAATGTCAGGAAGAAGAATGTGTGGAAAGACAGAGAACTGAGGAGCAGGTGAAATAAAGGATAATAGTAAATGAAGTTTAGGGAAAGAGGAAGTTTAAGAAGACTTAAAAGTGGGTGGTGCATAGTGGGGGTGTGGGAAGAGACTTGAGCTAGTAGAATGGGTGGCAAAAAGACAGGGGTGGCATCTGTTTCATCTAGGATTATACGGGTCTGTACACAGAGGTATTTGTTTTGACTTACCCACACAAGCAATAGTGGAGAGCAAAAGAAACTGGTTTTCTTACAAGTAAGGAGGTTTGTGGGCCTGAGAGAGTCTTTCTGTATGCATGGTTACAGAGATGCTTTTAGTAACATAGGTGAAACCTGTGCTGTATTATAAACACCTTAGAGCTCTTCATTAAAATGAGGCCAAAAGAAGTCTGAATGTAAGATTGTGCATTTAGGTAAACCAGAGTCATATTAAAAAAATTAAAGCTTTTTTCTAAAAGAAAAGGAAATAATATTTATGTTAAAAGTTTGTGAAATTATGTGAAATACATTAGGATAGTAATCTAATGTGATACTTTAGGAACACTGCAGTCTTCACAGTTGGAAAACTGAATAGGTACTTCAAGATTCTCTTGTGGTCCTAGAATAACATCAGTTAATTAAACTGTAATCTCATCCTACTGGTTGTTTTTGCTTTGAGCGTAAGTTCTATGGCAGCAACATACATAGCACTAAACTAATACCAAGTTCTGTGACCTTTCTTGAACTGGAGAAGACCTGTACCATTGATTTGACATTTTATTTGTTCTTTATTGTCTTGTTTTAAAAAAGCTCCTTTGTGTTTAAAACAGCCTTGTTCGGAGGAATGGCTGTTGGATCAGTAGTTTTATGTAACAAGCTACTTCACACTGTACGAGTTTTTCTGGTATGTAACTTCTTATTCTTACAGTGAATATGGTTCTTTTTTTTTTTTTTTTTTTTTTTTCNTTTTTTTTTTTTTTTTTTCTCTTTTTCTGGTAGGTTTCCATATTTGAGTTGTCCAGAAAATACAGAAAATTCATGTTACAGATAAAATCTTTCTCTTCCCTTCAGACTTAGAAGTCTTCCTGAAGTAGTGTTATTCCACTGTTTGTTCTTGGACCATTTCTTCAATCCTTCCAAGGTCTAATATTCCAAGGTCCATCTTTGTATTTGCAGTTAGACCAGCCAAATTCACCATCCTCAAGTGAAACACAGGGCTTTTTTAGTTTTTCTGGCTAATGCCTGTTAAGCTGCAGTAGTTTTCAGTCTAGAAAAATATCTCCTGTCTCGTCAACATGGCTACCATAGCGTGGCTTTCTGTAATCAGTCAGGGAGCTGTTAACCTCTAGATACCATTTAGTCCTTCCTTCTGGAAGTTTCAGGATTTTTTCTCCTGTTGTTTCTGTCCAAGCTCAAAAACTAGCCCTTGAATTGTACAAGCAGCTCATGTCTCTCCTCACATCTGTTAGTATGTCTCTTGCATTCTTAGAGAAAACAAGTGCATCTGACCTGTAGGTTTTGCCTTTGAGGTTCAAGGTAATGAGATTAATGAACCACAGATACTGTCAAATTTAAGGGTGCAGTCAGTCCATCTGGGGAGTCAGTAGACTTGTAGAAACCATAACTATGACTTCTGAAAGTACTAACTTTTGAAATGCAGAACTGCACCGCTTTTTATATTTATAGCTCTTCAGAAAATGAGTGTGTCTGAACACATGGGTCATGTTCAGCTTTGATGTAGTCACAAATGAAGGGTTAAAATTACAGAAGAGTGCCTCTTCTGATTTTATTATTTGATGTGAAATAAACGTGGAGTCATGAATTCTGCATAAATTAATTTTAAAAATACAATAACATATTTAAGTGCTACACATACACCAAAAATGTAAACCATACATCATGCAAACACACTAGGTCTTGAAATGAGTGTTAATGCTTTACACTGGGAGTTACATATTGGTAAAACAATTTGATTCTCAGGGTTTCTAGTATGTTCGACATTTTAATGCTTTTATTTGTCTATCTTCAGTTGTTCTTACTAACTTTTCATCACAACTGTTCTCTCAGGTACTCCTCTCTATTTTAGCAAATTCTTATTTTCATGTTGCTACGAGATGTTTTCATAGAATCATTTAGGTTGGAAAAGACCTTTAAGATCATCGAGTCCAACCATCAACTGTGCCCACTAAACCATGTCATGAAGTGCCTTGTCTACATGCTTTTTGAATACCTCCAGGGATGATGACTCAACCACTTCCCTGGGCAGCCTGTTCCAATGCCTAACAACCCTTTCAGTAAAGAAATTTTTCCTAATATCCAATCTAAACCTCTCCTGCCACAACTTGAGGCCATTTCCTCTCGTCCTATCACTAGTTACTTGATAGAAGAGACCAGCACCCTCCTCACTACAACCTCCTTTCAGGTAGTTGTAGAGAGCGAGAAGGTCTCCATTCAGCCTCCTTTTCTCCAGGCTAAACAACCCCAGTTCCCTCAGCTGCTTCTCATAAGACTTGTGCTCCAGGTGCTCCAGGCCCCTCACCAGCTTCGTTGCCCTTCTCTGGACACGCTCCAACACCTCAGTGTCTTTCCTGTAGTGAGGGGCCCAAAACTGAACACAGTACTCAAGGTGCAGCCTCACCAGTGCCGAGTACAGGGGGATGATCTCTTCCCTGCTCCTACTGGCCACACTGTTTCTGGTACAGGCCAGGATGCCGTTGGCCTTCTTGGCCACCTGGCCACACTGCTGGCTCATATTTAGCTGGCTGTGAACCAGCACCCCCAGGTCCTTTCCTGCTGGGCAGCTTTCCAGCCACTCTTCCCCAAGCCTGTAGCATTGCATGGGGTTGTTGTGACCAAATTGCAGGACCCGGACCTTGGCCTTTTTGAACCTCATATAATGAGCCTTGGCCCAACGATCCAGCCTGTCCAGATCCCTCTGTAGAGCCTTCCTACCCTCAAGCAGATCAACCCTCCCTCCCAACTTGGTGTCATCCGCAAACTTACTGAGGGTGCACTCAATCCCCTCATCCAGATCGTTGATGAAGATATTAAAGAGAACCGGCCCCACTAGTGACCTCTGGGGAGCACCACTTGTGACCGGCCGCCAGCTGGATTTAACTCCATTCACCACAACCCTCTCAGCTTGTCCATCCGTCCAGTTTCTTACTCAGCGAAGAGTAAGTACACTTGTCTAAGCCATGTGCCGCTAGCTTCTTGAGGAGTATACTGTGAGAGACAGTGTCAAAGGCCTTACTGAAGTCCAGGCAGACAACATCCACAGCCTTCCCCTCATCCTCTAGGTGGGTCACCTGGTCATAGAAGGAGATAAAGTTGGTCAAGCTCAAGCTCAAGTTTTGTCTTAGATATCTGTGCTCAGTAATAATTTTCAGTACAGGATCCTCTCTTAAAGATTCCTGTTGGCCCCACAGAAAGTTCATAAAATATATGAGTTCCTCACCTACGTTTTTTTGGAACAATTTTGGTTGGTTGATTTCATCACGCTAGACCCCAGCTGCCTGAAGTGGTATGCATGTGCACTTAAGTTTCCTTAACAAACAGAGTTTGTCACAGCATTTCATGCTGTGAATTATATTAGTTTCTCAGATGAGCGAAGACCTTTTATCTCAAGAAATAGTCTTAAGTGGAGTACTGCCTGTACATTGAGTAATGCTGTCCAGTTGTTACCATGTGGAACTCAGCTGTCACTTTAGGTGTTGAACATGAATACTCTTTCTACAACTCTGTATTTTTTCTAAACACTTGGAAATTGCAAATTGCATTCCACTAAGTTAGTGACAGAGGTGTGAGTCTCTAAGGCCTGAATTATTCTGTTACTAGTATGAATATGTTCTGAGAATCAAGAGATGATAATAGAGATAAAATGTAAGCTAATTAGAAGCATTTTTGATGGTGGCTTAAACAACTGTTTAGGAATTTTCCCAAACCATTAGAATTTTACGAGTTTTACCACAAGATCAGCTTTTTAAATTTTAAATTAGTAACATTAGTTAAAAATTGTGAAAATCTGTAAGTAGTAACTTCCCAACTAAGTCGTTGAGAGATTCTTAAAGATACTTTTCTTTATTAGATTATTCAGACTAGCATAAGGATAATGGTTAAATATTGAATTGCATTGCTGCATTCAATAATGTTTTGTTCCTTGTAAGAATCTTTTATCTAGATGTATGAAGCTATTTCTTTGAGAAGTGACGGGTTTTGTGTTTAGGGTAATTCTGGTCCATAAAAATTAAATTTTGGAAAAATGGGAAGAACTCTTAAACAAAAACCTTATCCTCAAAAAAAAAAAAAAGTTGTTTTTTAGGGATGATATTTTTTTTGTCTAGAACTGCTGTAGGAAATACCTCAATGTATGTATGTGTTGTGGCTAAGACTAGGAAGTACAGTTCTTATAGTTATGGTACCAGTTGCATTAGGAATTTCAGTATTAGTGCCTACAGAGAAGTAAGTACTTGCATTGCTAAAATGCAACAAGAACCTTAAACAGCCTTCCTCTTTTCCTCTGAACTGGATAATTCTGTTCAACACTTCTTTCCCAGGAAAGCTGATTTGCCCTAGTTTGGGTTTTATTTTGTACAAAAAAGAATTTGTGCCTACTTAAAGCATCTGTTCTGTGCATTAATTGGATATCAGAATAAACTTGGTGTAATATCCAAACAGTACTTTTCACTACTTGCAATCATCTGTTGATTCAGGCAATTACTCTTAGCTACTTCTGCCAACTGAGTTTTTTGAAAACAAATTATCTTCTGTGATTTCAGAGAGTGCATGGAAACCTTTCCATGAAAGTTAACACAGTTAAACAGTTGGTGGCTTTGTTAACAGAGCTTGAAGAAACAGCCTATCCTTACAATTTTGTTAGTCCAGACACCTAAACTTCCAGAGCTCCATAAAGATAGGTAGTGAAGGTCGAGCTTTATCTGAGATGGGCATCTGTATACTCAGTTACCTTGAGGTAATTGCATGGGGTGGGCATGTACTGCCTCATCTGTTTCCTGTGCCTCTTTTATTCTTTGAAGCATACAAGTATCAGTAGCATTGGTGAATATCAGTGATTGCTTTCACGGGATCCCTTCAGAGAGAATACAAGAGCCTTTGATCTACTTACCTTTGAAGGCTGTGGTCCTTGGACTCCAGACAATGTCAGGAGCTTGGCTTTTCCTTTTAAGCCATGATTTGGCTTCCTAACATGTTTTCCCTTTTTCTGGAGGAGTCCCACAAGTTTGTCTTTGAGCCTTAGCCTTTGGAAAGTCTTGGAGACTTTCATCTGTTGTGCTAGAACACTTGCATGTCTATTTAGCTGGACTTGATGTAGCATAAATGATACCAAAGTTGGAAGCTATACAAAGCTGTGAGAATTTGTTTTCTCAGAAAAAGATAGTTGTAATAACTAAAACCAAGCAAACAGGCTTTTCTGGGTTGCATAATTTATTAATTAGCTCTGAACCCAGTAGCACTATGTAAACTGAAAGCAACATGGGATTTGGGTCTCCATGTGAATTTACTTTTCCTGAAGATTGAGAGCAGGACATAGAATAAATTGGAACTGCTTTTACTGTGTTTCTGAAAGCTGTGGGAGTAGAAGCTACTTTGGGGGACTGAAACAGGCAAGTTCTTTCTCAAAGAGAAGAAATAACCATCCACAGCTAAAAGAAAAAAAAAATCAGCCAGGCTGAAGGAGAAGCACATAGGTATTTGGAGGACTGATAAAGTAGTCCTTCGGCTAAAGAGATACATTGATCTATAAGAAATGAGTCAAAGTCAGGGAGTGACAATATTGATTCAAAAGTTTCACAGCTGGAAGAACTTTGAGCACTTTGCATTACTTTTAATAGTAGTGGGACAGAAGTGGTAGGAGAAGAAACAAAAAAAAAAAAAAGAGATACAGATGGATGTTCCCACTGCTAGGAGTTAAATCAAAAAATAGTTGAAGTTAAAAGGAATTGCAGGAGATCCAACCTTCTGCTCAAATCAGCTATGAGATTGGGTTGCTCAGGGCTTCATCCAGTTAGGTCTTGAAAATCTCCAAGAAAGGAGATGGCACAACCTCTTTGGGAACCCGTTCCACTGTTTGACTGTCATTAAGGTGGAAAAAGTTTCTCCTTGTCTCAACCTCTTTGGATTCAATTTGTGACTGTTATCTCTTGTCCTCTAGCCATACATTGCTGTGAAGTGACTGGCTGCATCTTCTTGATAACCTCCTTTTAGATATTGGGTGGCCTGTTGTACACTCTGAAGTTACCTTTTCTCCAGCCTGAGCATACCAAGTTCCCTCAGTTCTTATATGTACTTCAGCCCCCGACCAAGTTGTTGATCCTCCCCTGAGCTCACTCCAAATTTTTTCCTGTCTTACAGGGGACGTGTGTGCTTAACACTGGTCATTATCCTAGATGTGTTGTAATGAGTGTCAAATAAAAGGTGATTAATCACTTCCCTTGATCTGGCTATGCTACTGCTAATACAGCCCAGGATGCTGTTAGCCGTCATCTCTACTCGTATGCCATGCTGCTGATTTGTGGCTAGCTTGCAGTCTACCAAGATTACCAGGGCCTTTTTGAGCACAGATGCTCCCCAGCCAGTTACCAGCCATATCACTTCAGGGGGCTCTTGCTTCCTAAGTTCAGATCTTTGCACGTGTCATTGTTGAATCTCAGAAGGTTCATGTTGGCCTGTTCCTCCTCCCTGTCTAGGTTCTACAAAATGGCAGCTGTTGTCTTGAGTGTATCAGTTGTGTTGTGTCATCACCTACCCCCACCCAGTTCAGTGTTACCTGCAAACTTGGTGAGACTGCACTCCTGGCCTAATCCAGGTGATGGATAAAGATGTTAAAAAAATTCTAATACAGACTCCTACAGTATTCCACTTGTTACCAGCCACAACCATCTCAGCTTTACCATCAAACAATTTCTGTCAATGTTGCAGTTCAAATATCTAGACTGAAGTACTAACTTGGCTATAAAAATACTGTGTGAGACAGTGCCAAAAGCCTTGCTAAAGTTGAGTTATATTTAATCTACTTGCTCTCTTTGCCCACAGCTCTGGTCATTTTATCATGGAATATAACTGGGTTGGCCAGACATGGTTTAGCCTTGGTAAATCCTCACTGACTGTTCCCAATCACCTTTTTCTCTTTCATAAGCCCAGAAATTTGTTCCAAGAGGACTTGCTTCTTGACCTTCCTGGGACTGAAATGATGTTAACTGGTCTATAGTTCCTTGGCTTGTCCTTTTGACCTTTTCCGAATATAGGTGTGACATTTGCCTTTCTCCATTTGCCAGGGACCTCCCTCAATCTCTGTGACCTTTCAAAGATGATAGTGAGCAGCCTCACTGTGACATTGGCCAGCTTTGTCAGAACCTTTGACTGTAGGTGAGCTGGTCTCTTCAATTTCTATGGGTTGATTTCTTACAAGTAATCCCAGACTGAATCCTCACCTCCTGCTAGCAATTGTTCTCCTCTTTGAGCCCTTTTACTGATCATAGAGGGAAGACTGAGGCAAAAAAAGGCATAGTATGGTGACCCTCTCTGTGTCCACTGTTGATAAATTACCTGGTCTGTGTAAAAGCAGGTTTGTGTTTTCTTTCCTAACTTAAAGTAGTGGTAAAATCTCTTCCTGTTGTCTTTGTCATCCTTGGCAAACATCAGGTCTAGGTGAGCTTTTGGCTTTCCTGACACCATGCCTACATACTCAGGATTCCTGCCCCTGCTTCTGTCTCCTATATGCTGTTGTTTGGCCTTGCAGCGTTCTCATGAGTTGCCTGTTCAGCCATCCAGGCTATATTAGGAGGACTGGTATAGTACAAGAACTGTTTGAAATTTTGGGAACAGTCTGCTGGTGGAAAAATTTGAAGTCATACCATTTTGAGTAGAATATAGTCAAGTATGTGGAAACTTTGGGACCAAGTGTTGTACTTGAAATCAGGGTTGATTATGGAAGTTGTGAGGTCTTTCTGAAGAGAGCTACTGTGTTAATTAAAATATGATGAAATCTGTTTACTATATGTGATTTGGAGGCCATATCCAAATGACCAAATGAATTTATGACTGGAAGCCTAACATAAGTGTTGGTAACTGAAAAGAACATAACCACTTCTTGAAAAGCCTTTCCTAAAAGGAATATATAACTTTCTTCAGTAAAAACAAAAAAAACCAACTTCAGAAGCTGTATGATGTGCTAACATGATATGTGCCATATGCATAATATACTGGGCAAAAATATTTTTCATAAAAATGTTCTAATGTTGAAACTTTCCAGATTAGAAAGAGAGTGTTTCTCCGCAAACAAGCAAATGAATGAGAAGATTGAAGAAAAGAAGAAGGTAATTAAAGACCTCTCTGAGAGACTACAGAATAATGAAAAAACCTGCAGAGAATTACAGGAGGAACTTGCAATGGTAAGACAAAAGGCCTGTGGCACTCGTTGTTTAGGTTGGCATTTGCTGAGCTGTGGAAGAACTCTGCCATTGTGTTACTCTGATTTTACTTTTTTTTTGGTAAAACATGAGTAAATACAGTTTTTTTGTAAAACATGAGTAAATATAGCTAATATACTGGAGAAGCTAATTTGAAAATGTATTTTAATTGATACACCATATATTTAACTGAAGAGTTATTTGCAGAAAACAATTGTTTTATAAGTGTGGCTATGAGTAAAGAGTAACTTGTGTTTGCATTCCTAGTGAAGGTGGCAATTTGTAGATACAGATTATGATTCTTTGTGGAGAATGTTCTGTCTTTCTACCCAAGCTTTCTTCTTCTCCAAGCTTTATTAGCTACCATTGTAGGCTTGTTTATTTCTATTTCACATAACATTTTGTTTTTAGTGCAAGCATTTGACTGTAAAAATTGCTTCAAAATTGATTGTTTGAAGGTGACAAAGAAGAGGGATTTTTTTTTTTTCTGTTTTGGTGTGTATTTGGCATGTTGGATGTATTTTTACTGGATTATTTCCTGAAATCTTTCTCCTTTGATATGACCAGTTGGAGCCTTCCCACTCTTATCTACCCATCTCAACTTTGAATAACAATTTTGCCATCGTGTTGCATAGCAGCAGGGACAAAGCAAAGATCTTAGGATATCTAGAAAACCTTCTCTCCTTCTATTGTGTGGTAGCATTTGTAGTATTTGTATGTTTAGCTGACATAAACTTTTTTTGCTTGCAAATTTCTTTCTTGCCCTTGGAGCTGTGAGTATGGAAGGTAAATGTGGTCTGTTCCCTGCTGCTTACAGGCATTGTGCTAATCAGTGAGTAGGAGCAGAGATCTGCATCAGAGGATCTTCAGACTTGTTGGTGTCTTCTTTTTAGTTGTTGGAGTTACTCCATACATTGTCTTAGTGTTATCCACTTTCCAGACAGATTGGTAATGAATAAATTGAAGAAAATCAGATCAACCCCCCCCTCTTCGTTCTGGGAGAATCACAGCTTCTTCCATGCAAGCATTAATGTGTTAAAAGGCATTTGCTGGCCTCATTAACCTGAAATAGTCATCTTAACAGGCACAAAAGGAATACAAAGAGATAAAAGCAACTGTCTTCCCTAACTACAATCAGTAATGATTGCTATTTATTAATATAAAATACAATTCTAAGCTGAAAAATTTCTACTAGGAACCTCGAGCGCTTGCTAGCTGTTGCGGTGATAGGAGTTTTCATTTTTGTTTTGTGTTCTTTAGTAAAATGTATGTTATACCTGACAAGAATTCAGGACAAAATTCTGTTCATGATCAAGGTTTCTGGTAATGACAACAGTATTAAATGGTGTACTCAGAATGAACGTTACATTACTGAAAGGTAAAAAGCAGGTAGATTGTCTCAGTTAAAAGAACTGTCTTATTTGTCAAGCCGGTTGTTTTAATTATTTTACTGGAATGATTTCAAACCACAAGACTGTCTTGAACAGGTAATAAAAATACAAATTTTCTGAGGAGTTGTGTTAGTGGTCCCCTATGGGATTAGATTTTTATCACCTTGGATAGCTTTGTATTTTTTCTGAAGACTTGTATTTGTTTGGGAAGCAGGAGTGCCTGTGTGTGGTCTTGTTTACTCAGTCTGGAGAGCCGTTTGTTATTTTTCTGCCTGAAATGAACAAGTGGAAGACTCTAGCAGAAACTAAGTATAAATAACAGTTCATGTACTGTTGCTAGGCTTCCCTTTAGCCATACTAAAATTCTGTGAAAATGTCAGTGTGTTCTCTTCCCTTCATTTCCCCCTCCTTCTTTCTTGATCTATTTGTTACTTTCTTATATTTTATACTATTGTTAGGCATCCTGAATATGTCCTTTCCACTCCAGTCTGATAATCTTATGTTGGTTTCTCACTGTACTGCATTGTCGTGGTTTCAGGTCAGCTCAGTCGGTAACAAAGCACCACGAAGCCGCTCGCTCACCCCTCCCTCCCCCCTCCGGTGGGATGGGGAGGGGAATCAGGAAGGAGAAAGAAAAAGAAAGAAAAAAAAAACCGAAACCTTGTGGGTTGAGATAAGGACAGTTTACTGGGACAAAACAAGGAGAGGATTTACAACAACAACAATAGTACTAATAAAAGAACGTACAAAACCCGAGTGATACACAGTGTAACCGCTCACCACCCGGAACCCGACACCCTGCCGCTACTCGCACCGAGAACCGAAAAAAGCCCGCGCCCTACCAGCCCCTCCTCCTTTATATACTGAGCATGATGGCACATGGTATGGAATAGCTCCTTGGCTAGCTCAGGTCAGGTGTTCCGGCTGTGCCCCCTACCAGGCTTCTGTGAAAATTAACCCTATCCCAGCTGAACCCAGGACATGCATTAATAGGATTTAATGTATTTGTTTGTAAAATATTTGGGAAATACAACCAAATCAGTGAAGGCTCTTTTTTTTTAGAGAAGCAGACTTGTGCAGGGATGAAATACATTCTTTGGAAACTTCATATGAAAAAGAACTTTTTTTTTTTTTAATGGCTCAGTTGAATGTATAGTAAAGTAGTTATGCTGCTTTTAATTTTAAATATCAGCATGTGGCAGAAGTTTGCCAGAAATTTGCATGGATCAGATGTGATAGGATCTGTTGGTATCAAACAAAACTGCTTATGAATGTTCAGTGTGAGCAAGGTCCCAAGATTTCCATTATGTTTTTCTGAGGAAATTGGTCTCAAGCTTGTCATTATTTCCAGCTAGGGTTTTTAGAAATTTTTAGCTTGAAGAATAGGATTTTGGAAGAATGGCCATTGTGATTGAGAACTTGTTTTAAATTGAAACAGCCCCAGCTGTATTCCTGCCCCATGGAAAGAATAAGAGGTGTCTTTAGTATTTTTAAATCTTTAAAAATTTATTTAATAAATAATATTTACATTTACATTACAATGGATATTTGCATTTCTAGCACCTAGTAGTGGATGATCTTTAATCCTTAGTACCAGACAAGCGGGAGACGTTGAACCTTTTTTTTATGAGAAATGTATATTGAAATTTGGGGAACTTGCCAATTCACCAGAATGCATATTTGGAAATTGAAGTCATTAGAAATACTGTATTTTAGTATAAATTCCTTTAATTTGGAAGAACTGTGTATTCATTTCCTCCCTTTTGTATAGATACTATCAGGAGTAGCATAATTAGAGTATAAGTAGTGTAATAGATTACACCCAGAGCCTGTCTTTGTCTGTGTGGCATATAAATCTTTCTCTTACAGTCATGCATGCAGTCATGCACTGTATATATCTCTGTATATATGTCTCTAATAGCCTTGTGGGTTTTTGTAAGCTGAAAGTCAGAACGGAAGTGTTTGAGAATCTAGTTCCTGGACACAGGCATTAACCATTGCTTTTTAATGGGAGTGTCTTAAGTATTGACTGAACAGACAATGAAACACCCTGAATATTGTGATTCTGTTCTACAAATTCTGTGGAGCAGAATCTGGTATTTAATGGCAAAGATGTAAATCTCATCTAGACAATCAATTGTGAAAGGAGCTTTTTCTTTCAGTTTAAAAAAAATGAGATGCAGTCTTCATGAATTTTGTGCTAATGGTTTTTAAACCTTGCATTACCTTGATTCTTGTTTTGCTTGCCTTAACTCAGGGGTGGAGTGTTCCTACCCAGATGCTACTTCTGTTATTGTCCTAATTTAAGAAGACCAATCAGTCTAAAGCATATGCTTAAATGATCTTCTACAGAGAAACCAATTTTGTAATTTATTCTGGAAGTGGAGAGGTCACTCAAGCTGTGATATCCCAGTGTTTGAAGACAGGCATCTAAAAAATGCTTTTAAAGTTGCCAGTTCTCAAAAAATTTTCTCTGACTAAAAAAAAAAACAAAGCCAAAAAACCAAAGAGATACTTCGTAACATTCTGTCCACCAAATGGTTGTTACAAATCTCTCTTTAGGGGACTAGAATAGTTCCATACAAAACTTGACCATTTTTGATTAATTTTATTTCAGGTGATTAAAACTGAGACTCTTAATTTCTTGAGAAATTGTATTTGATTTACATATGGCTAGACACTTTTTAAAGACCCCTGTATAGACTTTGGAAAAATCTAGCTAATATAAGAAAATAAACTCTGTTAAGTATTCAATAGTTAGATAATATGAGCAAAAATAAATAGTAGCCTAAGGAGGGAGACTGTCAGTGAGGGTTTGGTTTTGGTTTTTATACTGCAATTTATGCTTGGTTGCTTAAAATTTGTGCCTATATTCTGCTATACAGAACTTCACTCAAGTAAAACCATTTGTTGTTTTAACTGTGGAGCAGTCATTTGGAGCCTATTTCTATAAATGCTTTGATTTGATTCACCCAGGGTCATACCTGGTAAACATTCTAACGCTTTTGCAAACAATTTATCCAAATGGTTTTCAAGAAGTGTCTGAACCTACAGCTTTTTTGTGGCTGCATAGATAGTTCTGGCTTTGGCACTTGCTCTGCCATCACCAGATAGCATTTGTACTACAGACCGAGTGGGTGAAGTAGTCCATGTGCAAGAGAGGCACACAGGAACATGCCTGTAATGTAAACAAAGTAGAGAAAATACCTCTTGGAATAATGGCAGTTTGTTGCAGGACTGGACCCCAGTTTCCTGCATAATACTGCTGGGGTTTTGATAAGTTGAGTTTGAAAAGGCCTCAAACTCCTGCCTACATGTTTATTTTTTAAATGCTATTCAACTTGTGATACAGATGCACATTTGCAGCATCAGGTCACGTGGGCTATTCTGGAAGAGTGTGTAGAGTTTGCATTTATTTTATTCAACAATGGCTTTTGGAAAATGCTGAAAAATAATGGGACTTCATTTCTGTCCTGGAACAGGTGATGGAATCATACCAAAATTGAATACTGGCAGTTAAGGAAAATATCTTTGCAACCAAGGTAGCAGGAAATTGCCCTGATAAATGCAAATACCCTGCTTCTGGAAGATCAGCATAATTCTGACAGTGGGTGGAATAATTTTTATTAGTAGTATGTTTTCCTAATAATTCTGGTTATCTTTACAGATAAGGATACAAAGGATTTTGAAAAACGATTTTCTCCTGGTTGGAGCCTACAGTCCTTGTAACGAAAAATACTTGGCTTCTATTTCATTTCTTTAAAAGTGCGGTTGTGTTTTAAAATTGATGGTTAATTAAATATGTTGCCAAACACATTTTTCTACAAAAAATTCTTTTGTCCTTAAGGGATGTTTTGTGATAATAGGAGCCTTCCTAAGGATTTGAAGCTTGACATGGGGAAGCATTGTATATGCTACAATTCAGCATATATTCTGGCATCAGAAAGTGTGACTCCTCTCCCATATTGTTTGGTTTCTAGCCTCCTATTCTGAATATTTTGTGAGGGAGTGTCACGTCCCAATTTCTCAGGACGATGATTCAGGTTTGCTGATTCCCAGGTCAGGATTAAGGTGAAACAACACCAGGGATTCTTTAATTTATAAACCTTAATCTTTATTTGCTCGTAGCAAGAATTGGCATGCTCACCACCAAAATTGGTATGCTCACCACCAAAATTGGCATGAGGCTATGTCAGTAAACTGTGTAACATGTGCTAATGATACATCACCAAACATGTACTACAGGCCTTGCTTATTTGGGAACCAGTTCAGGGAAGACAATAAGGGGAACTCTCCCATTGAGTCACGAGGTTCACANGGTCCTGGGTCCAGTGTTGGTTCAGTCAGCTGAGGGGTCTGGTTCCGATGGGCTTGCGCACATGGGGCTTCAGTTTGTGTCCTTTTATCATCCTTGCCCCTCCTGTAGGCAGGCACTCGAACTTATTAGGCTAATTAGGTAGTCATTGGGCCGTGGGCTTGGGGGTCCCTTGGGGAGCAGCTTTCCCTTCCTTGTTGCCATACATGGTGAGCTGCCCTGCTCAGCACATCAGAACAGTACATCAGAACAGGGAGCTGTGCACCCTCCAGCATGCCCTCCCCTTCCTGTTGCTGATGGGCGCTGATGGGCTTCTTTTCACCTATGGTTCCTTGCTAGGCAGAGTTCCTTGTTATGCAGAGTTAGTTGTCAAGCAGAACTTGCCCCACCACAATGTTTGAGACATTAACTCCTTCAGTCTCTCACAGGGAGGGAATTGTGTTTAGGGGGTATAGGAAATAGTTCTAATATAATTCAAGAATTTTCAATTCTTACGTGCTCATGCAAACTTCACAAGAAGTCTTTAAAACTCATCTCAGGGACCTGAGATTCCTGAAGGCAGGTTTTACCAGTAAAGACTGAGGTGAAAAGGCATTGAGAAGGCCTTTTCTGTGTCCTAGTTACATGTCCTATTCAGCAGCAAGCCCACATTTTGCCTAGTCTTCCTTTTGCTAGTGATATACTTTAGGAAGCCTTTCCTGTGCCCTTCATATCCCTTGCCAGATTCAACTTCAGGTGGATTTTGGCTTTCCTAAGCATATCCCTCCATGCTTGGACAGCTTCTCTATATTTCTTCCAGGTCACCTATGCCTGCTTCCACCTCCTTTATGCTTCCTATTAATATCTGAATTTAGTCAGGAGCTCCTTGTGCATCCATAGAGGCCTCCTGCTCTCTTTGATTTTCAAGGTCATTTTCAAATATCACCTCCAAGGTCAAGAGTGGTCCATCCTGATGTGCAGGAAGTCAAGCAAAGTCAGCAGAAGGCTTACTTTACAAGTCTTGTTTCACCTGTTTCTAGTAATGTGATCTGGGAAGCAAGCTCTCTTTAATTAAAGGCTTTAGCACTTCGGCATCTGATTTCCCTTTTGAAGTACTTTAGGGAACACTCACACCAGTACCTTTCCAGTAGTTCTATAGGAATGACATCCCCTAACACAAACATGATGATGGATGGAGTTGCTGAGAGGGAAGTAATCTCATCTCCTGGAATAGTTGGATCTGGCAGAAGGCATCTTTCAGCAGCTGCAATTGATTATGTTTGACTTCTACACTTCTGGACTCCATTTTCCTTTTCAAAGTAAAGAGTTATGTATACTTGCTGTGTTTGTTCAGACTGAAGAAAAGAAAACTAAGGGAGTTACAGCACTGCCATCAACTGTCAAATGGGTGCTTATGGAGAAGACAGAGCTACACTCTTCTTAGAACTGTGCAGTGAAAGTATGAGAGAAAACAAGTTTTAGAAGGGGAAATTCTAATTACCTGTAAGGGCAAAAATAACCTTCACAATGAGGATTGTGAGATTTGGAACAGGTGGCGTAAAGGGGTTGTTGAAACCTCATTCTTGAGGATACTCAAAACTTGACTGGACAAGGCTCTGAGCAACCTAACCTGACTTCAAGCATGGCCCTGCTTTGAGTGGGGAGTGGGACCAGATGACCTCCAGAGATCCTGTCAGGTTAAATTATTCCATGATTTTATGACTTGACACATTCTTACTAGATAACTGTCAGTGAGACATAAGAAATTAGATCGATATGTTTGGACTTTTAACCTGTGCTTGGATTTCCAGCACTGCAGTTTACAGTATTTTTCTTCAATTTCTGATAATGGGGACAGTGATTGAAAGTGGGAATTAGAAAGGAAAGATAATAAATACTTTGCAGCTGAAGTGTAGAGAAACTGGCTAGTCTAAGGAATTTCCTTTTGATCTTCATTGCTGTTGAAAAAGAGACTGAAATTGGCTTAGGGAGTGTAGCTGCAGTTAGCAGATAAAGCCCAGAGGAGTGGTGAAGGCTGAATAGACTGGAATATACTGACTAAATGGTGGTAAATTAACTAAACCAAATGAAAAAATGGGATGAGGAGATTGAAAAAAATTCCAACATTTGACTTTTCCATGGTAAAAGGTTTTTCTGAGAAGATTTAGTCTGACCTTGTCTGCGCTGGAGTGGTTTACATAAAAAGAGTATTTATTTTATTGGGGTGCTGATCATATTATTTTCTTATTTGTAACGCGCGAGGTCTTTGAGATGATAGCAGTACATGACAGTAAATTATTTTAAGGTGTTTGCATCCCATCAAATATTTTTACTGGAGCTCAGCAATTACAAGTTCTATTTATATAGATAATTTTATGGAGTAAGAATTAAAACTTAGTTACTGTTGAATATATACAAGTGGTTTGGAAATTCTTTATGAAGTGTAGTACAAACTCTCACACAAGGAAAGTTGTGTAAATGCTACAGGGGACCTAACATTGAAATACACATATGAATAATATATTCATTGATATACAGTACATATAATTAAAATTGAAGGAGTAAAGCAAATTTATAAAATATTTAAACTGAATAATGAAGAACACTGCAGAGAATTAAATGCATTTCTTGTTTTTTTAGCCTGACAGTTATATGCTACCAGTAGTAGCAGTTTTCCTTGGGAGGAAGTTTCCCACACTTGAGAAACTGACTGGATCCTTAGTCATGCAATGAAACATAACTAAAGCAATAGTTTAGATATGGTAGAAGACAGTAGGATTTTTCTCAATACAAAAAGGGTAACCTTCCGTCACCAAGTAGAAATGGAAATTACTCAAATAGGTGTTAGAATTTAGAATAAAAATAAATTGAGTAATTAGAAGTAATGAGCCATCTTTGAGCATAACACTTGTAATAAGAAAATCATTAAGTCATTTAAATCTAGTTTCCTCTTGATTTGGGGGGGAGTGGTTGTTCGGGTGGGTGGGTTTTTCTGTTTGTTTTCTAAAATGCTGAGATGTATTGCTTTTTGTCAGTCAGCTGCTAAAATTGTACATTTCTTTGAGAAGTCAAAACTACGTAAGTCCAAGAGGACCTTGGTCTTGTCTGGAATTATGGATGCATATCTTTGAAAACTGCAGGTTCTAATATCAGATACAAATTGAAGGAATGATTTGATATGGTCTTTCTATCGTAGTGATTAAAAATCTGCTGTAATACCTTTCTGCCCTCAGAATAAAGCCAGTGTCTTGATTTCAACAATAGGCTGCACTTAGTGAACAGCTTTCTTTAAGAAAAGTCAGTTATAGGAGCTGAAGGACTCTGCTGCTTTATATTCCATGCATAAGGAGGAGTTTTTGATGTTGAAGAAATCACTATCAAGCATGGAAGATGCTAACAATTAAAGTAGGCAGGTTTGCAATGAGAATAGGTGTAGGATTTGACTGAGTGCCAAATCATGAATTTCTAGCCTGTCTGCCAGTAGTTTGGTGTCTTTCTGGATGCCCTTGTAGGGTATAACAATAGATTTCATTGCTTGCATAGATGGGCAGCAGTTAATTAATGTCATTAAGATATTTTTGAAGCAGAAGAAATCAGGTCTAGGTTTTAGTGCAACCATTTTTTCCTTTTCTTTTGACTACCTGAAGCCTTTAGTTCTATTTTAAGTGTGTTTTAGGGTTCTGTGTTACTTATATGTGATGTCTTGTTAGGTCTTTTGTCTCAAGAAAAGGAGTAATAAGAAATATAGCAGGAAATTTAAATTTAAAGGGGAACAAAAATGCCATTGCCATCTGTATTTCTTCTGTTTACTATTTTAATGGGTTTCTTTTTTTCCTCTCTTGTCTTGTCTGTATCTCCTGTCAAATAAAGGCCAAGAAACACCAGGTCTTTCTAACAGAGACGTATGAAAACAACATGAGAGAGCTGGAGTTACTCTTGGACAGCTTTGCTATGTCAGGCCAGCGGACAGCAGGTTAGTTGAAGGTATAAAATGACAGATGCATCTGTCAATGTTCCAAAGTCACTACATTGTGGGAATTCTGCAGATGCCTCTTGCATTCCCTCTTCTCAACATGCTTTGATTTGATGACATGATAAGAGCAGTTCTCACAGCAGTCAAATGGCCTTGCTAGCTGAGAAAGGGTGACGGAATGTGGACCTGCTGTTGTCAGCCCAGAGCTTGATTTACAAATGCTGGGGTGTATATGATCGGTCAGAAAAGGGCTCACTTGCTGTGCTCTAAATCCAACTGAGAAAAAAGTCCTTACAGTATACCTGCAAAGGGAACAGATGTTTTGCCTGAACTGAGCCAAATTCTGAGGCAACCTTCAGCAACTTAAAGGTCATATATGCAAAAAGGTTGTGTAGGACTCATGATATAACACAATACTTTTTACTGTTGATTGTGTACTAGTACTATATTGCTCTATTCATTTGATCTAGTAAAGAGTAAATATTTCTTTGTTTTCATTAAAAATAATTGTAAGTCAGTGGTTGTCACTCCGCTACCTAGTTTTTATATATAATTATTGTATCAAACTTAACAAACTGCTGCCTGCTTAAACATTTGAAATAGTGGCTAACATAAACATGCTGAACTTTAACATCAAAGCTAGTAATTTTTTTAAAGGTGAAAATAGTACCCTTTTAAAAATCTTCAATTAAAACTATCTATAAAAGTTTTCTCTATGTTGTTCCTGTTAGAAAATCACAGACAGAGACAAAATGCTTCCAGCTTAGAGTACAAATAAACTGGAAGAAAACAGGTGAAATGTTGCTTAAAGAGCAAATTGTGTTGGTACGTTTCTGGACTTTTTAGCAATGCTAGACATTAATGGGTCGTATAACACCTTTAAATGAAGATGCATTTTTTTGTATCTTCATAAAAAGATTTTTTTTTTAAAGGCCTGGTACTGTTAAAATTGAATAAAGGAACTTCTTGAGATTTCTGTTGTCCTTAAAAACCTAGCCTTGAACCTGTGATGCATTGATTTCCTCACATGGACTGTATGATTTTTTTATTTAGGAACTGGTATCAGTTTTATTCTGTAATTATAAATGTAATTCCAGTGGGTAATACCTGTAGGATTACTGTAGATAGTCAGACTGAAAAGCTCTGTAAAACTGTATATTTTCCTCAATCTTGTGAAGTTCCACATGCCCAGAGGAGCTTCAGCAATTCTAGGGGGAGCTGGATGCTGCTGCCAAAGTGCAGTTTCCAAAGCAGTAATTGTCTTTTGGGTAGGCTTTCTGTTCTCCCTAGTGGTAAACCTTGCAAAGAACAGCTATGACCTGTTTCTATAATATTAGGGATTCAGTAACAGTAACTTCAGTATTAATTTTCTTTGTTTAAGGTAAACTTTGAAAGATTTTATTTAAAGAGATCTTTTTTTTTTAAGCTTCATCATCTCTGCAGAGGCTTAGTTGAGGCAGAAAGTCAAATTAGCTCTGCTATGGATTGAGCCTTTATGGTTAACATTAAAATAGACATTGACCAAGACATTTATTCTACATATTTACTACACTTCTAAGTGTGAAACTTAAATGTTTAATGCTATTGCCTTACTGTTGTACTTAGGAATTTATTAGGTAACAGTATTTATTTCAATTTTCAAAAAGATGTTCAATGTAATCACATTTGAAATGCAAATGCCTAGGTGCCAATAAAAGCAAAAATCTTAAAGAAATCTTTGTAGTCTTAATTAGCAGATGAGGGGCTACATGAGCCACAGCTGGCTGGGCAGTCTCTCTTTCTTTTTGTGTTTTTAACTTTCAACTCGTGTGATTGAGAGATCTACTTAAAAATTTGTCAATATTAAAGGTTCAGCCCCTTCATTTAAGTGCTGATTGGGCTGTGATTATTGGGCTATACAAGAAAAAGGCTTCATATTTTTAAGTTTAAACACTGAAGTATTTTAAAAAGTTATTTTTTCTTTACAGATTCCAAATTAACAGGCATAAATCCACGTGTTCTCCTTTTTAAGTGACCTTGATAAATTTTCCACAGCACTGTTATTCTTATTTGGCATTTTGCATGACTTCAGTTTGTCCCTGTTCAGTTTATTGTATTTTGCAGTTACTCAGCAACTGGGTTTGTGCTCAGGGAAGTTTGTCTTCATTTCAGGAAGAAAAAAATAGTGGTGGTTCTAGCAATCTGAAAAAAGTGAACTGCATATAAAGTGCTAAGAGTGTTAGCTGCTTTGAGTTAGTGTTACTGTTTAAGGCAGGCCACCAGTACTGTTTTGGTCAAAAATCTAAAACACAGCACCATATGAGCTGCTATGAAGAAAATTAACTCTATCCTAGCCAAGCCCAGTACTGTTAGTAGAAAGTCTGAAGCAGCAGGTTTAAGAATTTACTCATTTGTATACCTCCTGTCAGACTCCTGTTGAGCCTGGCATTTTCCCAAAATTCTTTCCTCAAACTCTTAGGTGGTACTGGGCAAATGCTGCAAGTACTGGCATTTTTTTTTCCTCATTGCTGAAGTAGGGCCTCTCCAGCAAGAGTGCCGTTTGGATTAGGTTGCATGTTTCCTGCATAGTTGTATGAAGACAGACAACATTTGGCCGGTATTAAAGCTATAGGCTTGTTTTCAGCTAGTGCAGGAAGGTAGAATCTGCTATTTCTGTTGGCAGGCTGGGCTGCCTAGAAAACAGGGTTGCAGCAAAGACAGGGAATGCCAGTGTGGGAAGCTCACTATCAAAAGTCTAGTTTTGGCAAACATGATGTAAATTAAGGTAGTTTGGAGGCATGTTTCAGTGACCGCATTGCAGTTTGGGACTTTAGAAATTAAGATACATTATTTAGACAGCTTGTTGAAAACTATAGGATGGAAGACAACCCCTAGATTGACTAAATAGGTATTATTTTAAACTGATAATTGTAAGTTACAGCTTCTCTAGAGCTAGAAGTATGGAAGAATAATACTTTTCTTTTTTCTGTGCAACAGGATCACTGCAAAATGATCCTACAATGGGTAGTAGTGAGAAATCACTCTTGTAATTGAGAAGAGAGGACTGGAGCCCTGTGCATCCTTACCTATAGCTGTGGTTAAGTGATAAAAATGATAGTAAGGTGTTACTATTGTCTTTCTTAAATGGGAAATCTAAACTCACAAAAGGTCAGATTTTATGAATTCTTCTTAGGTTGATTCTAAGTGTCACAATGCTATTTGGGGCATCTCTAGGACTCAGAGATTTGGTTAAGGGCACTGGAGTCTCATTAAGATTTTGCTTTTCCCTGATTCTGTAGACCTTTAGAAACTGTGGTAAATAGGTGTCCACAGGAGTGGCTGGTAGGACAGACCAGAAGTATGTCACTGGGACATGCGTTCTTTTTGAATTCTCTTGCGTGCTGTAGAGCGTATCTTGTTCCTGTTACTGAAAGCAATCTTGCAACCCTGCATTGGTTTGACTGGGTGTGACTCTGGCAGTAACAGTTGGCTGGCAGGTCAAAGTGAAAAGTTAGCGTCCAACCTGAATAGTACTCTGTGCTTTCTGGTGTTGTCAAAGGGTTGGGAGAGAAGAGGCTAATTGAAAAAATTTGCTGAACAGCTTTCTGACTTGTTGTCCTGGTTTCAGCTGGGATAGAGTTAATTGTCTTCCTAGCAGCTGGTACAGTGCTAAGCTTTGAGCTAGGTATGAGAGGAATGTTGATAACTGATGTTTTCAGTTGTTGCTCAGTAATGTTCAGTCTAAAGTCAAGGCTTTTCAGCCTTTGATGCCCAGCCAGCAAGAAAGCTGCAGGGGCACAAGAAGCTGGGAGGGAACACAGTCAGGGCAGCTGACCCAAAGTGACCAACGGAGTATTCCATACCATATGACGTTTTAGGAACTGCGGCGGGCGCGTTGCGGCTGGGGATTTCCGGGTTGGTCGGTCGGCGGGTGGTGAGCAGTTGCGTTGTGCATCACTTGTATATTCCAACCCTTTTATTATTATTGTTGTCATCTCATTAGTGTTATCATTATTAGTTTTTTTTCTGTTCTATTAAATCGTTCTTATCTCAACCCACGAGTTTTACTTTTTTTTTCCCCGATTTCCTCCCCCATCCCACTGGGTGTGGGGGGGGAGTGGGTGAGCGGCTGCGTGGTGCTTAGTTGTTGGCCGGGGTTAAACCACGACACTTGTGCATATGTGTAAGTTTTCCACTGACTACCATTGGTGCATTATGTATAGCCTACAGGACAAATCTATCATTTGTGTATAATGCTTTGAGTAGAATTATCACGCTTACAACACTAACCATAGGATTCTTTAAAAAAAAAAAACCCAACCTGCAAGTCTGTAAGTGCAGCTCCTCTAGCTGACAAAGTTTTGTGGAGAGCCAAAGAAAAAGTTTAGAGTTTAGAATCTGATTTGACTTTACGAGCTACCCTAGGTAAATTGCTTAGTGACATTCACCTTTCAGAGGTGATAAACACCTGTATCATAATTTTGTTCTGCTGGGAGTTATGATTATTTGGCCTCTCTAGAGTTCAAATGTCACAGGTTTTTTCACTTTTTTTTCAAAATCAGGATGCTATTAGCATTGGTAAAGTTAGTTTTGCGTATGTTAAGACTCATGGAAAAGATGATGCTATAATTTGTTACAAAATAAGTTTATAAATGCTGCATACTAATATAAATAATACTGAACAGAAGAATCTGTCAATAACGTGGTATTTTGCTGTAACAACAGAAAAAAATGAATAGTTTGTTCTTGGAAATTTAATATCGGCTGACATCTTGTGACCTCTTGATCAATACAGTGGTGTTTTGCTTTCTTAGCACATTGTACTATGGGCTTTGGAATGCTCAGGCTTGTTCATGTGTCCCTAATTAAGGCAACCAGATCAGAAGTCTCAGTCTAAAGGTTTAATAAATAAGTGTAGTGTGTATATAATGGATATATCAGCTTTAAGATTTATAATTGAAACATTATGTAGGAGTCTGCAGACAGATAATAAATTTTTTTTATTATTTCCTTTGGAATGAAATTCAAGATTATTTAAAAGGTTTTTAAGATCTCTGCAAGCATAACATAGTCATGTGATCTTTGGCTCAGTAAAGTTTTGAGTGAATGAAGTACTGCATTATCATATGCATGCTTAGTCACAACAGCAAAATAATGTCAGGAAAAGTGTAACATACTTAACTTCCAGGCAACATGTTTTTCAAAGTGTGTTATTGTGTGGTTTTAAAGTTGGCTGGTCTGACCACAGTAGAAATTATATGCGAGACTGCATACCAAATACATTAAGTAGAAATGTAATCCAGAATTTACAGTTCTGTATCTTGTATTAAAGCTTTTATACAAATGTCTTGCAGCTGTATTTGCTGTGAAAGTATGCCTACTCAGCTGCGTCTCTTGTGGCAAACAAGGCTGCTGTTCAGTGTTTTGTATTGTCACTGAAGCCCTAACTAATTTTAATACCTCTCATCCAGGGTGAGTAGTTTTCGCTCTGTGGCTTTGAGGCTTAATTTTCATTCTGTATTTTTCTTCAGGTGCTTGTAAGGACAAAGATAAACCTCCGAGCCTCTCTGTCCTTGAGACTTTGAGGTGTACCTTGACAGCTTACCAGAACAGGCTGGAAGACATGTCTAACGAGGTAACGCACTATTTGGCTCTATACGTATTGCCTTCGGCCTGCAGCAGTACATACGCTTTGTAAAAGAGGTCAGAAGAGTGCGAATGTTGAGTTGACAGCTTCACATATACCCAAAGAAATAATCTCTGTCACTACTATTTCTCTAAGCTTGCCCTACAGTAAAGTTTTACTTACATTACGGGGGACAGGGAGAAGAGTTTTATTCTTTTTAGTTTAATTTGATTTTGTTTTCTTATTAAACGTCTTGGGGTTATTTTCAGTAAGCAATCAGGAAAACGAGCTATTCATATGTAGGATTTCAGTTAAAAGTTGGTGATTTGAGAGTCAGGCAGTGTATACCACAGTACTCCTAAATATACAACACTTGAGCCTGAACAGTCATTGATATCAGTTATGTAAATGTGCATGCCCTTGTACATTTAAAAAGCGGCATAATTTTCTGACATGAGTGTGTTTGTGATGAAATCTCTTCTGGTGCCATTTTGAGGTCTTTTCAAGTAAAATAGGACTGTGAAATTACTTTAAGTTATCTAAGACAATAATGGAAATATTTAAATTTTGGAAGCCTTCCCCTCGAAAAAAATCAAATGTCTTCTGTACAGTCCTACTGGCCTTTTATTTCACCGACCGAATAGTCACAATCTTGCAGTTATTTTCTCATTTGTATTGCTAATGTGATTAAATTAATCCTCTTGGGTGTAAATGTTTTATGAATTTGTGGCTTTAAAGGTTGTCGAGAGAAGTTAGCTGCACTGTTAAAGCTTTCTGTACAAACTTGTAATTAGCTTAACTTTGGATAAAATTGGCAAATGCAGAAAGGCAAGGTGTGACAAGATTGTAAAAATGCCAGTACTGTTTTTTCATTTCTAGGTTTTGTCTTTTGTTTTGACAAATGCATAGTCTAGGTAGTCACTCACAATGTTTAAAAAAAAAAAAATCCAGAAAAATGTATATCAAGTTTTCCCCTTTTACTGGGGAAAGAATGGTCTCCCACAAGACCTTTGAGTTTGTTCAACGGGTGCAAAAATAAGTGACCGTGGAAACAATTATACTTTTGTAAACAGCAAGCACTGTTAGGTCTTTCCCAGTGAGATAAGAGAACCGATGTGTATAGTCATTATGAAATTCTTCTGAGACCCAAGTCTGGAAGCTGCAGAGTAACTAGGAACATATTACCCACAGCGAATTGTTATTTGGGAGGAGGAATGTCACGTGATAGGCAGCACAGTTGAAAAGTCGACTCAGCAGGCTTTGGCTTAGTGATGTGCTTTGTTGTGAAACTGTGCCAGAGACAGCAGTGGGGAGACCAAGGGGGTGGCTGCTAAGAAAGCAAAGAGAGTATTCTGACAGAAAGAAGAATGAACTGTCAAGGAAAATAAATCGCAAGCAGAGCAGGACCAACAGATGACCTGCCACAAGACTTCCCAGTAGGACTGCGTGTGACTGACCCTGAAGTTGTCATATGGAGCCAGAGATCACCAAGCACCTTCATGGTGCACAGAAAGGGCAGTGCTCTGTCCTTCTTGATTACCCCCACCCCCATAGATAATGCTGCTTTTGGCTTTTTATATATTAGATATGTTTAGTAATAAAACTTTTTAATAATACAATAATTCACAAAGGGACTATGAAGGGCACTGTGCAATAAAACCAGGATGTTTTAATACACAGCAGTAAGGGTTTAGTTTTCAGTAATTATGTAGTGGTTCTTTTTATAGAGAGATTTTCAACAAGACCCTGCATATTGATGGAGTTATTAATATATGTATACACCTGTATGTATATGTGAAATATGCTGGTAAACTTGTCACGTGTCACCTTTAACCTACTGTGTTAAACATTAGATTAAACAATCTTGTTAATTTGTGTGACTGAAAGGTGTATAAGTGTTTTGGTTTTTGACAGATAACAAGCTTTTGACTTCTTGTATAGTGCAGAGGCTAGAATATGTTTGGGAAGAGAGAGAAAGCTAGTAAACCAACAAAAGGACTGGAAATATTCCAGTAGCATTTTGTAATTTACTGTAATTATTTCTAAGGGCTCTGCCAGGTCTCCTGATTTGAGATCAAACAAAAATACAATTTACAAATTAATTTGTAAATTTTGTAAATAGGGTATTTTAGTTCTGAGCTGCTCCTTAATGCTCAAGTGCTGGCAGTATCCTGCACTACAATACATTTCTATTCGATGCTTTCTTTCAGACATTTGTATTGCTAACCTCATCATCAGGTAATGAAAGATACAGATTATAATGATGTGTTATCTTTTTTGAAAGTGGAAAGTGAAGCTAATACACATCATGGTCATGAGCTACCTCCAAGGTGGTTGCTTGTAACACCACAAACAGTTCAGTAGTCACCATGCCTCTTGGGAACATTACTGCTTTTTATGGGTATGTGAGTACTATTCAGTGCTCAGTAAAAAGTAGAGACCATGCTCGTAGCTGGACAATTTCTGCAAATGGCCACTGACTTTGAAAACTTGTTTTCTCAAACTACTCCCCGGGTCATAATCTGAATTTATTACATTTTCACATGCATTTCAAAGTCTGTGGTTTTGTCAGATATTTTGAGAGTTAATGGAAAAGTTAATAGTGGACTCAGTTTGGGATTCTGCCACTGCTAGTTATCTTAAATGATTATAAAAGAGTTATTTAGGGCATTTGTAATGGTACATTATTTAGATTGTATGGAGTGTAAATATTGTCAAAGGAATTGAAAACAATTTTTTTTTTGCATTTATATACAAAATTCTTCCTTTATATTCAAGTGATTATGTAGCCTTTCTGTAAAAGCCTCTTTCACCTCTATTTTTCACAGCTTGGGAAAATGAGGCCTTTGTGTGAAAAGATGACAAAAGAACTTGAGATATACAGAGAGAAAACGTTTGCTTTAAGTCAAGACCTTAAGGTATGGTTTCATGAACTTAACATAAAGGTTCTGCAAAAAGTGTCTTTCTGGATTTAAGGTATTTCTTTTTTTATCAGAGTAAGTCTCTGTATCATTGTGTTCTGTTGAGCAGAGTAGTTTACCTTGCAAGCTTGTCTGAAGCCATGCTGCCTTATTCTAGTTACCACCTTAGACTACATAACTGATCATTTCGATGATTACACTCCTGAAATAATTTGAAATAGATTTATCAATTTGCAAAGTATTGTTTTATATTGAAATCAGCATCAGTAATTTTTTTCTTTTAACTCTTTTCTCAAAAATGGAGAAAATAATTTAATTACCTCTGTTTGTCTGTAAGCACATTTTATTAAAGATGTCCTTTCCTTTGTTAATTATTTTGTTTGTTTATCAGACAAGTTAATGCATGTATGGAGTATCAGATCATCCTTAACAGTTGGGCAATGTGCATGCAGCCCAAAATTTCTTAGAGTAAAATCTACCTCAGAACTGATAAAAACACTTGAGAACTCTTTTTCTTTAGTTTCTGAACAAGAATTTTTTTTTGTCTCTGTTTTTGGCTGACACACCACTTCTGTAATGTCCTGTCTGGTTACATCAGTGGCCAAGGGAGTGAGGAAGTCCTGAGGTCATGGTTAAACTTAATCTCCCAACTGGCAGTGTATTATATTACTGCCAAAATAGAATGTCTCTACTCCCAGTGTTTCTTAGATTTTTTTGCTGCGGATGTGCTGCTTTATCATTTCAGTTTAGTCACAGATGCTTCTGCAACACTCATTGAATCTTCATATTAATTGATATTTGCACATGAACTCTTGTCATCTCATCTGAACTTTCTTTACTAATTTATGTTCAGGAGACTTAAGACTTCTGCTTCTGTTGCAGCACATTTGTAAGGCACCTAAAAATTTTGCAACCCATTGCAACAGATACTTGTATTCTTCATGCAAAAACCGAATTTGCTACATACAGAGGGTGCTGGTTTTTATGCCGTATACCAGTTTCTGATCTCTTTAAAGTTTTGGTAATAAAATTGTATATATGAGTGAAAACTAGATCCAGTTTGAAAATGTTTCAGTTAGAAATATAGCATTGCTTTAATATTTTAATATTTTCATTAAGAAGAATAAAAATTGTCATTGTCTGATAAATTTGGGAAAATCTTTACTATTATATTTCCTATATAAGCAGCTATGATTTTATGAAAAACAAACAATGCTTTCAGTTTGACCTTTAGCAAACTTCAGCAGTGCTGGAAGTCCAGTGCTTGTAGGAGAGAAAAGTGTGTGTATCTGTCCACTCCATTTGAGCAATCTTTTGGGTGAAAAGGGGTAGTGTATTAAGTTCTTTGTTTACCTTGTGAGATTTGGTACTGGTAACATAATGACTGCATTTATGACCATTTCTGATTGTTAGTTTCTTCCTATGGTCAAACCTCCAAAGAGAGTCCTCACATCTTTTTATCATGCATTTTTATAAATTTTTTTCATCTTTATTAAAGAATACAGTGGGTAACAACAGCTGCCTGTGTTGTTTACTGACTCAGCTGTAATGGATCAGAGATTTACTTATGAAAGTAATGTATCATTTCACTAGCTCTGAGAGCTTCCCACTCTGCAGAGGATAACTTGCATCCATGCATTCTGCATCTCAGTTGTGGGGGTAGAGGGGATTCTGAAGGTCACTGCATCATGGAGCTTTTAA
>VYZV01033083.1:8782-55362 GCA_013401275.1 Pandion haliaetus
CTTTCCCCATGTGAAACATCTTCCACCCCAGGCAGGTATGGACCTTTGCCCTTTAAATTGTAATTGCATGGGCTGCACTTGAATGTCTTTGAAGCAGTTACTATTCCCTTGTCCATATCAGGCAAGGACCACCTAAAGCTGTCTTTAAATTGCTTTTTAGCCTCTGACATCTAGTGAGGTCTATGTGTTTGACAAGCCACTGTTGGCAACAGTAGTTCATGAAGCTCCATTTGAATGAACGGGAAATTTGCATAATGCTTCTAACTAGCCAGTTGTTTAGTCAGACACAAAGGCTTCTCATCAAGCCTTAGGACAAGAATATGACCTGGAAGTCCCAATCCTTATTCTGAAAGTATCTCATTATGTGGCTTTAGTGCAAGTTATTAAACACTCTGCCTCAGCTATTGCTCTGTGAAATGTAGATAATAATACTTGCCTGTCTCACAGGGGTGTTGTGAGGTTAATTAGTTAGTGTTTGTAAAGCGCTTTGAAGATGAAAAGCGCTACATAAAAGCTAAGTTTATTATTATCAAGGGGAATTTACACATAGTTCAGACAGGCACTGTAAATACTCACTGCTGGCTCGGGGTATTTGTCTTGTACCTATGAATTTACACAATATAAAACATAAAATGCTGTCTACTACCAAATAACTGATATTTGCATCTGTCATAATTCATGGTACAAAATGCAAGAATTATGGACTAACTGCCAGTTCAGAACAATAAATTGTCTTCTGATGGGGGGGGAAAAAGATGTTTTTTTGTGGGTATGCTAATTTTCAAAGATATAGTAAATAAAAATATCAATTTCTGACACACTGATTGATGAGAACTACACAGCAAAGGCATGTAAAAGGATTTATGATATCTGAAAAGAACAAAGCTGAAGGCAACTTGTTTTGATGTGTGATACGAATTAAAATACATCAAGCACTTTGAAATATTTAACAGATAGGTGTTGCTGCATCAGGGGAGAAAAATAAAGAAAGAAATATGTCCTTTATATGCTCATGTAATATTTAATCTTATATGCCAGTGGTTAATAAATGCATATCTAGTGATTCAGTATAACTGCCAAGCAAATACAGGAAGATTCTTTTTAGAGACTGTTGGCTTAGCTTACAACACTGTTATGCTGGACACTATTTGTTTTTATGCTTTTTTTTTTTTTTTCCAAGATGGTGGAAATGGTGTGCCTGCATGTGATTAGTTTAATGGAAGCTTTACAGGAATGCAACTCTACTATATTTGTAAAGGTAGGCATACCAGACCATGAATATTTAGTTAATGATGTTTCCTGTCTATTGTGATTTCTAGCCATACTGTCCTCTGCTTCCCCTCCCATGCAAAAAAAGAAAGTGGAAGAAACTGAGGTTGAATGCTAATCCAGAAACAAACCCTCATAGAGCATAACATGAAAAATAAGGAAGTGATTGGAGACAGCCAACATGGATTTACTAAGGGCAAATCATGCCTGACAAATTTGGTGGCCTTGTATGATGGGGTTATAGTGTTGGTGGATAAGGGGAGAGCAACAGATGTCATCTACCTGGACTTGTGCAAAGCATTTGACACTGTCCTGCATGATGTCTTTCTCTCTGAGTTGGACAGACATGGTTTTGATGGATGGACCACTCAGTGGATAAGGAATTGGTTGTACGGTCACACTCAAAATGTTGTGGTCAGTGGCTCGATGTCTGAGTGGCATTCGTCAGGGGTTGGTATTGGGACTGTGCTGTTTAACATCTTTGTTGGCGACATGGACAGTCTTACCCTCAGTGAGTTTGCTGACGACACCAAGCTGTGTGGTGCAGTTGACATGCTGGAGGGAGGGGATTCCCAGAGGGACCTTGACAGGCTTGAGAGGTGAGCCCATGTGAACCTCATGAAGTTCAACAAGGCCAAGTACAAGGTCCTGTGCATGGGTAGGGGCAATTCCAAGCACAAATACAGGCTGGGCCATAAGCGGATTGAGAGCAGCCCTGTGGAGAAGGACTTGGGGGTATTAGTGCCTGAAACACTGAGTATGAGCCAGCAATGTGCACTCGCAGCCTAGAAAGCCAATCGCATTCTGGGCTGCATCAAAAGAAGTGTGGCTAGCAGGTCGAGGGAGGTGATTCTGCCCCTCTACTCCACTCTCGTGTGACGCCACCTGGAGTACTGTGTTGAGCTCTGGGGTGCCTAGCAGAAGAAAGACATGGACCTGCTCGAGTGAGTCCAGAGGAGCTCAAGCTCTGGAGCACCTCCCCTGTGAGGACAGGCTGAGAGAGTTGGGATTGTTCAGCCTGGAGAAGAGAAGGCTCAGGGGAGACCTTACAGTGGCCTTCCAGTACTTAAAGGGGGCCTACAGGAAAGATGGGGAGGGACCCTTTATCAGAGAGTGTAGTGATAGGACAAGCGGTAATGGTTTTAAACTGAAAGAGGGTAGATTTAGATTAGATATTAGGAAAAAATTCTTTACTGTGTGGGTGGTGAGACACTGGAACAGGTTGCCCAGAGAAGCTGTGGATGCCCCCTCCCTGGAAGTGTTCAAGGCCAGGCTGGATGGGGCTTTGAGCAACCTGGTCTAGTGGAAGGTGTCCCTGCCCATGGCAGGGGATTGGAACTAGATGATCCTTAAGGTCCCTTCCAATGCAAACCATTCTGTGATTCTATAACAAAAAATAAAATCTCTGGTAAGAAGTAAGACGAGACCATAATCTCAAATCTAAGTTGTTCTGATTTTTTTTTTTTTTTTTTTTTTAAATGAACTTCTGATCTACTTCCTCCTTTCCTTGTTGCAATGGTCTTATTCCTCTAACAGACTCAGCTGGTGTCACTGGCTTTGAGAACCTCTAGGCAGTCTCTGAATTTTCAGCCATTCTGTAGCTTAATCATCATAGCTCCTTTGCAGATCACTTCACTGTTCTGATCCTCACATTTTTTTAGGTTGATAACAAAAACTTCGTGCCACAGTGGTTTTCTTGTTTTTATATGCCTACATGTCTGACAGTCAAATACTATTTGATAGTGGATCTTCTTTCCCTAGGATGTGTAACAGGGTATTCTTGGTTAGAGAATCAAATCCTGCATGGTCCATCCATGTAAAACTCTTTCTTTGGGAATTAGTGGAAATCAGCATTTTCAGAACTGATTCCCAAAGGATTAGAGTAGTCCTACAAGCATAAATCGATTTTACTAGCCTTTTTTACATGTTTTCCCATTGCATTATTCTGAAGGGAGTTTTCACATAAAATATCAACAAATCAAGTAGTTAAACGCACTCTGAATCTAACTGAAATATCTTGGTTTATATAGTTCTTCTGTTGCCATAAAGGAAACTTCTGACTGTTGTTTTACTCAAGTCTTTTATGGTCAAGCAGGAATTGAAAATAAAGTAGCTAAAATTGAAGGTCTTGATGCTAACTGGCATGAAAGTATTCACACTCACTGTGAAAATACAGATTTATAGCCAGTAATTACTTGATTCGCTATAGAAACTCTCACTATGGGATGTTAAAGTGATCGTGGCTGTCCCTGGAAGACATGGGCTTCTCTTTCAGCCAGTCCAGGATGTCCAGAATTTGACAAGGATGAAGAATGGCTTTAAAGATGTGAGAAGAGAGGCCTTTAGGGCCAAATTCCTGTCACAATTCAAATGAATGCTGTTGGGGGTTATATTTGAGAGTATATATCAATAATATGCTAAATCAGGTTAAAAGGACATTGTTACTACAAAATCAAGCTCATAAACCTGTGAAATTCAGAGTAAAAGTGCTAAGCTTTCTTTGATGTTCAGTGGTTGGGAGATGGAAGAGAATAATCTGGTTGACCAAATCCCCTTTACTTAGCCCTAAAGTGAAATCCTGCAGGAACAATATACATACATGTAGTATTGTAGGATTTGTAGTCCCAGGTTACTAATTTTTTTTCAAAACTAATTGCAAAAATATTCATTGTAGATCTGAAAAGTAAGTGTCATGATTTTGGGGAAAGACTGACTGTATGTTTGAAGTCCTTCAAAGATATGAAAGTGTAAAGCTTATTCACACAGGAACCAGTAAGTGAGTGGCATGTCTGTAATTTAAAAAAAGATCAACTTTGAGACTGTCTGTTCTTCAGTGGGTGTGAAGAAGACCTGAACTTTGTTACTCCTACTTCAGAAGTCTGCAAGGATGACAATTCTTTGAATATTACTTGACTGGGCATTTTTTTTGTGGTTTGTTTTATGCTAGACAATCTTCTATTGCTCTGCCTTTGATAATGAAACAATTTTATCTTGTGTTTTAAAGATTTTTTTAAACTTTATTTTAGATACAAGACTTTCACACAAGGTTTAGTTTTCACTGAAGGAAAGGACGTAGTGTAGTGTGAGAGATTTTTAAAACAGAACACTCTTAACATTTCCAGAGATTCATTTAGCAAAATTAATAATTCCCAATGGCTTCTGCTTGGAACTGAGTACAGTAGCACTGATAAGTCCTGACCATTTATTATTCATATATTTACTGCAGTGTCTTTTATTGCACCTACGGAATCAGGTGCTGCAGAAACTTAATTTGTTAATGAAGTCTTTGCATGATTCAACACACGTATTTTTAATGCCCCACAGTGACAAGGTGGTGAGTGTCATGTGATGCCAGGTGGTTTATGGGATAGTTATCTTACATGGCCATTTTCTGTATGACAAGTGAGGGGAAAATATGTCCTAAAACAAGAGAGAAAGAATATGTAAACAATTCAGCTCTCCTTCACTGAAAGAAAAGCTTGCTTTATGCCTGAGATAAGCACTCCTTCATCTCCTCCTTGTGTTGATGCTGTGAGGTTTCCTCTTCCTGGTACTGTGTTGGCCTTTGCTATTAAATTAAACTCACACTGATAGCATTGACATGTCTTTGAGCCATTCCCTATATTCTCAGGGGATATTTTTTGGATCTGATGTTAGACTATCTTCACCAATCTGGTGAGGGAAAAAAAGTTTCTTTACTGTGAAAACATTTCAACTGTTACATATTTATTTTTCTTTCTAAGTTGGAGTGAGATATATATATATATATATATATATATATATATATGTGCACTCATTTACACAGATGCACACATACCCACATATATATTTAATTCATTATATTTTCCTCTGAGGGGAAGCATTCTGCTTTAGGAGGGCTAAAATGAAACTGTTCAGCTTTCCTTCTATGTCAAAGGAACTGGGAAAATAGACATCCCAGAGCAGCCATTGATGATGGAGACCAGCTGCTTGCTTATCACAGCTCTCTGTCAGACCACCAGATGTATGTCTGAGGAATTTAGGAGCCTACAGCAGAGAAGGGTGCAGCTCAGCAAACCACAACGTCTTTTCCAGAGACCCAGGGGTTTTAGGCAGCTCCAGCAGCTGCTGGGTAGAATTCTGGAGAACTGGGCAGGCAGCAGAGTTGGGGAGCCAGAAAAGCACAGCGACCAACCTGTTCTCCAGCCTGGTTTCCATAAAAACTTGCACTGGAATCAACATAATTCTGTTGAAAATAAACTCCAAAAAATTGACAGTGTCTGACAGCAGTCTGTTCTTCCAGCTGTTCTTTCTAACTAGCTTTATGTATTCTTCCTTTGTGAAGGAAAGGCTGGCTGGGGACTAGGTAATAAAACTCAAGTGCTTCAATAAAAATGTCTTCTTGTCTCATTTATCTAACTGGCAGCTGTAGGAGTGGAGAGTTTGCTTGCTTGTGCCTGCAGCACAGTTTCCCTAAATGTGTCCAGACCCTGAAGACGGAAGTGGCAATGGAGCACAATGATCTGTATCTAACCTTAGACCTCTACAGTGTAGATATCAATAGTTTCCCTGAGTACCCTTTATAGTCAGTGGAGGTAAACAGATATTTTTGGACATGATTCATCTTGATCTATTTTAGATACGTGCTTTGGGACAAGATGAACTGGATGTGAGAAGTGCTTGATTCTCTCAGCTGACTGTAAAAGATGTCCAGTGAATTGGTTCAGATGCAGAGGGGTACCTTGAGTATTCTGCCTAGCTTCCCTCCTTTCTTGACATACTTCTGACACCAGTCCTGTCACCACTGGCTAGCTCCACACTTCATTAATGCTGGATGAAATTTTCAGTGGCATTTTGTTGATGGCAGTGGGGCATGGAGCATGGCTTCTCAGTATGCTTACCTGTTCTCTGCTCTCCAAAAAACACATCAGGTCTTGAAGTCACTGGATCTTATTAAGCACTTCATTAGTGTGAGAGCCTGTGGAAGGATGTACAGAACTCGCGTGTCTGCTGCATCTGGCTGCATTCCAGCTGTTTTGGCATTCATCTATCTGTAAATGCTGAGGTTTGAATATGGTTTTTCATGTGGTAGACTAAGTAATCAGTCCTGACAGAGCTGCATATGACTCTCCAGCAAAACAGCACTGAAACTGAAACAATTATCGTTCCTTGCACAAGGGAAGCAGCACTTTATCTAATGTTGTCAATAGTGATTAGGTTTAACTTGCAGCTCCCAGTAGCATAATGGGCAAATTGCAAATTTTAATGCCATTTGGAGGAACATTTTAGAGCAATAACCTTGCTGGTTAAATTAATATTGGAGAACATGAATACTTTTGCTAGAAATGCCTCTCTGTCTTCCATAAGCTTGTCATGTTATACTTACTCAGAAATAAAAGTTCTCTGAAGAGCAGGAGACTGAAATACATATCAATCCAATCACGGGTGACAGATTTGCAGACCTCCTTGCCTTCTTGTTCTGGATAGTTAAAGAGTTTTTACCTGTGCTCCCAGGCCTACAGGTCACATTCTGCAGTGAATCACTGATGTGGCGAGTGCCTTATAAAATGCTGGTTACCATTTAAATATCTGGCCTATTATTAGGAACTTCTGCTGCATATTTTTCAGTTCTTTATGTAGACCTCACCATGCAGAATGTTTACTGTATTTATTGCAGTATTACTCACCTGCACATACAGAAACACTCTCACATGGAAAATAAAAAGTTATTTCCTTTAACAAGTTTTTATTCTGTGCTCTCATCATTGCCTTAAACAGGGTATCAGTAATTGCTACTGGTGATTCATCAAGCTACAAACAAGGGAAGCTGGCTTTACCTCTGAGAGTTGCCTGCCCCAAAACATATGCATCATTTAAAAATAACCACATTTTCGGATTTGTTGTTCATGTCTATTTGGACAGCTAAATGTGTTACAAATAGCCTTCTCTGTCTCACAGTAACTGGAGCATGTTTACAGTCACTTGCATAACAAAATATACATCTCTTCTTACAGCTCATACCAATGTGGTTGCCAATGATACAGTCAAATCTAAAGGTAAGTTGTTTCTAGTACCTTATTCTTTTATTCTTAGTGTTATACATTTCTGTAAATTCTGGAAATAAGATCACTAGATGTCATCTCCAGACCCTCTGAAAATAGGTCATTGTAGTGTATCCAGGTGCACTGGATGGCTCAGCACTGAAGGTCTCAAGTGTGAGCATCATCAGCTAAGATACTTGTCCTGTAATCAGTACTGCTCTCCCTTTCCTTTCTGAAACACTTTCTTCTAACAGGTTCTGTGGCAGGTCCTTTTCTCCCCGTTTACTGAGATTGGTTGTTCCCTGAGCTGTGGTTTTCTTGTCCCTTGGCAAATCAGGATTGGGACTCTCAACTCAGGAGATGGATTTGGGTTCTGTAGCAGATATTGTGGGCCTGCTTGCTTGGGTGAAACAGTGCCAGCTGGCCGTTTGTAAGAGAGAGCAAGGTGAATCAGTGTGGATTGCCAGTCAAGAGAATTTTGGTGATGAGAATAAAAGCATTGGAGTTGGTCTTGGTATGAGTTCTTTCTGTAAGCACGTTGGCCTTTCACTACAGTGCAGGATGTGGAAGAAAAAAATGTGACACTGGGGCAGTGGAAGAACTTTTCCTGGCCAACAACCAGTACCTTTCACAGTGCTGTATTAATGTATGTATTGAAGGAAAGGAACTGAATGTTTTGCATTATTTCAACAGCATTTATCTGCTGGACTCCAGCTACGCCTCCAAGCCATCCAGAGCAATGTCAACCATCACAGCCTAAGGATGTTACAGGGGTCAGGACAAATGAACAATAGCTCATCTGTGCTCCGCAAATGGCTACAGTGTACCCAATTTAAAATGGCTCAAGTGGAAATTCAGTCATCAGAAGCTGCATCTCAATTTTATCCTTTGTGATTCATGTAATTTGTTCCAAATGTTCATTTTTAGCCTAGCAATAACAGGGTTAGAGCTGTAAAAGACCTTTTGTATAAATCAGTATACAGAGTATATACTGTATCTATACTTTTTAGCCTAGGACAGATTGTGGAAAAGCTTATAATGGGTGAAGCTAGGAGCCTGATCCTGCCAGTCTTTAATTACACTTATTTGGGATCAACAGGTTCTCAAGTCTGCATTCATTTGTATTTGCAGGATTGGACTCAAATCTATCACGTTGTACATATCTCTCTGATCATTGAAATATCTCGTTCTTAAATGTTTCTTTACATTATTTTTGAAGCTAAGACAAAAATCACTTTTCTTTAACTTCTATTTTTTTTAAAAATAGAATTGTGGTTAATTCACAAACATATGGAAGTGCTATGTTGCTATTTTTTGATGATAAAAGAAAACAGGGTTTTTAGGAACCTTTATAGGAGTTTTTGGGGGGCGGGGTGTCTTTTTTTTTTTTTTTTTTTTTTAATTCACAGCTAGCAATGCAATAAAACCTGTCACTATAAACCAGTGATATTCTAATGGGGCTTTTTGTCATCATTGTCTGGGAAAACAGCAGCTTGTAAGGAGAGTTATTATAAAGTGCACTTAGAAATTAGGTTGTTAAACTGTGCCAATTCATTTGTCTTTTTCTTCAGTACTGTTTTCCAAAACTGCCAAGTCCGATTTATTAGTTTTTGAAATACTGCTTTTACTTCATTGACTCTGTGCTGCTTTTCTTTGTAGGCTTCATAGAAGCCTCTTTAATTTCGTGACTACTGTATTGTATTCTTCTGTCAATACTTGTACACAGTGCAATTAAAATTGATATCCCAGACCTATTCTTATTGATGTCTACAGAAATTATGTTGCAGACTTCAAGAGGAGCGTGATTGGACCTGAACTTTTGCATAATGATATTTACAAATCACAGCATTTGCATACTATTGTATTAAACATGACATTTAATAACAGATGGATTTTAATATCGTTAAGGGACTCAGCCAAAGCCTATTGGAGTCTAAGGAGACCCAATTAATTCAGTGGATTTTACATAAAATCTTGAGAGCACCATGACTTACCACCTCTGTGCAATCACAGTTGTTATTTTCTGTATTTATTCCTGTAATGCACTGATTGGAAGAATAACAAACACACATTTAAGTTGTGTATTAGAATGCTATTAAATTCCTAGTCTTTATTACCACTCTCAGAATCAACATTTTTTCTCCCTGATTGCATGGAAGTGGAAAAGCATAACTGTAAAGAACTGCCTGAGTACATTTCACTTATTGTGGAGGGTCGATCTTTCCTCAGTGCATTTACCAAAGAAAAAAATGAAATGTTTGCAGATATGCTATTAAAGTACCATTATGCTTTTAAAAAAAAACCCCAAACCAATCAACCAAACTAACCAACCAATCAAACAAAAGACAGTAAAGCATGTGCTAGCTTGCTTAAAAGATGCGCCTCTGTGTGTTTGCGGTGGAGAGAAACTGTCTTGGCTTTCTCAGATTCACACATTAATAGAGTCTAAGCTTAAACTGGACTGACTATCCAAAAGAAAATCTAAGATTCGTCATAAGCTATTTAATTGTAACTAGTTTTGCTTGTATTTGCTTGAGGTGAGTGACTTGCATCTGACTAAGCAGAGTTTCTGAGTTTCTGGAAAACATTTCTGTTTTGATATGAAGATTATTAAGAGATCCACCAGATTATAATTTCTCAGTATTTCAAGCACTGATTTTTGTCATGCTGAATTGAGATTGCACAGACCTGCATGCATTGATAAGGGAGGGCTTCCCAAATTTTCACAGTGGTAAGAGAGGGAGATAGCATTTCTTCCTCCAGCTTTTGACTGACTATGGGGAAGAAAGAACAAAGTGATACAGAAATGATTATGCATGTTCCCATCCCTTCTTTTTTCCCCTCCCTTGTCACTTACTAATCAGCTAATAGTCATTACAGAATCACAGAATGGTTGAGGTTGGAAGGAACCTCTGGAGGTCATCTGGTCCCACCTCCCTGCTCAAGCAGGGTCACCTAGAGCCAGTTGCCCAGGAACATGTCCAGATGGCTTTTGAGTATCTCCAAGGTTGAAGACTCCACAACCTCTCTGGGTGCCCTGTGCCAGTGCTCAATCACTCCCAAAGCAAAAAAGTTTCCTGATGTTCAGACAGATTCCTGAAGGCCGGTCTTGCCAGTAAAGACTGAGTCAAAGAAGGCATTCAGTACTTGTCCTCTGTAACCAGGTCCCCTGTCTTATTCAGCAGTAGGGCCACATTTTCCCCAGTCTTCCTTTTGTCGCCTGTGTACTTACAGAAGCCAGTCTTGTTGTCTTTGACATCCCTTGTCAGGTTCAAATCTTGCTGGGCTTTAGCTTTCCTAACTTCATCCCTGGATGATTGGACAGTGTCCCTCCATTCCTCCCAGGATACCCATCTTTGCTTCCACCCTCTGTATGCTTCCTTTTTGTGTTTGAGTTTGGCCAGGAGCTGCTTGTTCATCCACACAGGTCTCCTGGCTTTCAACTCATTGGGATGGATTGCTCTTGAGCTTGGAAGAGGTTATCCTTTAATATTAACCATCTTTCTTGGGTCCTTCTTTCTTCCAGGGCCTTATCCCATGGGAGTCTTCTGAGCAGATGCCAGAGTCTGTTCTCGTGAAGTCCAGGGTTCTGAGCTTGCTTTTTACCCTTCTCCCTCCCCTCAGGATCCTGAACTCCACCGTCTCATGGTCACTGCAGCCAAGGCTGCCTTTGACCTTCACATCCCCAACAAGCCCCTCATTGGTGAGTATGAGGTCCAGCAGAGCACCTCTCCTCATTGGCTCTTCTATCACTTGGGTGAGGAAGTTGTCATCAATACACTCCAGGAACCTCCTGGACTGCTTATGCCCTATGGTGTTGTTCCTCCAGTAGATAACGAGGTGGCTGAAGTCCTCCATGAGGACCAGGACCTGTGAATGTGAGGATGCTCTTATCTGTAGAGGGCCTCATCCATTTGTTCTTTCTGGTCGTGGCCTATAGCAGACACTCTCTACAATGTCACCCCTAACAGTCTTCCTCTTTAATCCTTACCCATGAGCTCTCAGTTGGCTCCTCATCCATCCCCAGGAAGAGCTCCATGCACTCCAGCTGCTCTTACAGAAAGGATAACTTCCCCTCCTTGTCCTCCCAGCCTATCCTTGCTAAGGAGCTTAAATCCCTCTGTTGCAACACTCCGGTCATGGGAACCATCCCACCAGATCTCTGTGATCTCAATGAGACTGTAGCCTTGCACACAGATCTCTAACTCATTATGTTTATTCCCCATACTGTGTGCACTAATGTACAGGTACTTCAGAGAGACCCCTCAGCATGCTCATTTCCCAGAGCGGGTTTTGGCAATTTCTCCATAATGGTGCCCTGTAGGAATTTCCTTGCTTACATGCAAAATGCTGGTGGTGATCCTGGTTGAGCACCATTTTGTTGATTTTGTGATCCCTTCCTGTCACACCGCCCCAGGCCCTTTGTTCATCAAACCTGTCCATCACTGCCTCACAGAGGTGCAGTTCAAAACTAAGTGGGAGGCAGTTGTAAGTTTGGCCTTCAGGCAAAAAGGAGCTGTGGACTGTGTTTTCAGTGGGACTGACTCCTTCTGTTCCTGAGCTGTGTCTTCTTCATGCTTGTGTCTGCAATACAGATGATAACTTTGCTGGGTAACCACGTAAATAGGGCCCAAGTTCACTTACTGTGGAGTCTGGGATCACCTAGTGGAATGGAAATGCTATTGGGCCCTTGAAAGCAGGACATATAGGGGAGAGAGATTTTTGGATTTTGATCTGCTGTGACCTGGTGAATCTGAAATGCAAGGAGAGGGAGGGAGTATGAGGCCCTTGGGTGTGAGGTAGATGAACTCACATGGGGATTGTGGAAACTTAAAGGATGAAGACAGATGATTTACAGGGAAAAGCACAGCCTGAGAAAGTTTGTCTTTAAAAGTCACTTCTAGAAAGTAGAAGCCATGATCAGGCGTCTCACTCAGTAGGTAACGAATGTGGGCAACATGGCACAAGTGCTTTCCCTGCCTAGCAAAATCTCTGCTTCAAAGCATCTAGTATTCAGACAGGCAAAACACAAAAAGAATGCAAATATAGTGGTGGGTACTTACTAAAATTAAACACAAGCCAAAACCAGACCAGGTGACTCCAGGTCCATAACTAAATACTTCAAGACTTTGTGGGAATTTAGATCTGGTTTCAGCTCAGGGTTTAGGGATAAGAGCTGGTGACAGAATCTACTTCCCTGTCTGAACATAGGGTTTAGTATGGATCTGTCACTGATTATAATTAATTATTCTTATAGAGCTGTTATATGTAGGCAAATTAAGACTGTAAATACGAATTGAGAAGCTGCTTTAGCATAGAGAATAAAGACTGGAAGATGGTAGGACCAATGATTAGGGATGTGTCGACTAACGTAACAAGTAACATGGGGCTTGGCCAGATCTCGCATCTTCAGAAGTACAGAAATCTGCATTAATTGTTTTTAAAAGCACTGTAAAATATATCTTTACAGTGCTTGAGTTCAATATACAACTCAAGTAAATCACTCACATTATCTCTCTGAAATAGCCCAGAGCAGCAATTCGTTACATTCTGTAGGAAGATTAGGAAGTAAACAACATTTGGCGTTCCCGGAAAATGCTACCAAATAGCAGAGGCCAATATTCCTGCTCTGCCATGCTCCCAGCATGGCTGTGTCGCTGGGGTTGTCACCAGGAGCAGACTCCATTCTTTGTCTGATCATAGAGAGCTGCTGTTTAGGAACAGCGTTTAGTCATCTGTTGCAATAAGCTGCTTAAATCAATGCGTGTTACCAGGCCTGACCTAGTAAAAGAATCAATTTACTGTGCGCTGAACTGTGAAATTTTCAATAACATGGGGCACTTTGGATGAAGCGACGGTTAAAACCCCACACCAGCCATGGCGTGTCGTACCACTGAATTACGTAACTCGGTGTCCTGAAAGCGAGGTTAACATCTACGCTGGGCACCTCTGAGTGCTTTCCTGCTGCCTATTGAGAAAGCCACTGTCGGAGCTACACACAGGATCGCACAAACAAAAGGCTTTTGCAGCACATCAGCTACTATCTACACACATGCCTTATCTTATACATAACATTTCTGTAACATCTCATTAGAGCTGTGGCAGGTCGAAAGCCCTAAAATCACATGGTCAGTTTTCTGGCTCTGTGTTTCATGTGATGACAACAGTTGATGTGCTCTAGGACTGATGAATGTTCTGGGCCCGAAAATCTCTCTGAACTCTGGCCTGCACAGCCTCCTTTCAAGCTGGATGAAGATTACCAGAGCCCAGGGCTGTTTAGTTTTTGCTACTGTGTCCTGGAAAAGAGCTCTGCAGTAAAGGTTCCTACACTGTTCCCCCAGCTGCACACAGCTATGGGAGAGTTTCATCCACCGTTTTTCATGTTGAATCTTAATGTGACTCTTCAGCAGGGCCAAAGTCTATATTCTTCCAGCAGGATCTGAATCTTGATTGCACAAGGGCTGTTTAGTCAATGATGTGGGTCTTTGTCTTAGCAGTCTGCCTAAAATCAGGTGGAGGCAACAGCGTTACAGTTGGCTTAAAATCAACACGCTGTTTGTTTGGCTTCGTGCAAATTTGAAAGGAAGGGCTCTGCATTTGTCTGTTGGTTTATAACTCTGAATTAAATTACTCCATTCACTTCTGCCTCTCTGGGCTGAGCACAATTTCAGCTGGAGGCTAAGCATCAAGGGACGGCAGTGAGAATAGCAATTGGAGGGGAAGGTGTCCTGATGCCTCTCTAGCTGCAAAGGGATCAGGCAGAGAACCTGAATCCACCCTTGGCATCGGCCTCCCCAGGGCTTGCTGATGGAGAGTCAGGGGCCACCACTGGAAGTGCCTTGGGTCAGATAACAGAAGGCCACAGGACGATGAGGCCTGGCCACCTCGTAAGCTGCTGTGGTGCCTAAATCCTGCAGCTGGGAACTGAGGGGGCTTTCAGCTATCACTGTGTGGGGTTTGTGTATCGTAACTTGTGGGCAAGGAGCTGGAGGTTGTGAAGAGCTGGCAGTGCTTGGGAGGGGTGGCTGGTTTCTCATTCGTAGTTATGAAGCATTAACATGGAAAAGCAGAACCCATGACTCAATCGCTGGAGGTCTACATCATGAATTACTTTCCAGTATTTTGCTGGATTTGATAGATACCACAGGGCTGCCAGCCGACTGGCGAGCAGCCTTCTGTGCACCGCCCCAAGTAACCTCCTCTGACATTGTGTTTAACCAGCTCCCCATCAAACCTGACAAGCCATGACTGTGAGCCGGGAGGCTCTAAGTTTGATAGGCACAACGTAATGCTAGGTCAATTTTCTTGATGTATAATTCAGCAGCTGGGCAACATAACTGTTACAGCTGTTTCACTATTTTAAATCCTTTAAAAAATGTACAATAGCATGCCTGTGAAGTTTTACACACAGAATAAAAATTTTACAGGTAATAGTTTCTTTAGGCAGGTTAGCTTTTCTGACAGCTCCATGGCTTTCATGTGAAGTCAAATCGATTGCAGTGAAGTTCTTTACAAAAGCTTTTCCAAGCCTGTGAATCCTTGCCACACAGAAGAGTGTCAGTAAAGCAGAATATAAAGGACCATCATTAAAAGAAATAAATAATTCATTAAAACTGCTACCCGTTTTGCACTACTGAGGAAATCCTGTGTACATGGTCTTGATTAGTGAGATCCAAAGCATGTACAAACTGCCAGACGTGTACTGAAATCTACAGAAAGGCACAATTCATACCCGTAAAGGATCAAACCCTGTATTTATAGCTCAGAAGGAACAAGGATTGATACTGTGAAGCAACCGAGCACCACAGCAATATGTGTTTCTACTGCTAGTCGATTCCAGGGTGGTGTCAGATTAAACTGCTAAACTGATGCAGCCATGATTTGTTCTTCCTCCAGATATGTTTGTTCAACACCCGGTTTCCCTATGTTCATCTCAGTTCTTCAGTGAGCTCAGAATCTTCCTAAATCATCTTAGTGCTCCAGTAGCTGCTCTACTTTTGCTCAGGAGATCCTATTAACTATCTGACCAAAGCATTTTTCAGCCTTTCAATAACATAAAATAATACTACTGGTGTTTTCCTCCCAGTTATCACCCCCTGAAGACACCAAGCTGTCTCAAATATCAGATGCTCATCTGCTCTAAGTGTGTGTCAGTTAGTAACAATAGCCCAGACATGTTCCCAAGCTTTCCTAGGAAGAGTGTGAGAGGGCCAGATTATTTTACTAACTGATTTTCTTAGGCCAGCTTTCAAATTTTAAACCATTTTTTTCCTTTTCCTTGTACCAGACCCCTGTATCTGCCCCAACAACATCTATGCCTGGATCCTAGCCAGAACTTTCTCACTCCGCCTCTAATGATTATTTAAGATCCACTGAGAGATGTCAGGGTGATAAAAGCTGTACCAGCCAGGAAGAAAATATGCTTCCTGCTGATTTTATGAAACTCAAACATATACATCCCCAGCCTTTACAGACAAAAACTTCCACATAGCAACTGCTTTCTTCGGAACCTTTTCAGCTGTGATATTTATCTACGTTTCATTGTAACTACTTTAATATTTTTTTTAACATTTCTGTCAAAATTAATTGCAGCTCATTCACCTAATGTGTACTAATTTGCAAATTAATTCTATTAACTGAATTAAGCTTAACTGATCTGCATTGTCCAATTATTCATCTGACTCACCCATCCACATACAGGAGAAGTAGCCTCAGTGGGTTATTGTTCTGTTCCTTTTGAATTGCAAAACAGCTGCTAGTTTTCCCCAGCTGTGGGGCTGAGATCAAACATTAGGGCTGCTGAAGATGCTTTGCTTCAAATGAGGGTATTATAAATAGAGAATTTAATAATTTTGCCTCAAATGGAGCAGAATGACATGGCTAGGAAGTTAAATCCACAGCAGCATTTCAAGGCCCTGCTTGGTTCCAGCTCAAGAGTGTTCTCCTATGTACGGTGGCTTCATAGTGAGTGTGTGCTAGTTAGGATGTGTAAAGGAAACAGGGCAAATAACCAGTCCCCCTTATGGCCTCCATTGATGGACCAGCCCCAAGTGTGACATAGTGCTACTCCCTCACCAATCAGCAAAGCAAGAGAGGGTTTGGTGAGACTTTGGTCTGCCTTACCTCTTCATGAATGCACCAAGCGTGGCCTGCAGAGATCTGAAGACCCAAGGATGACTTGTTCCTCCCTTGTTCCAGGTGTGAGTGGGAGAGGCCACACTTACATGCTTTGGGATGTGCAGGTAGACCTGTGCCAGTCTGAGGCTTCCCTGACCAACTTTTCCAGCTGGTGTTTTACTGAGGAACCTGGATCTTAAATTTTAGCCAGAGGTTAGTTTTCAGGGAAGTGGTAGCAGCTGGGGGTATTTAAAAGCACACACATACTAGGGTTCAGTTGAGGGGTTACAAGAGAGTTCCAAAGCAAAACTAGAGAAAAGCAATATAGATAATGTAATCAGCACAGGGTCAGCTTCTCCTAGGTCAACTAGCATCTGAAGATGCTGGGAAACCCTTCAAGCTAGATCTTGGTTCATAACTAGAAGGGCATTGCCTCACATCACAGGCATTCACTCGCTACCCTTACCATGGCCAAGGGGCATGGCCTCAGAGGCAGCGTATCGTGAGCAGGATGGAAAAGTAGCACGTGTCTGAGTTGTGCCCAAGCTGACTACAGGGCCTGAGACCAAGGTAGATCTTAGGCACAGCCTCTATTGTACTTCTAGGCAGCCTGAACCTTGCTACCTCTGTAGCAGTCAATGCTCAGAGCCCTCACAGGAGGACCCCAAGCTGCCCCATTTAGCTAGTGTTAGTTACCACCAATGTCCCTGCAAAGGTAGAGGAGAGAGCTGGAGGCATTGCTGGGCACTGGGGAGCAAATGTGCCTGACAAAACAGGGGAATCTGGGTCCCTCCTGAAGGTGCTGGGTGGATTGTTAGAGAGCTGGGCCCCTGTTCAGAAACAAGGGTGCAGCAAGCTTTCAAATTTGAAGTCCTTTGGAAGGCATCAGCTGCTTTGTTCAAGGAAGGACTGCATATGCTGCATGTTGATTTTTGCTAGCCTTAATGGCACAACTTTTACAAAGCAATTACCTCCCTCATTAGGTAATTTGAGTAAATGACATTGCTCCAGCTTGTACCCTCTTCTCAGGTGCCATCTGCAGACAGGAGGATGGATTCTGACTTTTTACTGCCCTTTTTGTTTAAGGACATGGACTTGAGGGTCCCACTGGAAGGACTGAGTGGGACTGAGCTTTTTCCTTCCCTGTTCAGTGTCTCAGCAGATGAAAACTGTAGGTTTGGACAACTCTGACCCATAGCAAAAGATTTGGTGAGAACAAGCTTAACTTGCAATGCACTTTTCTAGTAAAGTGCACTTTTCTGCACTTTTTCAGAGATTAGGAAATGAACCTTGCATGTTGGGACATTTACATCCCTTGCAGCTAATTTTACTGTTTGACACGAGAGAGGTATTTCTGCTGGTACCTAAGGCAGAGGAAAACATAGCAGGCACATCAAATACATCTGTGTAGTCTGGGTTGAGCTTAGATCTAAAGCTAGCAGGGGCCTTTGTCATGATTCCAGTGCAAAAGGAACAGTTGATCTTATAGTTACAGACAACATGAAGGATCCTGGCACTATCAAATAAAAAAACCTAGATGTGATTTAACTTAATATCTCTAAGCCAACAGCATCTCACCTGAGCTCTCACATGGTTCTGAAGTGGACCCAAATCTTACATGCCCTCCTTAGTCCACTGTTATTAATCTCAGTAAAATATTAATTCTCAATGCTATTGTCATATGAAAAGCTGAAAGTACCGGTGAAGTGTATTGATTTTTTTAAAAGTGAAAATTGAGTCTTGAGGGAGTCTGGCTAGCTCAGAGAATTGCATGATACACTGATGTATATCCATCAGCCATTGTTGTCTCCAGAAAAGAATGGTAGCTCATGGTTGTACAGTGATGCTCACTTTTGGCTCACTCTCAAGGAATAAAAACCTTGACGCTTAGAGGTTGCTGGGCATTCACCTCAAAGGGAGCAGGCTCTTGAAAATCATTGCAGTTCTGGACTAAAGGCCTTCAATTATTGCTTGATACTTAACCCTTTTTTGGTTTTAGAGGGTGTTCTGTTGCTGAAAATCTCCCTTTAGGAGCCTTAATAGAGATGGATAGCACTTTAAGAACTACATAAAGGAAAATATATTTCCATCAATGAGAGGGTTGATTTATTTTTTTCAAGATAAAAAGAATATTTCAAATTCAATGACTGCTTCTCTGCTTCTCTTAGTATGCTTAAGCAACAGCATCAACATACCTCAAAAATTGCAAGGGTGATCCCCAAAGTGTCTCTGTAAATACCATCCTTTTTGTCCTCCAAATATCCTCCGAATACTGCAGAAGCAGTTCAGCTTCTCAGAACAACTTTTTAATTAAAGCAACAAAATGTGCCACTCACCACAGAACTCAAGTGGCCTCCCCTTTGCCTTCTAAATAGGAATTACAATTTCAGCTTCTTTATCGCCACTTCTACTAAGCAAGAATCAAAAAGCAATCAAGTCTGAAGGACCGTAGGAATCTCAGATTAATACAATCAGCCTGACAGTAGGGAGAGTTCTTTTTTTGGTATAAAAATAGCAAATAGCAATGCCATGTAGGTCCTGTATGATTTTTTTATTGCCATTTGTTTCACACCATTAAATACTTTGGAAGAAAGGTACAGTAACTGCAGCGATTATAGGTAAACTTTAGATGAATGTACCTGTCAGAATATAAATGAAATCCTATATCACTTTGCTTTTGTTTTGTTTTCCCCATCCCAAATGAAATTACAGAGAATTAAATTTTTGAAGCATGACCATTGCACAGAGAATTATTCAGCTAAGAGCTGGCCACCTGCAAGAGGTTCTCTCCTCCCTCCCCTTAAGCTTGTTATTCATTGTCTCTGTTACTAATTAGGTTTTCTGACTTAAACTTAGTTTGCAGATGATGGATTTTAAAGAATATTGTAAGGGACATGACATCAAGGTCAATATTTGAAACAGGCGGAGAAGTAACCTTCAGAGAGCTTATACTCTGCGATAGCCCAGGAAAGGGAGAGGCCGTGTGCTGAGCTGACACTCTTGTTAGCATTTTTTGTTGTTGTGTTGGTTTTTTTTTTACCCTTAAACCACAGCATGCAGCAAATAGCACTTTTGGTAGTGACACCACAGGTATGAAAGTTAATAGCCTTAGTCATTAAAAGCAGCATCTGGTACACGTGAAGGTCTTCCTTAGATATCTGGGAAATGCTTTCAGGGTGGATAAACAATATATTTTCTTGCAATCTAAGGACAACCTGACAAGGAGCACAAGGGAGAGGGAAGCATTATAAGCATTTTAGATAAAAAGTGACTGCTTTACTGCTGACTGCGAATTCAGATAGCGAGCTTTACAAGGCTGAAGGGAAAAGAGTCATAATTGGATCCATGGCTAATTCTGCAGCAGCGTGGCACAGATGCAGCCTAATCTTTCATATGTATAAAAAGGAAAATTCCACTTCAGTCCAGTTCTGGTGCTAGATCTACTTTAAATAGCTCTTTTCTCCTCCAGTAGGCCTAATGTCTTAATTACAGTCTCTTGTGATATAAGGCACTGCTTGGAGGAAATAGGGTGATTGGAGTATGGTCCTCCACTGGTTTCATGGTTGAGGAAACCCTCTCAGGAGCTGAGTTTCACCATCTGGCCTATGGGGTCTAGAAACCATAACACGGAGTATTCTCTGAGAATGAACCTGTGGTGAAAAAGCAAGGTCTTTATGATTTAAAAAAAATAAGCACCTGCTGAACATACAGGTAAAAAGCAGCATCCCTGTAGCTATCAGGACACTGGCTGGGACCATGATCTCCCATCCTGGGGACAGCTGCAGGCTTGCCTGTCTCCAACAGCAATCCATGCCCTAGCTGTGCTGGTGTCAGCTCATTTACAGCAGGTTGGTCATCCCATGTGGGAAGGGAAGTAAGCTTTACTGATAGCAGGCACCTATATATCAAGGCATCTGTGACCAGCAATAGTACTGCTCCAGCAAAACAATTTTAGACTAAGTGGTACTTTTGGTGGAGTCTCATGTTGCCCATTGACGTGAGCTGTTCGTTCGGACAGGCTGGGCAGTTTTCTTCCCTGACTGATATGGTGGTGTCACACTTGTTCAGAAGTCCAGCAGTCTTCCTTGGCTTCCACAGTACTTTTCCTTTTGCCATGGCAAACATAGGCTTTAACTTGTGATCAGCCCTGAAGTGGTCAGTTGGACTAGATGATCGTTTTAAGTCAACTGAAATTATTCTATTCTATTCTATTCTATTCTATTCTATTCTATTCTATTCTATTCCTGATCCAGGGTGTCATGTCCAGGGCTGGGAATCTGTGATGCCTTTGACCCTGGAGGCTCTTCTTTCAGCATCAGCTGCAGTCACAAAGAGGCTCTTGGCCACATCTGCTAAGGCTTATTTAAGACTTCTTCCTATGAGATGCAGATTGTTGAGGCTAGAGCTTTGAGATCTTTCCTAAGAAATCTAATAAGTTGTAACTATTATGACTCATTCATACACAAAGCTATACCCAAGATGACAATCTGAAACAAAGTTGGAATCGGCATTCAACTGGTTTACTAAATATTCCAGTAATTCATGCAGTACTGACAGAACAACACAGGTATTTCAGGTCGTTATTGCTCCATACTTGCTTGAGATAACTTGGTATTTATACATGCAAGGTCTTGTTTTCTCACACTGGGATTAAGTGGAGGGAATCACTAATTTCAATCAGTCTTACATTGGTAATAATTTAGGACTCCCCAGCAGGTTGATTAGGTTCGCTGGATAAGACAGATGTAGGATATCCTGTGGCAGGAGAGAATGACTGTTTGCTGAAACACTGCTATCCATGGAGGCAGTTCATTTGGGAAAAGTCAGCAGTGGGTGAGATGGAAAGACTGTGTCTGAAAGCTTAAAAGCTAATGGTGGAATGGGCTGCTTGCTACAAGAGAAAGCAGAGGCCTTGGAGTAATTTTGCTGTTTTTATTCCAAGTCATTGCTTTTTATTGGATTAGCCAAGATAAAATCCCCTCTAAATTAATGTTTTGGAACAAAACATATGCAATAAAAGAAATAATATTTATGTAATTAAATTTGTTTGTTCTCAAAATATCTTATCTCCTTTGTCATCACGGAGAGTCGTATTTTCAAATGTATATGCTTTGATACTACATTCAATTCCAGCATACACAAGTTTGTTGTCCCTGAAGCACCAAAACAACTGTTTCATGCTTTTGTGAGGCAAACTAAATCTGGGACTTGTATAGATCTGCTACGTAATAATTGTTTAGTGTGTGGTATTCATTAAGTCAGATACAGTGATTACATTGACTTGAGTAATTGTCAGCAACCAAATGAGCCTGCACAGGAATGCCCTGGGACTGGACATGGCTTCCATCCTCTTGGTCCCAGAGTGGGACCAGTCTTAGACAAAGCATCTATGTCTCAGTTCCTTCAGCATACTGTGAGGGAGGTGAGACTGACCTCCCTCAGAGCAGTCTTATGAAAATGCGGTTTATATTTGTGAAGCCTTCTGAGAAATGTAAAAGGAACTTGCCCACCCCCAGTGTCCTTGTGTAAAGTTCTTCTGTGCACAAAAAATGATAAGCAGGTTCAAAAGGAATTTGAAGGGCCCAAGAGATGGAGATCTGAGGTAGCTATGGGGTCTCAACGGACCAGTGGAGGAAATTCCACATGGACCTGTAAGCAAAACAAATAAAGCCAAACCAAAAATTTGTTTGACAATTCTTAGTAGATTCCAGTACTCATAGAGGGGAAATTACCCACTCAACAAACATTTCAGATGCAACTTTTCCTGGATGTGATACCTGGCTTTGAGGGCATATCAAAATTAAATGAAACAGTAGATTAGCTCACATATCAGATGGAGCAGAAGGAATTTAACTTATTGAACTTTTACAGATTGCATCATGTTCTGAAATTTAGAATTGAACTTAAAGTCCAGATTGAATCTGACTGTACTTCATACCGGAAAGACTGATTATAGCCTAAGAAGGGCAACTTGATATGTTTTCATAACAATATTTTGTTAGCATTAATAGGCAGCCAAATGCCAAATGGAAGGTTAGTTGAAGCAATAGACAGGGAAGAGACGGAGTTTGGCTGGGAAGTCCTTAATGAGCAAAACATAAATTATGCATCATTGTCTGTGACCTATAAACATTTCTGGGATGAAATATTTCTTCCCCTTAAGAAGCAAAGAGATGTTCTTAAAATTAAACAAAGGAGGAAATTGAGAAAGAAAGGTCTTAGCAATAAAAAGGCAGAAGGAGGAAGAGATGAGCAATAGTGTGACAGGCTGTTGGGATAGTTTGCATTTTCTCTGGAGAGGTGGCTCTTAATTTTGTGAATGTCTGATCCCTTCAGTGGTTTGTATCACTAAAGTTCTGGACCCCAGGCTACCGATGGGTGTACATGACACGGTATCTATCTGATCTCTTTATGGTAATTTAGAGGCCTGAGGTAGCTCCTTGGTATATGTAGGACATCTACCTGCGATGCAGGTGAGGTTCGTTAAATTGTTGCTTTTGTGCAAAGGAGCTGTAGCCCATCTTCCCCCAGAGGAGCAGTGGATGTGGTCCTGCTCATAGGGCAGGATTTGCTCTTAGGGGAAACTTCTGCTAAACATCCAAACTTCTTCACTCCTTCAAAGGTTTGAAAGGTAGTCATCAAACACCCCAAAAGACTGAAAAGAGGGAACTTTCCAAATACCAGGCCAAAATCCAGTGCTATCCTTTTACAATTACCAGCAATGAAAATTCAACTTTGGATTGGCAATAGAGTGTGTTCAACATAGGAGGGATGGCAGAGTCTGGCCCATAAAGGCAATCCAGTCTACATTTTTTCTGCAGACATGTAAGTAAATTAATCTGGGGGGGGGAAAAGTATTGCTGCTTACAAAAGTAGATGTTTTCATTTTCTTAGTTTTGATGAGGTATTTTAGTAAGAAATATTCAAGGGTTAAGGCTTATATCAAATTCTGATCCTGCATAAAATGTTTTATCTTCAAATGCAATTTCTACCCATCTTTTCCTCAGCAGAACAACCTCAGGCCTTGCATGGCAGAGGAGTAACGTTTATTAAGCTTCAGTGGCAGGAACCGATTAGCTTAGCAAAAATGTCACAGGGTGCCTCACTTGCAGGCATGTATATAAAGTAACAATTCAGAGACAATCACTTAAAGTCCAAAATAGGCAACTTCTTGATCAATGACAAAACACACTCAGAAAATTAAATTGTTAGAGGTCAAGCTTGGTCATTCATTTTCTAGAGAGCATGATGGAGTAGGAAAAGCACAGGAAAACAAGCTCTCTGGACTCAGAAAAAACACTCACTGCCATGCTCCTGGTTTCCTGCTAAATCCTGTCCATGCCAGCCTGGGGAGGTGTGTGAGCCTGTGCTGGAACAATTTAACCACCCATCCCAGAAGCTTTGCCAGGGATGCGATGCACTTCACCTAGGGGAAGTTCAGGGCTGGATGTGAGCAATCTCCTCTCCTCTGATCCTGACAGAGAGGCTAAAGGGACCCTATGAAATGCACCCACTTTTACTGCCATGACTAGAAGACTTTCTAAGCTTTTAATCCCAGAAACTTCCCTGGGGGAGGGAAGGAGCTGAAATGTACTGAAAAGACAGCAGAGCCTTTTAATATCTGGCACGGTGATGGTCTCAGGGGTGGAGATGGTGCCACCCCGCTGCAGTCTGGTGATCTGCCCCACTCCTCAGCTTTCTTCTCCCTCTTATGGGATGACCATGTGTGAGTCTGGTGCTCAGCATGGGCTTGCCTCACTTGCCTGCTTACTGCACTACGAGTGTGGTGTGGAAGAGCCATCCCGAAGGACAGATATTTGTTTCTTTGCTGTCATATAAAGTGGGTCAGTATCCATTGGCTTCAGTGGTGGATATTTATACAGCATAGAGAGAGGGATAATGGATGTGCTATTGCAAGATATTAATATTTGTACAAAATACAGAAGCATGAATGAGTTATTGTAAGGGAATGGAGTCAAGGCATATAAGCTCCTCTGTGTGCCCACTTGTACTCTGTCATGAAAACGGAGGTGTTTACTTTCAGTGATGATTCACTTAGTGTCAGCTCAGGTACCTCTATACTGCTGCACGCAGAGCACAGACATGTCTTCAGTCTCTAACTTAATGCTTTTCAATACACCCGGCCCCCAGGAGCCTACGGAATACTTCCCGGGAAGCTGTGAAAGATGATGAAGACAAGCAAGCTTGTATATACCTGCAGTAATCTTTCTGTTTGACGTTTCTAGAGGAGGCTTTCCACAGGAGCCCATAAACCAGAAATGAGTGGCCATCACTGGTCTGGCTCATGGCCTTCAGTACCTAAATGATTCCTGGAGGTATCTGCCTTCCTCAGTGCAGAGTTAGCATTTGTGAAAACAGTATTTAAACACTTAGCCCATTTTAGTTAAACATCTAACTCATTTCAGTTCTACTTGCATGCAGTACAGCCACCATGGTGGGGCGTGGGGAGATGCAATGTTTCATATGTTGGCAGATAAAGCAGATGCTTTGCCAATTTGATTTATACCAAGGTTTGAATCTGGCACTTACCTCCAGTCTGTGGCCTTTCCTGGCATTGTTGGGTAGGGATTTCTTTCTTTTCTTTCCTCTCTCCCCACTTTGCACAATATTGACCGGACCAGGGCACTGATTACAACCCCCTCCTGCCTCTGGCCTGTGCCCTAACCCCAGGCTGTAAAGCCAGAGTCTCCCTATGCATCCCAGTCAGATCGGGGCAGAAGAAACAACCGGTTTGTGATTCCTGATGAGTTTTAGCTATCAGCACCGCTTGCATGGATGGAGTCATGTGTGTGCCCAGAACAGAGCTGCTCTACTGGGGGGATCCCAGCAGCCTGCATATTTAAGCCCATCTCAGCTGAAGAGGCATTTGAAAGCTCTGCTTTTTGGATTGCTCTGCCAGATGTCTTCTGGGGATCTGGCTTTGTTGTGTCCATGTCTTACGAGAAGTATGTGACAGAACAGGGATTTGCATTGAAGTGTCTTGTCATCCATCTCCCTGTTTTTTTTTAAAAACAAAAATCTTAAAAAGAAACTTATTTTGGAGTGAAACTAATTGTTGAAGGAGGGTTAAAGGAAGTTGTTTATAAAGTCTGGGTCATTGGTTCACAAGAGAAGAGAAAATAGGATTTATGTAATAGGTCATATAAGTCACACTGTTCAAATTTCAGTTTGTGACTGTTTAGAGGAAAATTTTATCAGCAAACTGTTTGCAGAAGAATGCCTGTATATTGGGGTTTGTTTAGATAAGAAATAATGAGAAATCTTCTTGCATGAAGAATGAGAGATCCTAAATGAAGAAAAAATGTCAGGTCCAAACATCAGTTGCTTAACTAATGAGCTCAGTGGATTTGGCTCTCTCTAGAGTAGAAGTGGTTCTGCATCATTTTTACTAGTGGTTTTGTTGTTGTTGTTTGCTTTTTTAATTCCACATTTGTGGACTGCTAATTTTAATCTGATTTTTCTGACCCTGTGTTGTCTCAATACCCCAAACATTCTATAGAACATTTTCACATACAACAAAAAGCCACCCCACCCCTACCCCCGCCAACATTAAACCATAAGATGCAGTTTTAGTTTTATGCCAGTTGGGACAGTGGAAGCCTAAGACGCTTTGCTGATTTTGCTGGATAAATTCACATTTTGACCTTTCTTTGTTATGAAACTGATAAATACAGCAAAATGGGTTTTCACATCTTCAGGGTAGATAATTTTCTGTTTGAAATGCTGCTCTGAGGCATGTTCCTTTTGTTTTATGAACTTTCTTCCCCAGCTAGAAAGAAAAATAGAAACCTTCCTGTCCTAACTGGTTTGGACAAGCATATTGTGAGGGTCTGCAGATGTTTAAAGTGGTTACAAGAAAATGCCAGCATATATGACCTCCTTTTTCTCTTTAGGAAAGTTAGGGAAAGATACCCTGCCTTTGAACTGCTTTCTCCATTGAAAGAAAAATGCATTTCTTCCAAAAGGAAAAACGCCAAGGAAGAAGCAGCGTCAGAAGGCAGTAATTTCCATCACAGACAGTGACAGAATATGGGCCATTGTGGCTCAGAGTGTAGCTGTCACCAAAGGTGCGTACTGAGGGGTTAGGGGCACACTGACATGGTTTGACTCTGAACACAGAGGCAGCTTCTTGGACTCTTACTGAGACCTCCCCAATTCACTGGATGCTATGGGCATCCCAAGAAGCGTGGGCTTTTGGGGCTATTCCTTGTGAGCTTCACTGTCCCCCACAATTTTCCCATTTTTCAAATGGGAGTAAAATTTCTCAATTTCTCCTAGCTTTTGCTACTTCTTCAGTTCTTCAGAGACAGACTATCTCTCTGTTATATATATGCACAGTGCCCAGCATAACTGGACCTCTCTCATGATAAGCCCATCTGCGATGAGACAGAGTCCACAGCTGGATGGAAATTCACACATGGAGCTGAAAGAAGATAATTATCCTTCTGCAATGAATAGAATTTCTATTCCAATAGACAAGTCAGAAAATTGGGACTGACTCTTGTAAGTCCTTTGTCCTGTCTTTGTCTCAAAAAGAAGCCATGTTCCATCTTATTTCACTATCTATATTAGATTTGTATATCTTAGCATCCATATCTGTTTTAAGTGAAACATGGTGATCTGCCATGTTTTTGAATGACATTGTTCTTTTCTTCTTCTTGCCAAGGCTTCTAGATAGAGTAAAAGCGTATCTTGTCCTAAGTAGCACAGCTAGAGCCCCTAGAAGAAGGCATTTGAAACGCTATTTGCACATATGGCTACATTTATAGGATTATGTTTCTGTGAAGCCCTCCTATAATTTGTAAAACTATAGGAAGCCAGAGCATAAGGAAAGTATACATCTTTGTCTTCCTCTGACAGTTTTTTATAACCTGGCATTTAAAAGAAATAAGTGATCCTCAAAAAACCCATGTAAAATAGTCTGTCACGCAAAAAGCTCTGTATCACTTGACTGGTTTGCTACAGGATAGCTTCATATAATTCCCAGAATAAAATAAATGTTATGGGCTTCCTCTTTCCATGTAATTACATGGTATCATGCTTAGCCCTGGGACATCCTGAGCATGGCAAGCTTTCATGGGCAGTACAGAGACAAAGATACCAGTTACCATTAACATGTCACAGCTTCAGGACATCTCTGCTACTCTTTGCCCCTGAACAGCTAGGTAAATGCATTAAAGCTAAACTCCTTTGAATGTGTGACACAGGTCCCATTAAACAGATCGTGAATATTCTTTGAACTAGTTATTTAACAATAAACATTAAGACGGCAAGTGGCCAGGTGATGTCAGAAGAGCAAAACAAGAAGCAAGCAGTGAAACACAGTGGAGCGGGATCAAAAGAGGAGAGCAGTACATCTAGTACTGGAGCATGGTGATCCCCCTATTTACAGAACATTCATCAGGCAGTGATTGATTTTTAAGGAGAGGCTGGATACTGTGGGTAAAGGCTCATTATTATAATAATGCAGCTAAACTGGCGCCCTTCAACCTGTCTGGAGAAGTGTTCTGCATTTGTCTAAATAATGGAGATAAGGTAATGAAAAGCTCTGGGAGGCTGGAAGCCATCCTTGAGCTTGAGGTGGAGGGCATAGTGCTCTGCAGGAGCAACCACAGTTAACACAGATGGGGAGAGGGAATAAGGCAGATACTGGCTCACAATGGGACTGCTTTTTTTTCTGGCAGCTTGGTGAAGAAAGCAAAGGGGATGGATCTTTGTTTTCAATAAAACTGAAGTTACTTGACTCCAGTGGAACTACATGACTATTTACCAGATGAAGATCTCAGATAATTTCTATGGAAGGAGCAGGTTTATGGCAGCTGCTCTATTTTGCATGAAATTGTGTAATTCTATGGGAGGGACAGATTGCAACATGCAATCATTAGTGGGGCAAGACTGTGCATTATTTCTGTTCTTGGGTGACGACTCTATCAGAAATTGATAACTTATCCATAAGACAGTTCTTTCTTTCAGTACCTTGGTTTTTGTGAAGAAAAAAAATGCTATGAATCATGGTAGTATCCAGGAGGTTAGGGAAAAAAAAAAAAACCTAATGGTGAAAAAACCCTCACTCATGAAAACAGCATCAACCAGTAAACAAAATACTGAACAAAAGAGAGAAAAGAGAAAACAACAGAGAACAAAATTTTGAAGGTGGTGTCACTTCTGTTACCTCCATCATTTGAACTTAGTGACTGGGAAATCGGATCAGACAAATGACCTTTTTGACTAGTTTGTCTTTTCCTACAGCACCCTCTGCCAGTAAACATAGGGTGTATGTTCCCTTTGGGGAGTTGAAGGGGCTCTGTCTGAGGAATCACCTTTGCCTTCAAGGAGGTGTTGGGTGCATATGGAAATAATTACCTCTGGTTCTCAAGGGCACTGGAAAAACAATTCTCCTGACTCCAGCAGATGCTCTCAACTTTGGGACTGTGTTCACTGATGCTGGCTAAGAGAGAGATCAGTTGTACTCTCTGTGAGTTGTGAAAGCTAATGCAAACTCAGCATGAGGTGATTTGCCTGTTGCCTCTTTCATCCACATGGTCCAGGGAGAAACTGAGGCTTTGATTCTTCCTTTGTCCAAAGTTTTAAAGCACAAGCTAAATCCAGAAAGCATTTACCCTTAAAAAAACAAACAAAAATGCAGCCCTCTGAGACAAGATCCAGGTAGGCAACCACCAAAGGAAGAAGCTGCAGTGCTGTATCTGGAGATGAGCATCTGGGTACCAGCATCCTATCAGAGCCTGACATCGTCCACGGGCTCTTGTGCCATCTGGCAGGTACAGGAGAGCATGTCTCTACAGCCTTACACAGGTCCCCCCAGCCTGCCAGGGGTCATGGGGAAAAGCTCCTGCCATAGTCCCTAATTATGTAATTTCGGTTTCCATACAGCTGGTGATACTCCCTGAGCCGCTGGGCAAACTCCACTGCTGGTTTGTGGATGCAGGTGGGGTCCATTGGGGTACAGTTACATTTATAACAGCAGATGGGGGAGTTTTAAATTTGGCCTGAAAATGTGGCTTTTAGCTAAAACTGTCTTTCTGTTGAGTTATTTTGAATCATGAAGATGAAGAACCAGGAAAAACTCAACACCTTCCTTTTCCAGAACAGTTTCAGATTGTGTTTTCAAGGACCTAGTAGCCTGTTTCATTTATCTTACCAGTAAGATTGATTCCCTAAACGTTGTATCAAGAATGTACAGGCTGGCCTTGTGATTATAATTTGACATCAATCCAGAGAGGAGGACATGATTTGCACCGTGGGCCTCATCAAAACATGACAGCTTCTCCCTTCAGTGCATTTCCAGAACTGTGACTTTCTCTGAGGATGGCTGCACGTGGCATGTGGGGCTGCGAGGCAGAGCCAGAGAGGTAAGTTGGCGAATGGGATGGGATGCCTATTGCTCAGCTCTGCTGAGTCAAATAGTCAAATGAAAAAATAAAGGCATCTGCTGAGAAAATCACATTTAATTAGAAAGGAATAAAATGAACATGCTGAATAAAAAGAGACCGGAGCTGTTGCAGAAAGGAAGTTGAATTAATCCATCTGGGAATTCTCTGAATAATGATTATTATTAATAACACTGAGCACTTATGCAGCATTTTTTGGGTCAAGTTCATTGCTGTGAATCATCACAACAAATGTGGAATATAGGTTATTCTTCAGCATCCAAATGTCATGTCTAATTTATATTAGTTAAGTTATCGCTATCATATGATATGTGGGTGAATTCTGTCTTTGTTACTGAAGGTTTTTTTTTTTCTCCTCTCCTGCAAATAAGAATCTCATGACTTGTGCATCTCCTTAGTCTGTCCTCTGGCGTATTAAGTATGGAATAAAATGTGCAGAACATAATATGGAATAACTGTTTTAGTTTCCAGTGTAATTTTAAAATGTGTTCTGTTATGCAAAAGGAAATTTCAGACAAATCTTTTATACTTTCATTTCGACAAACATCCTCTTACCTACTTCAAGCCCCAGAACTCTGCATGAAATGTAACAGCAATTTCTTTGGTCTTGAAAGCCTGAAAATGAACCCACCAGCAGACAGATCCTACACCAGCCAAGTCCATGGGAGCCCAGCCGCTGAAATCAGTACACGTAAAGCGCCACCCTATAAAAAACATTAACTGCACAAGTCTGCTTCCCCTTTTCGGTTCTACAGATCTGGCAGCATGAGCAGATCCTTAATTGTTAGCAGCCAGGATCATCCACTGGGCATCATACTTTCTGCAATGCCTTTGATAGTTGGGATCCCCTTCTCCAATGTAGCATCAAGAGTATGCAGCCTCAGCTGATGATCTGTCTCATTCATACACATTATTTACAGGTCATTGTCTTAATTCAGCTACACTTGTACATTAATACAGGTCAAAGCAAAATTTTAAATTATGATCGTTTTCCAGGCAAAGTCTAGAGGTACTGATGCATAATCTGACTGAGAGAAATTGTTCTGAAGCAGATCTCACCCTGTATAGACAAGTTGTTTGTGTGAACAGGAGAGCAGTTACCAGGTTTGAAAAACAATTGTGAAACAGCTATTTAAAAAAATTCTGTTCATGCTACAAATAACATCACCACGTACATTCCTGGAATAAAGGTGTATTTTCCTGGAGTAAACGGGGCTTGAGAGCTTGAAATGTTTGGAAAAGGTGGGTTGGTAGCTGGTATATTTTAGGTTCTCTTTTTTTAATATTTGTTTTTCTTATTTCTGCTGATTAAGTGTAAGTCAATGCAGAAGATCCCTGAAAACCCATAGATAAACTCAGTGCTGGTTGTTTTTAAGCTTTCCTAAACTGATGGAGTGTCATGTTGCTTTCAGCTGCTCGGTTCCCTTGGAGAAAGGGCATGTCTGTGCAATGCGTGCTGAATTCAGGCGACGGTGACAGACTGCAGTCATCAGAAAGGATGAGCTGCCTTTTCAGGCACCGCCAGTCATTCTTGTTGATGGTGTGTGACCAGCCAGCTTGGACAGAGGTTGCAGTCCCTTGCTCTAGAGGTGAGTCAGTTCAAAGGGCATTCACTTCCTCACTTACTCATTGGAGTAGTTTTCCCTCATATGAGAAACTGCTCAAAACCAGGAGGAAAAAGAGATTTGAAGGAGGTGTCCTATGGCCACTTCAGTTTTTCTTAACCTAAAAAAAAAAAGTGTTGTGGGGAGGGGGGCTTAATGTTTTAATATGTTTGTAACCTGCATTTCCATATTCACTTCAACACTGGAGAGACGCCCTTGCCAGAAAGCTGGGCTGGGACCCTGGGCTCCTCTCCCATATGCTCTCCAGACTCCTGTGAGGTCCCAGTTTGGGTTTCTGTCTCCAGAGAGGGAAGCTAAGCCTCAAGCAGCCATGACCCCACAGTTGCTGTAGAAGCCTGCGCTGCATGTGCTGCTGCCTACCAGAAGTGAGGAGGATGCATCACAGGCTTTTCAGTTGTCCCGTTCAGTGGATGCCTGACAAGATTGTGCAAGTGACCTCAAAGATATTGTCTGCCCAAGAATTATTATTTTCAGAATGACATTTTTCTACTCAGGCTGAACTAAATTGCATACATGTGTGCACATACGCGCGTGCACACACACACACTCACACATGTACATGGAGTTTTTCTTCAAATTTTCTAAAGCCTTGTTTTGTATTAATTAATCCACTGTGTTTTCCAGAATGAGGTTGGATTTTCTGTACAAGTTTGTATGAATATGTCCATTTTTGGATGGACTGTTCCTACTCTGTTTATATTATTATTATTATTATTATTATTATTATTATTACTACTACTACTACTTAATTTTGCATTATTTCCCACTAGGATGGGCGTCTGACATCATTGGACTGGATGATAACCCCCTGCTGAAATGCCTGTGTGCAGCAGCATCTGCCCTCTCACCATCAATAAATTCAGACCCTGGGAGCCACATCTTGTGTTACAGCAGTTGTCCCTGTGCAACCAAATAGGCTGGGGCTGTTCAGCCCCCCCCAGGCATACGTACTTATTTCAGGGTAAGATGGGTTGCCATCTGGAGGTGCTGTCTTCCTCCACTGATGACAATATTCCAGATAATTTAGATATAGTAAACACCACACTTTTAGTTTGCTTAAAATAGGTGAGAGGAATCCTACCTCAGGTATTCAGTGGCTTTGTAAGTGAGGCTTCATAAATCATAGGTGTTGAGAATAAACCTCTTCTCCCATATGACAAATGAAACTGCAACATTATTAATATCCCTCAAGGTCCTGACAGCAAAAGTTGAGCCTGTTCCCATTACATGGTGCTGGGCAGATAATGTCTCTCACCACATTTAGACAGCAGCCAGCACAGTAGAAATACCAAATGGGATTTCACTGCGAGACTCATCTTGGTAAGTTAAAACTGTTTTCAAGGGAATGTTGAATTTAGAGCATCCCTCAAGCTTATGGTGGCTCAGCATCCTGTTTGTACAGTAAATAGCATTTCAGAGAAGACTATTTTTTTTGGCACAGAAATGGTAAATTTTAATTCTAAAAGCGCTTGGCTCCATCTTTTGTGGTATCTTAACAATGTAATTCCTACACAAAATTACAATTACTAAAATAACCTTCTGGTGCTTTTCCCCATGCCTATTGCTATGGAGTAGTTCCACTGCTTTTAGTAAGGCCACTGAAGCTGGCAGGTTACCATACAGTCTGATGCCTTAGCTAGGGAACTGCTTGCTAAATTTGCATTTTTTCTCTTCCTGGACAACCTCCTTGAATACAGCTGTGGGTCAGAAAGATCATAATCTGAAAATGATGAGTCACTCAAGTGCAGCTGAAAACCCAGTTTGGAGACCTGAATTCATACTGCAGGTGCTGAGGCGTGAGGAAAAAAAGCAACATAGCTGCTGAATCTGTAATTTCTTCATTCAGGTACATTCCTCCATCCCCATAAAGCCTCAATAACTTCAGATGTGCACCATCAGTACTTTAAAAGGTTAGGAAAAAGGATAAACCCAAAGATATCTTGTGCTCCATTTCCCCCCTTTCATTTTTCAAAGGAGAATCAGGTTATAACAATTTTGCCTTAGTGATTGGGGCAGGGAGAAAAGCTTGCTTCAAAAGATGCCCTGAAACAGTTTACGTCACATTGTCATGGAAAATTGCAAATAGTCGCAGCTCACTTCTGGACAGACACCATGTGTCTATGTATATCTGTGTGTGTGCGTCAGTGTGCCTACATGCAGGAGGCACGTTTGATTAGCCGTTGAATTGTAGCTTTGTCTAAGCACTGCCCAAGGTACCAGGAGAGAGGAGGGTGGAGCAGATTCATGTGGTCATTCGTCTGAGGGCTTTCTTATGCTGAGGGTCTCTACCTGTGTGTATGATCAGCCTCACCTTTCAAGGTGACATTGAAAATATCCTTCATTCCCACTAACACAGTGAGCAGGAAGAGTGTCCTCTGTTGAGACTGTTTATTACTGCTAAGTGGTTTTCCTATTCTACTGAGGTCTGTCTCTACCAAGATATCCGAAGATGAGAACATCTAACTTTCTAATTATTGCAAATATTTTGAGTCAAACTCACTGCTAATTTTGAACTGAATTTGCAAATAGTTTTGATCCTCCAAAACTAAAGTTTTAAAAACAAATTAGTTAAGTTGCTTTTATTCAACTCTACCCTTGACTTTATTCACAGATACTGTGTTGATTAATTCTTGGACAAGAACTGATGGAAATTCAGTGTCTTAATTTTAATAGGAATGTCAGAGACCAAGCAACCTCACCACAGACAGACTTTTAAGAGGATTTACCTGTCCAGTTCAGGTGGTCTGTAAGGAAGGGAAACTGTGAGTTTCTAGAGGCTTGTAACTGGCAGTAAAAGCATTGGTCTGCTTGTCAAATTTAATCCCTCCTCCAAAGACTTGAGGAATTAGAGATTCTCAATAAAACAGTTAGAAGTTACTGCTGGGTTTTGGTTTAATATCTTTTCCCAAAATATCATTCTTGGAAGCAATGGAATTGTTCTTCTGCAACTCCTAGACAAATACAAAGGCTAGCTTGCAGCAGACAGTCAGCATGGAAAATTTCAGCACAAACTGTTCACACTTGAATAGGTTATAAGCACACCGGGCACCGGTCTTCGAATAGAAAGGCTCAAGGAAAACTACCACCGTATCAGGCATCCACATGTACTGTATACACTTTTTGGGTTTTTATCATCCAAACTCGGTCCCACATAATGCTTTAAATGAAGAGGGGATTGGTGTGATACTTTCCTGAAAATTTTGCAGGTAAGTTTTCTCCCCCAGAAATTCTCTGAGGAGCCATTGAAGGGACACCAAAGGCATGTAGCCTGCCAGAAAAGTTTTACTTGACGATGCATGATGCTTTCATCACTTGCTTCTAAAAGTTGTTTCCAAAAGAATGACTTTGAGCAGCCCAAATCTGAGTCCATCAAAGCAGTCCTGCCTGCCAGCCAGCCAGTCGATAGGTTAGTGGGGCCTTCTGCTTCCAGGGCAGCTTGTTGGGGAAAAGACAAATAGCTTTCCTTCCCCTGGATTCAGAGGTCACACTGGACAATGCATTTAAAGCAAAAAAGGCTCTGAAGTGTCCTTTTTTGAAATTCCCCCCTGCAATTCTTGCATTATTATTATTATTATTGTTATACAAATTGTTCTAACATCGCTAAGCTATCACCCAAGTGGCCAATATCTCCATTTTGCGGGCACAGAGCCATGCACCCCGTGGTTCCCCCCTGAAGGGATCTGGCTGCTGGCAGCCAGCCGGGGAGCGCAGGGCTGCGGGCACCGGGCTCGGCCCCTGACCCCTTGTAGGCTCCACACGTGACGCTGGGCAAGGGGCTGTGCAATGCCTTGCCATCTGTGAAATGGGCACAGCGACGGGTTTTCCTGCTCTCCGACTTCTCCCTCCCGTCTCTGAGCAGGCCACAGGTCTGGGCTGGACTCCCTCCTGCTGCACGGGCACAGTGGCGGGGCCTTGGCACCAGGTGATGCCTCCCGATGCCTCAGTGCTATTGAGCACGGGCAGGAGGGATCCAGCGTTCATAAGCAGCTGCAGCTCCCTTCCATTTTGCTCTGAAATGCCTGCCTGTCTTTCAGCTACCACCACGGAGGTGGAGCAGATGGGTGATCAGGTGCAATTGTATTTTAATCTCTCTCTAAAAGGAACATACAGGCCTTGAAATATTGTGTTAAGCAAATGGCTGCAAATTAGGTGTGAAGACCCCAGCCAAGGTATATGCCTCATTCTGCCATTTGTACTTCTCTCACCCCCTCTTGTGTACCCTTGCACTCCCCTTTTTTTTTTAATTTTCCAGGAGGCATCAATTAGGTGAGGGCTTTTAATTTTAAACATTGGGATTTTTACTTGGACTTGCTGAGGCTGTCAGGTCTAGTTTGCTGCTGAACAGTTCATGCTTTGGTGCTGGACAATGCATGAATGTTTAAATTGCTTGAAATGTCTAATTGAATTATCCTCAAATTACAAATCAAAATAGGAAAGGCTGTCTCCGGCTCACAGGCTCATTCACTGGGATGTGTCTGCCATACCGCTGCTTTTCTTTATATTTTCTTTTCTGCTTCCAACTATGACTGTGTTAAATGAAACCTTAAATACTGAAAGCATTTCTGTTTGTGTGTGCAGGGGGAAGCAATGCCAAACGTAAAGGGAAATTTATTCACGTTCTGGCTCCAAGTTCTTTTTGTGCTGCACAAAAACGAGTTCATGAAATTTATACCAATGCATAGGAAAGCAAAACAGCCAGCTGCTATTTACAAAGAAACTTCCTTTCTCTTTCAACCACAGTGATAAATAATATAAAATACTTTCAGGCAGATATGTATAAATACCATTTAACTGCTTTTTTTTTGTGAGCTCACAGATTAAGGAAACCAACAAGCCAGAAAGAAGATTTGATTTATCTAGCCAGCACTCATGATAAAATCAGCTTTTCAAAGCCTTGCCATTTATACAGTGAGGTAGAAATTAAAGCCCGTAGGGTTTTCTTTTATAAGTTGTTAAGGGATGCAGAGCTGGGTCTCCATGCGTCACATTCGCCCTGTCCAGCCCCCTCCCCAGCAGCACCAGAGGCTGATCAGAAACTCTGGTCAGTGCAATAATGCTTCTTTCACGGGTATAATATTTTAATGGTATTTTATAATATATGATAAAGGGGGTTTGACCACCTACCCCCAGCATCAATCATTTTGTTGCTATACCTTAACTTGTTCAGTGACTGACTGTACTGGGGGCACAAGGTGGGTGTTGGTGCTACATCCTGCGCCCAGCAGCTGGCCCCATCCCTCCCTCCTCCCAGAAAACACCCCTTCAGGGGCCACATACTTCATCCAGGCATTGGTGCCTCCCTCCGTGGCTGCCAGGACATCCGATGTGCCATATGTTAGCCTCTCAGGTAAGGAGCCCTTGCCAGGGTGTGGATGCTCACACTGGGACGGGCTGGGCCCGGAGGACACCAGCATAGCACAGGCACTGCTCAGATGCTCAGTCTAATCAGGAGAATTGCTAATCCCCATGGATATACCAAGCTGTGCCACGGTGCAAGACAGGAGCAGCAGGACAACTGTTTAAATGTGGCAGTGAGTGCTTTTGTTTTAACTAGAACCAAAAATAAAACGAAGTCGGAACATGCCACGAATCCTGGTATTAATATTCCCAGTATTTTTTCGTGAATACTAAAAAATAATTAGACTCAGGCCACTTTCAAGGGCGACTTCTCTGTTAGCTTGCAATTAGACAATTGTTTCAGTGCTATAAAAATGGTTGAAGACATAATAGTTATGAAAGAACCTTAAGGAAATGGCTTAGATAAAATCTTTATTGAATGGAGGATCAACTGAGGGGATATTTTTGAAAGAAAAGAAATATCTATTAAGAATGTTAACACTTCAGTAACTGAAGACTAATACATACTAAAACATCAGTTGTGGGTTTTTTTTAAACATCTGATTGTTCTGGGGCAAAGATTACACATGCATGAACCAAGCATGCCCAAATCAGAGCATCTTTCAGAAATGGAGATGGCTGTAATTTGAAACTAATTGTACCAGACATCTGTTAAAATGATGTAGACCTTGGCAATGTATGTGTCCAGATGAAACCAGTGAAATGCACTTGATAATGATTGGTTATTACCAAAATCACAGAATACACTGCATGTCTCATTACAAATCTCTTGCTCCCTCTCCAAATAATATTAAAACACAGTAATCTAATTTCTCTCTTGGTATCATAATGCTGGTTCCCAGTGATGAGGCAGTGGAGGAAGAGCACTCCAGGCAACACCAGGCTCTTCAGCATGGCAAGTTGTGGTGTCTTACATAATTTAGCAATGTTTTCAGCTATGCTCAAGACATAACACCGGGTTTAGGTTTGGAGCTCTTCTGCTGTGCTCTAGTCTAATCAGATTTGCACCCAATACTCCCATTGCTGAAGAGCACTGGTATTTGGGTCATTTTTTAACATGCTCATGCTTTGATTCCTGTGACCATCTCAGCATGACTAAAGCATGACGAGAGCTCAGCCAAATGGCAGTGAATTCTGGGCTGATATTTTTACTAGGACTTATTTATAGTAGGACTTGAGGGACTTCACCGGAATTTCACCAGGGCTGTGCCCTACCTTTTTCTGCTGACTGGTTTCCCAGCGTTCGCTTCCTAGTCGTGGCAGTCTCCTCTTCACAGTGACGTCCTTCTTCCTCTGCTGCAGACTGGAGGTACAGATGTTGACCTGGCAGCTTCGATGCCTGAAGCAGGGGCCAGTGCCTTCCAGAGGCATTTTCTTTCTCAGTGGTCACAGGGAGATTTTAACATGGAATTTTCTTTTGCAAAACGTACCTGATATACAAGTCTGCTGGATATCATAGTATATGGCATAATGGTTATTGCTGTAATTCAGTAAACTGCCACCTGATCACTTTGCATTACTGTTGGTCTGTCTTGTTTAAGGGCTTCCTTAAACTGGGATATGAAATCATTCCCAAGGGACCAATGAAAACTGTTACGTAGTACTCTCTTGGGAATTAAAGGCAATCAAGAAGCCTTCCCATTTAAAATAAAATCCTCCCACCCCCTGGCCGGTATTCAACTGACCTCACTTAGGTACCTGGTGGTTTCAGGGGAGTTACTTTAGGCTCCTTCTGCGGCTGGGGAAGGAAGAGCCGCACCCTTAAGTAGGGTTCAGGCTGTGATGGCCTCTTGGCTTCAGAGGACCTCACACAGACTGTGCTTTTCACCCCTGTATGGTAAAGGCATAAAACTGTGAAGGGCAAATCCTAGCCAAAGGATCTGGGTTCAGCTACTGCAAGTCACCGTTGATCTGCTGAAGGACTGGTCCATAATTTGCTTTTGTTCCTGCATGGAAAAGGCAGGGTGAAGTCCACACAGGGAGTTATAATATAAAATGGTGCACATTATCTCTTGCACCAAAATAAACAAAGGCATGGAGTATTATGTGAAAGATAAAGAAATCACTCTAAAACTAAAGTATGTTGTTAAGAGAAACTTGCAGCACCTTTGGCATAAAGAGAAGGAATTTCTTGAGCTTTGGGGGGCTGCAGGAGTGTAAGAGTATAACTCCTTCATTTATGAAGCACCAGCAGTGCACTTATCTGGGACCAAAACTGCAGGGTTAGGTGAGACATTCTCAGCTACATAACTGACAGGACACAGGAAACTTTTTACAAGTACATTTTTATTTAAAATAAAAATTAGTCATGGTGCCTTTTTAAAATAGGGTACTGCACAATCTGTATATGCAACACAGTTTTTGGTACGGAACATACTTATTGAGCAATATCCTTAAATACTAAATATACATTAATGGCTTGTTTGAGAAACATGACAACATTTATTCTGATATTTTTTTTCTCTTTAGTCATTTAACCACTGATACAGATTTCCTATAAACAATATTCATTTTCATCTGTACATGTGGTACACAGTCAAGAAGGCAGATCTTAGAATATTTACATTCATGCATTGATTTAAACACACTATTTTGCAGTTTAAAACAATATATTTTTGTTTGTACAGGTGCAGGGAGTATTGTAAATACATATCTACCATAGGCCTGATTCTCCATTGCTTGGCAGCATCTATGGTCATGACCTGGTTGGAGCAGAAGGCCCACACTTGCTTCACATGCTGTGACCATATGGCATGCAAGACTGGACAATTAGGTCTCTGTATAGATATATATAAATATATTTATATCTTATACTTAGTAGAACTTTCCTCTTTCCTTCCATGTCTGTTTCTGCAGCATCTATCCAAGGCAGAGATGCTTTCCTGGGCACATCGCTGTGTCAGGTCTGAGCCAGGAAGGGCAGCAGGGTGCTGCCGAGGACCGAGGAAACTCTGCAGCTCAGGCCCTTAAAGTGCATTCCCTGCTTGCGTCTGCTAGTGGTGATCTTTGAGAAGAAATTTTGAGTTGGTGCTCTCCCTCAGGCTGAACACTGCAGTTTTCTGAGTCTGTCTGGTGGTGGTCAGAGCAGGGCAGTTAACTTCTGCGTAGAAATTGGCCACCTTTGCATCTGCTGGGGATCTGGCTATTTTGTGAATGGAGCTATGCAGGACCTCTCTACGCCTGATATATTAGTGGCTAAAACCAAACTCAAAATGCTTGTAAAGCTCCATTTTGGATTGCCAGTTGCCCAGATCCGGGGTTACTGCTTGGTGAAGCCCTTATCCATCAAGCCTACTCCTTTCCCTTTGTATTTAATTATAGTACTATAAGGAAGCACAGAAGCCTCTTTTATAAAAGCATTGCAAGTAGTCTGTAGGGTGTTAAACACAACCTTAAACCATATCAGCAAACTTCGGAAATCATTCCTCAATGACACTGCCTTTCTAGCCTCTCTTTTCTGAAGACTTCCATCTGCTTCCAGTATACTTTTCCAAACGCCTTTCTGAAGATCACCTTAAATTTTGGTGCAATGTAGTCAACTGTACTTAGTCAGGAATCTAAAGGCAAAACTACCCCGTGTAAGATTTCCCATCTTTCCCTGCCGTGCAGCTGTGTAAGTGCTGAGAGCTGGACAAGCAGAGAAGCAGCTCTCAGCCTGTGTGCTGCGGCTCTTCTGTGGCCAACAGATTATAACACAGTGGGGAATGTTTGTTTAAGAAATACTATGGCAATGATGTGCCCAAATACATTTATTTAACATCAGCATGTTGGATGTAATGATAGTGTATATCTGCCTACACAAATAAGACACACCTATATCCCTCAAAATACTGCCACAGAGCTGGTAAGTATTTTTATCTTGATTATACAGACGGGTAAATTGAGGCACAGAGAGGCAAAATTACTTGCTAGTAAACAGCAGATCAGTGGCAGAGTTGAAAGTAGATCCTAGTCCTCATGGGCTGCTCCTTGAAATGCCCTGCCTCCCTGCTCTCCATGAAGTTTTTAATGTTTATGTTCTCCTGAGAAGACCTCAGGGGGCCTGGGTTGGGTTTGCTTGTGGGTTTTGTCACGCACCAGGTTTTTCTCTGGTGAGGACATTTTACCATTGACATCACTGAAAATCAGACAGCATCCAGTGACCATCTCTTTAGACTTTTTCTTGCAAAACCAGACACATTTTGATGGACTATAATGAGCTACAAATCCCTTTTATGATTTTGGCCCTACAGAACATGCCTTTAAAGCTGTATTAGGAAATAAATAAAATCAACAACCTTTAGGAGAAAGTGCTAATCCTGAGCCAGTATGATGCTAAATTCATCTGCATTCATACTGTATACTCTCAGCTAAACATGCAACCAGTCTCAAACTCTGCCACTTTTAGGCAGAAACAACTGGAGTAAAAAAAGAAAGGCAAACATAGGTATACTACACCAAAATAAATGTTATAGCTTAAAAAATATTCTAGAAATATACTTGCAATATTTTTATTATAGTATTTAGGGGCTAAGTGCTTTAGGCAATCAACATTTGGGATACTAGACTCAAAGTGTAAATTCTGTCATTTTAATCCCACTTTGGATCTAAGAACATATCACTGTGTCTTGTGCAAGTACACAAAATGAATATGGCAGGGAATGATCGTACTCTTGGGCAAAGGGTTACTTATTCCCTTTCACTTTTGTAATTGCATTCACTTCTTAAGAAAGTCTAGCCTTTAAAAAATAATTTTATGTAGCTAAACTTCTACATAGTGATGACAGGCTAAAAAGCTAAGTGAGTAACTCCATAAATTCCTCAACAGCAGTATATAGCAGCATTTCATTTTATCATTGAAAAGATACTTATATTTACATACAGCCTATTGTTCATAGGTAATAGAAAATTAGAGATGGGCCTGAGCTGAAACTGCTGATTTGAACATCCTGGAGCTTTTTGGGGGAAGTTCTGCAGAACATCTTCCTCTACCATCAGGCCAAACTGGCGATAGACCAACCGCAGACAGGAATGCATTGAAAATCAAGGGCTGATTTCTGCAGTTCAGGCACATCCTTATATAAAACTGAAAGCATCGGTGTGTTGCAGTACCGAGGGACGCGGCAGCTGGGGCACAGCCACGTCCTGGAGTGAGACTGGGTCGGTGCCTGGGAGTTGCTCACAGACACAGAGACCAAGTGGTATTGAAGCTTGACGTCCAGACAAGAAGCCAGCGTGGAAATTTGTCTTTCACTGCATCACTACTTTCAGCACAGAGGTAATGGAGACATACATGTGGGGGGTGTGACATGAAGGAAAGATTTCAGGAGGTGGGAAAAGACCAGTGTCTCAGCTAGTCTCATTGCCTTTATCCTAAGGATTACTTACCGAGTCTAACCTGAGATCCTACGTGAAATGAATTTGGGTGCATTTAGCTTTGCTTTAAGTAGTGTGCAATCCACATCACGGAAAGTACAACACTAAGCTATTACTCTGAATTTGGCACAATTGGCAGTCTCTGCCCAGGAGAGGCAGAGACTGAGTTAATGTGGGCACAACCAGCTTACCAGACCCTCAAAAGTGGCCCTCCAAGCCAGACCTAAAATGTCCTCGGTGGGTCAGTTCAAGAGACTCGATACTTTCAGGAAACAACACTAATCAGTGAATGAGGAGGACTTCAAAGGGCTGCTAGTCTTTTCAACACAATCCCGCCCAATTACTCACTCCAAGAAGTAAACAACATCTTTTCTGTGGGGCTTTGCCTGGGGATTCAGCGTGATGCAAACACAGAGGAACCTGTAGAACTTCACAAAGGAAGAACTTCTTTAAAGACAAAAAATAAAGTGTGATGCAAAAAAGGAGGCTGATTATGAAGTAATAACGTTCAAAGCACCTCTTAATAACATCTCCCTCTCAATAGCAATACTAATTGCTAAAATCTTACATTTTGATTTCTTTTGCCTGAAAAGTCTTCAGCCGTGGAAATTGCATAGTCACCAGACTGCAGATGAATTTCCTGGGATAAGTCACAAGTTCATGCAATTTTTGGTTGCTTGATGGCTTAACAGAAACCTTCGTTCCCTTTTTAATAATGAAATAGTAAGAATGATAAGAATTAAATATAAGCGTACAAAACTGCAAGGGCTGGAGAAGCACGTAGGTGACACCTCCGACCCTTGACCCTCAGACCCATTTATACTGAGCTGCTCCCACTCTGGCAGATCACCTTCTCCTCAAAAGATCCTATTTCAGCAGCTTTCTGTGGACACTCAATTCAAACTGGAAAGTGGCAGGGGAAGAGAGGAAGAAGAAGAAGCGGAAGGCATTGCGACATTGCTTTCACGAGATGCAGCATGCAATGCTTATGCCTTTGTGAGGCCTTTTCTCTGGGCAGCCCGGCTGGGTGAGTTTATCCTCCTTTGGAGAAGTAGCAAGCCTGAAGAGCAGCCTGCTTTTCTCTTCTGAATCACTGATGTGTGTCCTATTTCTGAAATGAAGTCCTTGGCCACAGAGCTCCTTTCGTTGCCTTATTTCACCCACCTTGCATACTCCGTGTGTGTGCTTTGAAAGTTTACCACCTCCTGCGCCTCGACGGGGTTTCGGGGATTATACGACTGCATTGTTATCAACTGTTTTGTTGTTTTGGGAGGAGGTCATTGCATATTCAGCCCGACTGGTTCCGTTCTCTTCTTTTCTCATTGGTTTCCTTGGGTGATCCCAGGTTCAGTGAGGTATAGGCAGGGTGGAGGAGAAGAAAGGACACAGATAAATATCTTCTTTGTCAGTACAGATTGAAAGCAAGGACATGTAACATGCATCATAATACTGAACTTTTCCTGTCTCTTTTTCCCTTTCTGAACACAGACCAAACCAGCAGTTAAATTTTGTCCAGCCTCATGATCCACCTGGAAGGTGAGAGGTCTGGTCCTAAGGCCTCTTGATGGGCTGTTGGTCTCCCCGTGCTAGTCTGTATATAGATACAGGCATGCATGTTGCATGAGATGAGGGCTGCTGTAAGGAGAGCCCTCCATCACCACCTTCATCCCTGAATGGATTCTGGGGTGCTGGGTCAGGCTCTGCCTTGGGGCAGTCCTGGGCCTTTCTCCTCAAGGTGCTACATCACTCAAACTGGAATGATGACCAGCCGTGTCCAGTGAGGATCCAACTCATTCATCAGACATCATAAAACTACCATGTTCGGTCACTAGGAGAGGACTCATCTGAGTAGTGTAGGTATGTACATCTGTGGTGACTGCCCCAGACTACCTTCACAGTCAATGGAAAGAAACAGGCACTTTTAAAACACAGTTCAGAACAGCTTAAAGTGGACACCTAAAATAAGACAGATGCTTTGTGCCCAAGGCATTTGTGTTTGTCTGCACTGCCCAGACACAGATGTCCATGTTCTAGGTGTCTCAGTTAGTGACTGAAACATGGTACCCTGCTGTGATCTACCAGCTCCCCAACACCAACCACTCTTTTTCTTTTGTTTAGTAGCCACTGGTACAATTTGGTAACACAGTCCAGGACCACCAATGCTAATTGTGAGACAATTCAGGAAATGCCCAGCAAGTGCAGAAAACTAACAAGCATCTGCACATCATGGAGCAAAATCACCTTACTTGGTATTTTAAAGTGACTCTGAAAAGGGAGACCTAAGCATAAGTCCTGTAACAGATGATGTTACATGATGTGTTTCCCCCACAGCTTCTCTTCGCAAAAGTGGTGTGACCTTTATTTAAAGCTGAAGCTTTAGCAGGAGGAAAATAGTTTGTGCTCTCCACACAGATATTTCAGACATTAGTGCCCTGAGTTTAAGGTGCTTCTGAGGGGGAAAAGAGGACCAGATAAATATAACACAACAGTCAGTCTGTGCTACTGTTCTTGACATTGTTTAACAAAACAAACAATAATTAATAAAAAATGGTTAATGGCATTTAATTTCAGCAAAGTATTAATGAAAGATTTATGGAGAATGATTACAGAAAGATATATTTGTTTTTTTTGTAATCTCAAAGAAAATACTTCTGATTGTGGTACCTTATGCCTCTCTTTAGCTGGTAAGAGTTAAGGCTTGTTAGTATCAGCCATGATTCCAGCTGTTAGAGAATGGAAATGGAAAGGAAGTGGAGACTCAGAGTTGTTGAGACTAAGGGTTTGTTGAACCATTTTTCAGCCATTAACATACTGTGCCTGTCTGTATCTGACACAAGGTCCTGTGGCTCCATCTTTCATGTCATTGTAAAGTACCCATCCACCCTGCCACATCTCTGACAAGAGGAATGGAGAATCTTATGGCAATAGTTCTCTAATTTTTTCCTGGGCAGAAAAAACAGTGTGGCTGTCTTTAAATTCCTCTGCTGCTTTCAAAAGTTCCATTTTTTTCTTTTTCTTTCCCCCAATTCCAACCCTGACAATCAGCTCTATGAATGGTCAAAAAGTGAAGCCATTTTGGCCATTTCTACTTGCTATCTGTTTGTCTCCTGTTTACTCCTTCTTTATTTTGGTCTCCTTTGTGTTTCTCCACCTCTCTAGTTCCATTTTCTTTCCCTGTCTAGCCTTCCTCTTTTTTCTTCATGTTAAAAAATGTCTTCCTTTCATTTTTATCTACATTTTTCTTTTTTCTGGAAGTGATTTCCAGACTGACTTCTTCAGTCCTCCTCAAAGTCTTTTTCCTTTCCTCCCTTTTTTTTGCTTCAATTTCTCTTCTCCGAGAGCTGTTGTTTGCTTTTTCCCCTCCCCAGGCTGGTCTCCCAGCACAGACCTGGGCGGTTTGGAGGCTCTCCTCCGATGGTGAGACCTCTCTGCAGAGGTTGCTGGTGATATCACACCACTGGCACTAGCATGCATTGGAAGTGTATTTTTTTGGAGCCTGCAAATAGTGGAATGGAGATTTTATCAAGGTTCTGCTTCTGCCTTATCAACTGCTCAGCGTTAGTGCTAGCAAAACAGAGCAACTACTTTCTCCGGTCTCAATGAAACAGCTATTTGAGGCATTTATTTATTTTTGGCAGACACAAAAGTTCAAACTTGGAGACTGCTCTGTTTAACAACTTCACTCAATTTATTTCCAAATGCATATCAGGTATGGATTTGGGGTCAAACTTGACTCAGTTACACTATTTAAATCACTGGCTTGGCAGACTTGTATGCACTTGTCACAGTGATTAAAACTGACCTATGTATTTAGACATGCAAAGTCATTTTGGCCTGTTGCGATTTTTCAACTATCCTTTTGCATTAGGGCACTAGCTCTTCTTGTGCCACTAGCTCTGTGTGTCACTAGCTCTTTTTTACCTCAAATTTCACTGACTGTTGTCCTGGTTTCGGCTGGGATAGAGTTAATTTTCTTTCTAGTAGTTGGTATAGTGTTATGTTTTGGATTTAGTATGAGAAGAATGTTGATAACACACTGATGTTTTCAGTTGTTGCTAAGTAGTGTTTAGACTAAGTCAAGGATTTTTCAGCTTCTGATGCCCAGCCAGCAAGAAGGCTGGAGGGGCACAAGAAGTTGGGAAGGGACACAGCCAGGACAGCTGACCCAAAGTGGCCAAAGGGATATTCCATACCATGTGATGTCATGCCTAGCATATAAACTGGGGGGAGTTGGCCTGGGGAGGGGGCGTGGATCACTGCTCAGGAACTAACTGGGCATCGCTTGGCAAGTGGTGAGCAATTGCATTGTGCATAATTTGTTTTGTATATTCCAATTCTTTTATTAATATTATTGTCATTTTATTATTATTATCAATATTATTTTCTTCCTTCCTGTCCTATTAAAC
>VYZV01033084.1:3734-135896 GCA_013401275.1 Pandion haliaetus
ACTCCCGCCGTGGACCGCTGAGAAATGAGTCCGGAAATTGCTTGCCACCTATAAAACAATCTCACTGGTTTTACACTAAATACTGAATATTTGCAAAGGCATTTTTTAAAGTCGTAATTTTTAAGATCATTTGGACCAGGAGCTAGAAATTTCAGGTCAGATCATTCCTATGCTGCCAATATCTTATTTGCATCTGACAAAAAATCGCGGAGTTTTATCAAGTATTTGCAAACAACCGTTGCATCAATAAAAAGAGAGAGACAGAGAGATTTTTTCTTCACGTTTCCTTAGAAAAATTCACTCATGGTGTTTGATCTTTAGGATCAGGATATTGTTTCAAACCAAAATTGTCATTTCCGTGCTTTTTTTTTTTTTTCTAAAATAAAGAATGATTCTGGGAAACTTAGAAAATAATACATAATAACTCTACTAAGATGCCATATAGATTCGTTATCCAAACACTGTTAAGAAAGAATCTAGCTCTTAATTTAAAAGGCCAATTTTGTTTGATTGATGCAGCAGAAGTAGGTGATTTAGATACCCAGCAGCGCTTGCAACTCTGATACTCTTCCCACTTCTCTGGAAATACATATTTTTAAGAGCTAAAGTGTACAACAAAGTACTAGGTAACTCCAGTCAGCAAGTCCCAACTTATCTGTTTAGTCTTTTTTCTAATGTAAATGTTTGTATTTCTGTTTCTATTGTGTGTGACTTTTAACTCTAGTTCCTTTTCTGGGCTGTGTAATTTTTATACTTGTTTCTAATAATTTCTTCACCTGTCTTATCACTGAGGTTGCCTTCAGTGTAATTTGAAAATGGTGATTTAAAATATTTGTCCTGTAAGAGACAACTGACCCTGGATTCACAAAGGTTTTTCATCTCTTTAAAATGCTAGCATATATTTCCTTAAACGAACATGCAAACATTTGCATCGCAGGGAGGGGAGGGTAATGCCCTGATCTTCCCCTTTCCTTTTCTTGTGCCTTTAATGTATGTGCATGCATTAAGGTTTTACAGTAACTTTTTAAGAACTGGGTGAGCGTGCTGGGTTCACAGTTGCTGATCTTGTGAGCCAGTGTGCCTCATGACACAAGGCTGTGCAAGAAGACTTCCTAGCTTAAATGTTTCAAGCAGGGACTAATTTATGCCAAGATCAGGGAAATTTGAAAAGTACAGCGCTGAGCGTAGCACAGGCCACAGAAATGCATTATGGCACACAGAGGAGAACAAAAAACCCAAAAGCCTGGGCCGCAGAAGAGTGGGAAAGAGGAAGTTGAAATAGATACATAAAGAGGGAATTTTGACACAGTGATTTTAGCTTTGCATGTGGAAGTGAAAATAAGGGTTATCAGTGACAAATGGGAGAGCACTGAAGTGAGAAACGCAGCTTCCTATAGAAGGAAAGGCTGTGAAATACCTGAGACAGGAGACCTCTCTCATATTATGGGAGGTAGCTACGGCTGGGGAATAAGCATCAGAGACAGGTCAAATAAAGAAGACACTGATCCTGTTTGGAAAGAATAAGTGTGATTAGGAACTAATAGAAATAAGACCGGGCTGTGACAAGTTTCAGACAATTATAACTGCATGGACATAAGCTAGAAAATGCTAACAGGAAGGAAAAATAGCGAGTTGCAACTCAGAGGACATGGTGCAGGACTACTTCCTCTTAGGATGTGTAAAAGAGGAAATAAAAAGTAGCTAGATTTTTTTTTTTTCTCTCTTTTCTTTCTTTTTGGTAGTAGTCCTGAGGTTGCTACTGTATACTCGATTGGGGGAACAGCAACAGGATCTGAAAAAAGTCTGATAGGGGACCTAATTCAAGATCTTACTTTTTCCAGAGTAAAACAAGAGACACACCAGACATCCATTCGATTGTAGCAGGGTAAAATTGTTTTGAGAATTCAGTCCTGCTCAAGAAGATAAGATAAAATGAATTTTTTTGTCATTTAACCAGTATGAACATTGTAGATACAAGTCAGAAAATTTACGTTTAGAAATCTATATAACTCTCAGCACATTGCATCAAAACTGCAGAGATACTCTGTTCCTAAATATTTGTTTGGTAGATGCTGGCACCAAGGAGCTACAGCGCAAACATTTCGGACCAGGTGAAAGCCTTTGTCTGAGCAATTGCAGATTTCATTAGTTCAGATCACAATTTCCATCCATCAGGTTGCGGGTAAAGTCTTAAGTCAATTATTTGCTTTCATGCTTCTAAAGGAAAAAAAGAAATTGTTCAGTAAGTTGTGATTAAACATTCAATTGAGGCCTGCTTTTCCGTGGACTTACTCTGAATTTATGCTGGGGCAGCTCTGTTCGGAGCGGTGGGAGGAAAAGATAGGGAACTGGTGCAGCTGTGGAGACTCTGACCCTCTGCGTCCATGAGATGATTGGCTTGGTTTTGTTTTCTCTTGAATTTTACATTTCCGTCATTTTGCTGACTCCAGTGTAGCTTAAACATAATGCTACTGATGTACATCAGACCAGAATCGTTCCTGCTACTTGAATTTATTTATTGACAATTACAGAAGTATATTTTGGAAAGCTTATTTCATGTTTTTTTCATGTCAGAGTACACGTTATGCTGTGTATTTCAGAGGTGCATCAATGTAAAAATTTTTCTGTAGCTCTGCTAACTAGGAATGGAAGTGATTCCTGTTTTCCCCAAACAGCTTCTTAGTCTACATAGATTTTTGCTGTTGCTGCTTTCTCCTATTTTATCACGTTACTTGTTGATCTTCTGCACCCCAAATTAAATGCTGCATAAGAAAGCTGAGGCTTCTGCTCCTTGATTTCATAGGTGGTGGCCTTGGGAGACGTGCCTGACGGGACGCTGGTAACGGTGATGGCTGGAAATGATGAAAACTACTCTGCAGAACTCAGAAACGCAACAGCTGCCATGAAAAACCAAGTAGCAAGGTTCAACGACCTCCGATTTGTGGGTAGAAGTGGAAGAGGTATGTGTTTGTTCTCAACTACACTTCGGTCATGTTCCCCAGTTATGTCAAGTTCTGGTTGCATGGAGGGAGTTTGAAGACAACGTCTATCGAGTTTTCTGCAGCAGGGAATGCTGCAAGAACTGGCGTAGGCCGATTCCAAAGGCACAGGATTAGCTATACGTTTTTCCTTGTTTTATCCTAGCCAGTCCTCCCTGTTACTTCAGTTTTTAAACAGTAAAATCTCATTTAAAAAAAAAAATTATCACATAGACAGAAAGTCACATTTTGACTCTTGAAGCTGCCCCATCAAATTTAGAACAGCACAATATTACCCAGGTTTAAATAGCATATTTTCAATTTAAAATGAGAATTTTCTGCTTGTGTAAAGACTCATGACCATCTCAGGGCTCCCAGGCACTCTCTGCAAAAGCTGGTCTCTGTAACAGAGCGAGTCAACCTGAAATTACAAGTAATTCCTGAACAGATCTAAAAATTTTCTGGGTTCATCACAACATGATGAAGGCACAGGGCACTTTTTCTAAACTTTCTTTCTCTGAAATAGACGTAGAACAATATGCAGTAGTCCTGTTATTTAATGTGCTCCTGCAAAGTGGATAGAAGAGACCAGAACAGATGAGCTTAATATTGACTTGCTGTATCTCTGTGCTAACCAGTAATTACTAGCATGTAAATAAAAAGGCCTTATGAGTGTAAATAACAAATAAGAGTCAAAGTTGACTTAGACTAGAACTATATAAAAATGTTGTTAGGAAGCTGCAAGTAGTACCTGACACGTGCGGCTAACGTCACATGTGAGTGGGCAGGTGTACAAAGCTTGACCCAAAAGCCAGTAAAATCAACAGAAGGACCTTCACAACTTCACTCTTCGGCTCCAATCCATAATCTTAAACCCCATAAATTCCAAGCAATCGTGTTTACCTTTCTATGACAAGATTATTTTAAGCTCTCATTTTGCATTACTACCCTTGTTGCTGTGAGTGGAATCCCTTTGCGTGGGTCGTGGGGATTCAGTAAAACCCACAGAAGAGAAACCGGTGAGATGTTACTCAGAAGAGACTTGGCAAAAAGATAAACCTCTCTCTTTTAAGGTTGAGAATGAAAAGCTGTGGCATCTTCCATGTGACTTCATGTGATATTTACTTAACTTACGTATTTTTCTTCTGTTTCATTTGTATCCTTAAGTAAAACTGGAACGTAACATTACGGTGTTCCAAACACAGCAGTGTTATTTAGGGACGATTCAGTGCTGTAACACTCACAAATCAAAATGATAGCATCTACTGTGCTTAAGTAGGTTTCTGTTTACTACCTTTTTGAACAATTTGTGTGATAGTGTCTCTCTGAATCAAGTTGAGTAGTTGGGGTTTGCTGACCCCTCCTCACCATTTTCCCCTCCCCCTCTCCCCATGTGAGCATCCGAGCCATCTCCTGATGCATGGTTGCATGCATGGTTTTTAAGAACATGAACAGAGTTATGAGCATGCTTCAGGAGAGTTACAAAGGTGATCCACTTCTACTTGCTCGGTCACTCGCTCACTCTCAAAATGTTTTATTCCAAACGGGAGATGGGTCAGGCTTCAGACCGAGGAAGTTACCCTGATTATACACAACAGTCTGTATTTGCCTTTGAAGTGAAATGCATTGTAGGTATTCTTCCAGTATAAATAGAGTCAGTAATTGTGGAAGAGCATGGCCCTGTTGAAACATAGGTGCAAGCAGTAAATACATTTTAAGAATAAAATACCAATCCAGTCCCTCTGTATCCTGCAGCATTTTTAGCTGAGGATACAGAGGGAGATGTCTTTTAAATCATGTTGTTTGGGCCGTCTTCAAAATGCACTTGGTGGAAAACACCCGCAGCTGAGAACGTAGCTTCGTAATGCTAGCAAAGAATAATAATAGGGTGATGCAGAGAAAATTATATCCATTTACTGAAAACATGAGAGATGCTGTAATGTCTAAAAGTATCAGTCATTAAACATGTTCATTTGTTATATTAAAGGTACCACCTTTTCAGTAAATGGAATTTGCATTATGATTCAGAGATGACTGTTTAGAAGATTCAAATGAATAGCTGGCAAAGTGGCGGAGAAGCTAATAAAAACAAACCTGTAGTTCAGTTCCTGGCCATGGTAATGAATCTAGAAATCATAACAGTGAAGTGTGTGAGTTTCAAGGTCAAAATCCGGCGGCTGAGAGAGAATAGTCCCTATTCATACCGAAAAGCTTGGCGGGGAGCATCGTTGAGCCCCTTACCCTGCTATAAGCAGTTGCTAGTAGCCGGTCACTCGTGCATAGACATAAACCTTGCATGTTATATGATATTCAGGTGCTCGAGATCCTTTAAGCGATGGAGTGATTTGGGAACGCTGCATGCTATTAATCAGTCTTCGAGGTTAAATCTCATCACCTCGATTGGCTGCCCATCTTTGGAGCAAGTGACTAATGTATGCTTTTGTTTACTCCTTGAACAGGGGACTGTTTTCCAAAGGTGGGGTTTGTTTGCATTTGGTACGGGATTTCTGAGGTGCTGTTCTGTTGAATTTGTATAAAGCCTAAAGCATAAGGTAGCTGCTTCAAAGGGCATTGCTTCCTTTGATACTTCGCTAGAGGAAAATTAACTGAAACTTTGTTTGCTGTGTAATATTTGAGTTTGAATAAGTTCAGTTGCCACCAGTGATAATGCAATGCCAGGAGTATTATGTGAACAGTGATTGAAAGTTCACGTCGGTTACGGTCAGAGTGGACGGTCTTTGTGTACCTCGGTTGATTTAAAATCCCTGCCGGAGAATAAGGAACAGCTTCAACCAGTGACAGTTCCCTGTGCATCGGTTTTCACCCAGATGTAACCATCCCCATTAAAAGCCTTGCCAAACTGATGGCAAGCCACCACTCTCTCCCTTCTAAGAGAGTAGGAAATTGTCATTCTTGACATTCTTAATAACTAGTTTAAATTTTCCTCTGTGGGCTTTAAATGAAATCTAGCAAGACAGTCTGACGGCTGTTTCGAATGTAAGATTGTTGTCCACATTTTCATCTCAGTGAATAAGCATCTCTGCGCTCACCGTGGGAAAGTTACAGTGGTTCCCCATATTCGGGGGTCTGATCCTGCCTGTTGGTCAGAGCAGGTGCACCCACCAAACATTGGCCAAAGCTTAAAGAACCAAACTGCTTTTCAGTGTTCGTTTCGTATCTAACAGCAAGCGGTTGCCCCATGTTGCTCTGCCTGTGCCTGTCATTCAGAATTACCAAAAAAAAAAAAAAGCACTTGATTTTCTTGACACCCAGAATGGGAGCTGAGAATATTACAGGTCACCCAAAACATCGAGATGTTGTATAAAAGCAATTTGGCTCGCTTTCCTGAACAAAACAGATTTACATTGGAATTGGCTGGGCTCCAGAGTTACTATTCCTCACCCTAGTTTGAGAATGCTACTGGGAAAACCTGCCTGTCTGGCTTGTAAGCTCAAATAAGTAATTTCTGAAAGAAAAATGTAGTTTAAAACTTCAGCCAATCTCAGCCCCCCTTGCCTGATTACCTGGTTAAAAAAAAATTAATCTTTATTTTTCCTCCTTCTCTTCATAAACACTTCAAACTTCAAAATGCTACTACTGGAAAGTACCCTGTTTTCTTAATGTATAATGAACCGGTTTAGGTTACTATGATGAAATGAATCTGATGCAAAAAGCCTGACACCATAGAAGTTCATTGGATAAAATTAAAAATAAATAGTTGTTTTGGAGAGGGAAAGCTTCGTGGCTCGGTAAGCATTACATATTTTCCTCATGGAATCATTAATCCCAGTAACTATCTTCTTTGTAGAACGTAACATTAAAAAAACCCCAACAAATAAACATGTTTTCCAGATGAAAATAATTATTAATAGGTTATCATAATAGTAGCTAATGGGGAAGTGCTTTGGCTTGCTGCATAAGATCTCAATCTAAAGCTGAGAGCTGGAGCTGGAGCTTTGTGATAGCTTTCCAGCAAGGCCTTTTTAAAAACTACATCTTGGAAAGGACTGAAAATTAAGCCTATGTATGTATTTCCTACTAGCTATCTGGATTAGTCACAAGTAAGTTTTGCGATAGTTTTCAATTTCCACGGAGCCAAAGAAGTACTCCTTTTTCACAGGTGTAGCTGGTAGGAGAATACAAAAGGGAGATATTACCAAGCATAATCAGAAATTTCTGCCATCAGCACTCTTCCTTCTGGATATAATTTTGGGGAAGAAAAATCAATTTAAGCTGGAGTCTCAAAAATACTTAAAACCCAGAAATTACTGGCCTGGATTTTGAGTCCGGTTACTTTTATTGGTCTTCTGAAGTCATAACTTTGCTCCTTCTGTGCAGCTTCAGCTTGTGGTTGCATTATTTGAGCACTTTGTTAAAATTTGTTTTATTTTTTACTGAAACGCATTCAAAATTATAAAAGTATGTGCAAAACAGAGGAGGACGCTATTCAACAGGATTGTAAAATCAGTATTAAGCAGCCGGCCAGGTCCTGGTCCAAGCCATTGGAATGCTTCAGGGGATGCAGTATCAGATACTGGAGTAACAATGAGCTGCACTTGCCAGATGGGACGAAAATAGAAGAAACCCAACAGCAATCAAAACTGGAAAAAAAAAGAGTCAATTGATAGAGTTTAAAAACAACCACTTATTTATACTTCAGATTGATAAGCATGCAGCACTAGCAGGATGCTGTGGCCGGCGGGCGGGTGGTTTGGCCGAAGAGAAATGGGCAGCTCCTTCGAGCCATCCTGCAGCCCTGCCATTGCATCGGGTACAGGCAAGTCTGGCATGGCCCTTGGGATGGGAAAACTGGGCATCTGCAAGGCCGCTTGCCCTGGGCTGCCGCTGCTGGTCCTGCCGTCTGTGGGCAGCGGCCAAAGGAAGGGGCCACGCCGCTCGTCCTCTCCCTGGGTGTGTGTTAGAGGGTTAGTGTTTATCACAGGACTCCTCTCCCTCCAGTCTTGTCTGAATGGTGATTTCTTCTCTAAAAGACAGAGGCCAGAAGCAGTAATTTTATTTTTAAGTGTCTTAAGGTTGCTTAGCCATGTCATTAATTCTAATCGAGATTTCTGTGTAAACCAAGTAGCCGTGGAAGAATTCAGTGTGCAGAATCCCCGCACTGGTACAGAGGAGCTGATGCCTATTTCAAGCCAAATAGCCTGGGCTGGCATTAGATTGATCAGCAAACCCAGCCCTTTCAGGACGACGGCTTCCTCTGTGCTGGCCTTTGGCAGGGACGTAGAGGCAGGAGGAGGGGAGGGGAGAAGACTTTCTCATTACGCCAGTGCTGCCTGAGTCGTCTTCGGCACACACTCGCTACGTGCAGCCGGGTTTGCATGAATTGCTGATTGTGTAAGAAAGTATATGTATGATGCAGCTCTGCACAGGGGTTTGACTCGGAAAACATCATGTGGTCCGTGAGGCTGAGGATGACTGCGGCTGGCTTTGCCAGTTCCCAAACACTCTCTGCTGGGTTACTTAAAATTTTGTCTGGGCAAAAAAACTCTCAATCAGAAAGCGTCAACAGGAGAAAAATAATGGCAGAGCGATTTGGAGAACTTCCTGTCTCCGGGAGCATTACTGCTGTAAACAGTGGCCATGCCAAGTGCTGAACCACTGCCCTCAGTCCAATAACAATAAATCTATTTTTTGGTTCTGCAGAGCTCTGCTTGTACACTTTTGAAACTCAGGCTAATGATGAGGATGAGGCAGACGCTATCCTCTGAGCATTTTCTTATTTTTTTTTGCTGTGATAAAAGGAGTTGGGCTTACCAGGATACTGCCTAGGGAAAACAAAGTACCTCTCTAGATGAAAAGGTTACATAGTTTCAAGAGATCTGTTTGCCCTTCTTTTTCTTTTTTTCCCTTTGTTTTTATTTTGCTTTATATTTTAGTGTGCCTCCTTCAGAGGCTGCTTGAGTTCTGGCAGAAAAAAATTTATTTTTGTGTGTACCTATGTACCTATATATGTATGTACCTGTATTACAACTCAAATAACAGCTACTATTTTGTCATCAAAATAAAATCATTCTGAGAGACAAATTAGGACCATGGCTTCAGCACTGGTTAGTGAACTTCAGCTGACTATCCTATGGCATGCAGTTCTTGTCAGCTCACTCAGGATTAGCAGAAGTGAGGATGCTGCAAATCAGTGGTTTACAATTGCTGTCAGGAGAGTCTTTTCCAGCATAGTCATGTGCATAGACACTCAGCAGTCTGAATCAGTCTCTGTTCCCTTCTGAAAACCCTTTAGCAGCAGTAAAAAAATAGACATTCTTTTTCTATTACCTTAATGCTGTGTGACTCGCCACCTCTTTTGCTCCCATCCTACTTCTCCCCTGTTTTCCCCATCATATTATTTCAACAGCGCTTTCTCAGCCTCTCCAAATTGACCTCATTCCCTTCATATCTGTCCTGCATCAATCTCTGTCTCTTGTCCTTCCTCTATTGCTGCTCCTCCTGCTCATCCCCTTTGAGAGCTGCTGCCTCTCAGCACAGGTTGGGATTCCGGTGTGAGCCTTTATCACAGCAGCAGGTTTTGGCCTCAAAGTGTGCTGCTAGGAACTATCCTAAAGTCCTTCCACCCTTTCCTACCATTCCCTCCGACAACAAGGAGCTACCTGCTGTGTGGCACAGGGACAGAGCGGGCAGCGTGTGGGGGAGAGGGAGGAAGTTCTAGAGACCGAGGCGAGGAGGAGGGAAGCAGCTGTTCTGAAGGCTTGATGCCATAAGAGCTTCTCAGTGGGGTGGTGCTTGGAGCAGTGAGTGTGCACATCAGTTCCCTGAAGTTTAGGGAGGAACTGAAGGAAACGCTTTGGCAAGGCCACAAAGTTTCCACAGGCTAGACTTCATGCACCACAAGTCTAACAAAGCTGTGTCCATATCTAAGGCCACAGAGGTTGCTCTATGTTTGAAAGTTGTCTCTGGTGGAACTTGGCAGGTTCCAAGTTCATAATGGCAGTGTTATCTCCCCCATCACTGACTGCATGGATATCCATCGAGTGACCCCAGACCTCTTCCAAGCTCTGAAATCAATGCGCATTGCATTAGTGTAATGACAGCATGGAGGAGTCCTTCCTCTAAGAAAATGAACTCAAGGGTAAACAGTCCCAGTGCACACTCCCATGCTCAGCTAGCTACTGAAGAAATGACTTGTCAGTTTGTCTTTTGGTGTTCACTTGCTTTAGGCCACTGCAGACGGAAGTCCATCACTTGCTAAAATGGCGCTGATGCTCCTTACCTTTCATATTCAGAGCAACGCGTTGCTCTTCCAGTGAACCTACACCTTCTTTGTTCCATGTACCTGGTGCCTCTGCCTGCAGCCATGCCGAGAGGTCATCATCTTCATCGTTCCATAGGGCAAGGAACATGTTTATTCCCAGCTCCTTCACAATGCCAGAGCACTGATGTATGTCAGCATCTGGCCGGACAGGTAGCCAGACTTGGGCTGGTCCCAAATGAAAGCCAATGCTGGAAAAAGGGAGAGGGACTGAGACAAAATCCAGGTCTCAAAGGGCTTTTTCTAGGTTCACAGGACAATGCACAATGAAATGAAGGTGCCTCAGAATAGGATCTGCCAAAAAAACACAACACCCATTAGACCGAGGTTTTCCCAGTCTGACGATTAGGCAAAGGATGAGAACAGGGCTTTGAGGAGTGAAGAAATCATGGGTTTCAAACACAAAAGCAGTCCTTGGAGAAGAGAGTGGAACAACGTGCTCCCTGCACCCCAAACGCTGCAGCCACCAGCCCCAAGAGCCGTGCATGCACTACCCCTCTGCCTGAAGGACCTTTTCTCCCAGAGGACCTCTAGCTGCTGGAGCAACCAGCGTTGAGGACTCTGCCACCCCACCACAGCCATCTGGCCACAGTGCCCTTCAGGGAGGTGCAAAGTATACGTCTGAGGTGCATCCTACAATGCAGGGACCTTCCCTGGGGAAATGCCCTAATGCTTAAAGAAGGAGCAGGGGCCACCATGAGAGGCCATCAGTGGGTGAGCCCTGAGCAGCAGCTCTGGAACCAAACCTCACTGAGGACAAGGGGCGGAAGAGGGCTCAGGCTGTGGGTTGGTGCCAGCCGACCACACTGAGATGCTCCTTCTCAGAGGCTGAGCTTGCAGCCTTGAGGGCACAGGGCTGTTTGGTAGGGGAAGCCCCCCCCAGATATCCACCGTGGCTGCTGCTAGGCACCACCTGGATGGGGGGGGNGATGTAATTTTGGACTTAAGCATTTAAATCAAACCTGAATCCCACTTCAGGCAGCTAAATCCTCTTGTGAATCTGGGCCTTAACATTTTCATGTCTCTCTCATCGCCTATAAAGTGAGGGTGATAATTTCTACCTCAAAAAGCCTATTAATGGTTTGAAATTATAGCTGAGTTAAGGGCTATTATTAGGCTTAAGGATCCCAAGGTATTTTCTGTGAGAAGGTGGTAGCTTTGCATTTAAGTCATTTCATTTTGAACTGTCCTCTCCATCTGGTGTTCCTGTTGCTGTTTTTCCCTTTCTCTGAACCATTCAGCAGTGACACAGCAGTCTGCTGAATGATTGTTTCTTCGTTCTACCCTAGAGCCGGATGCACTTCGTGGAGGCTAAGTAATTTCTGAACACTTACAAAGAGCCCAAGCTCCGGTATAGAGAAGCACTTAATTTAAAACTAAAATGATATTGCACTGAGAAAAAAAAAAAAATCAAAAATCCCTGATATGTAGTAGGTCACAGCTTGAAAGCAGAGGTTCAGGTTTTGGGGTAGCCCACTCATAGGAGCATCAGAGATTTCCATTAGAGTCATCTTTGGGGAAAAAATAATTCCACCCACTCAAAATCTGTGTTCAAGCATTAGTGACATGTACATTTGTATAAATTGCGTATATACTTTTCAAGTCTTAAAAATATTTTAACAGTAAGCATTGCATTTTAAGACTCAAACTGTAATCTCCTTGTGCTGCCACTCTGCTGCAGAGGCTGGGCACCCCATTGCATCTCATTCTTCCTGTGCTGTAATTATTGTCTCCACCCAAGTTCATAAGAATTTTATAGTGGTTACTGCAGCAACTCCACTTATAGTTAGAGGCTGCTTGGCTTTTCCATTAAAAGGTCTTCCCCCCATCCAGGTCTTTTAATACTTTAATCCATTTTGCAAACTTGATCTGCAGGCTTTCAGTCTAAGAAGGCATCCCACCCAAAAAAATCAGTTAAAACAGGTCACTTGGGTTGTCTTTCACAACAGAATGGAAGAAGAATTTTTTTTTTTATTGTCAAATATTTTTGCAACTCTGGTGCACACACTCACGCACACATATGAATATGCCACCTCCATCACAAAGCCTAAAAGCTTGTATTTACATAGGACTTAGACCTAAGGATGATAAAGTACAAATAATGTTCCTGTCAGCCAAATTCCTACCACAGCTTGAAATACTCTCTCTTCTGAAATTAGACAACATCACAATATAGGGGGATTCCTGGTGGTTTTGTGTGTTTGTGGATTGTTGACGTTGGCATAGAAAAGTGACTAATGTCTATGTTAACTACTGGTTGTCACCCTAAGCTGACTATTGTAGGACACCCTGTCTTCAGAGACATCCTTCTTGCCACCTCGGTCCCAAATCTCTTGACCCTAAGCCTCTTCTTCTCAGTTAGTTCATTTATGTCCTTTCCCATAAGCTCAGAGTTATTCTCCTACCCGTCCTCGGCTGCAGCTCCCTTCCTGATACATGGCTATGACCATTTAGTACCCACACCTGGTATCTCCTGCTACTCACTGCCACAGGGTTTTTTGCTCTAAACAGAATAAGCTCTGCTGAAGCACTTTCACAGGAAAAATAACATGAAAGTAGAAGAAGTAGTAACCTGAGGGAAGGAACCCAAAGGAATCCAATTGAGACCAATGCCTTGCATCTAACACTTTCGACATGAACATTTCAAATGAGTGCATTTCAAATCCAAGTTACTTAAGCAGAGAAAGGCCATTGGGTGCCTTGCAGGCAAACAGTGGAGCAGCAGCGGCAGCAGCGGCTGCACTTTTACACATATTGTCAGGCTGTCAGGGAAGGGATTAGCACAGAGGCCCCTGCAAGGCTGGAGGAGGCAGTGGATGGTATCATCATGACAGCACATGGGACTGGGAAGTGAAACCGCTCATCAGTGCAGAAGTGAAACTGGCTGCACGCAAACTCTTGTCAAATTAAAATGTAAACATCTGGTCAGAAAAAAGAGAGAAAAATTGTGGCTTTTTTAGTGAGCTGAGTCCCACCCTTGCAACACTTGAAAATCTGAGCAATCCCTGTTTGTGCAGTGGAGAATCACTCTTCCGAGGGTTTCAGATCAAATACCAAAGGTGTTAGTTGCTACAATAATGGATAAAAAGCAGTGTTCAGTCAAAGATGTGATTTTTGAGTTGATGGTGACACGCTTCTGGGCTGCAGGGTGTTAGCATTTTTTTGTTTATGCCAGCAGGAAGATATCGTTTTTCCTGAAGAAAGGGATTTGAATATTGGTACCACTGTAGCACAGCAAAGCAGGGGAAAGCGACTTTAGGACCTGCTACCCGCATGGGCATTCTCCAGTGCAAAGAGAAATGTGTAGTGTAGGGAACAGGTCTTGTAGCATGCCTGGTACACCTGATGACAAGGGGCATGCACAAAACATTGCTGTGCATCACCAATATGTGTCTGCTGGAATAGCTGCTGAGGGCCCAAGAGAGCTTTGTTTTAACAGCTGTAAGTTACACCAAATATAGAACCAGCGCCTGCATCTGTTTGCTTAAATATTTCATGTCCACAGCTTGCAGACTTTGGGCTATGTTTTTGACTTATGAAATAAGACGATTGTCAGGGACTATCCTTATCACCCAGATAATGGGCTTAAGGTAAAAATTAATTTTAGTGCCTGCTTAAGTTGACAGCGTCTCTATTAATGTTACTTGATTTCAGTTATGTAATTTTGGTTGCTTAATACAGTTCCTGTGTTGCCTTAGGTTAAATGTACATAAGCTTCACCAAAATAACACCTTGAAACAATTCCACCCCAGACACAACCTTCTTCTAGCCTTCTTGCTCTGGGAATCCCCAGAGCCACAGCAGGAGGGGCAGGTGGCTCTGCTGCTCTCCACCACAGCGGTTGACTTGTTAGCCAGAAAAAAGCTTGGAGAATGGGCAGGGAGGAAAAGAGAGTGAAGTGCATGTCTTGGTTAAGCATTCAGTAGTGCTGCAGGGAGCTGGGAAGGAAAGTGAATGGGAGAAGCCAGCACCAGCCACGCTCCCACAGCAATGAGTTGCTTTTCCACAACTTATTGCAAAGAAAATTCAATAGTTCGTAGCTGGGCTCAAGTTTGCAGCAAGGCCATTTTTGGCCATTTGCATGGCAACTTGGACCCATATAAATCCAGAACAAAACATCTATTGATTTAATGCGATGGAGATTTCATTCTGGGTAAGTAGATACTATGTAAACACAGGTATAAGAACTTCCTGGAGTGAGACACTCGACAGAAATGTTCAAAAGTATACCTTTATGATGACCCAGGCTGATTTGGCAGGAGGCAAGTGGGTGTATGTCCCAAATGTCCAACTTGACACACACTTACACCCACAAAACATCCATATAAATACACAAACAGATCCGTTGCTCGTGCAACTGATTTACATGGGCAGTTCTTGCATTTCATTGGGCAATCACCCCAATTTGCTGACATCTCCCCATGTTCGCATTTATCTATTTGGACCGTTGGTCTGTGGCAGTCAGAATTTGTAAACCATTTACAGCATGGTAGCAGATGAGGTGAATAACAGCTTTTTCTCATATTTAAATTCAGTGGTACTGTGGTGCTGATGATAAACAAATTATGTTTTTTTTTTTATGCCGCTTACTTCAGCTGCAGCTTTTTTCTGATGAAATAACCACTGGACCAAACATAGCAGGCAAAATTATATTCTGACTGTGTGAAACTGTCACCAGGGGCAGGAGAAGAGAGTCACCATCTGAGCACAGAATTTGGACTTGTGCTGGTTTTTGCAGTTGGACATGTGACTTGAACACCTACAAAAATATTTCACTGATATGATAAGCAGCAATTAACTAATGAAGGGTCATATTATGTTTGCCCTTCTCATCCTATTGATTACATTTGGAGTACTCAGGGGCTTAAGTGATAAGAATGGCAAAATTTGGCCCCAGTGTATAATAGTCGACAATTGAGAATGAATATGTGAGTGTGTGTGTATTACATGCTGCCTAGAGATACAGTCAGACATGTTATTAAAATGCAGTAGACATCTTCACTTTGGCAGATACCCAGGAAGATGTTGTGAGAAATTGTAAAGATGTATAGAATTGATCATTTAGCATGGTTTAATAAAAGTAAGTACATAAGCACTAAAAAGTAGAAGCTGGATAAAATAAAAAAAGTATCGCAATCTTTCTTACTAGAACTTGGAAGTCTCCCACTAATATAATAGAAATATCTATAATATAATTTGTATTGCATTTGTATATTACATTTCATATTTTTCCATCTATACCTTTTGTCCTTGTCAGCACAACCATTCTTGACTCCTTTCCCTTTTTTCTTCTTTTTATCTAATAATTTACTGTAACAATTAAAAAAAACCTCACAAAACTCTAATGACACCTCTGTGATCATCAGAATAAAACCCAAAAGCAAAAGATAGTAATTGTAACCACATCATCTGTTGGCCTCCCTTTCCTCCCCCTCTACCACAGGCAAACTTCTGAGGCTTTAACTCCATTTTTTTCTGTCCTCATTTGGATGAACCTTCACCAATAGAATCAATGGCTCTTTTTGCCTGAGAAAGAGGTGGATTAAAATGAAGTGATCGGTTCAAGATGTGGCCCCTCTTCCCTGTGTCTGTTCTCATTTCCCTTTGCATCTGCCCATGCAGCCACTTATAAGTCTGCCTTCCCACCCCCAGACCCGTCTGGTCACGACACTGCTCAGAGATGACTAAAGCAGCACACAGGAGCTTCATGTGACTATGTTGTCACTTGGGATTCATTTTTTCCCCCTTGGTTCCTCCCAAACATTCCCAGGGGCTGTAGCTTATGAGCCTATTGCTCCCTCTAGAGCCCTTCAGTGCTGTTCTGGGGGACCACATAAATAATCTCTCATCACGCTAGATGTGAGCTCACTGCTCATTTTGCTTCCAGCCTCTGTCAGATGGGATGCAGACTTCAGGTTCCGGTATTGCAGTGTAGAGCACAGGTACAACACCTTCACATACTTGGGTCTTGGAGGCTGATCTTCACCTTTTGCTGGTCCAGGAACAGTATTGCTGAGCAGGTGCTAGTGGACAATATTACACTTTGTGCTTCCTCTTAAGTTCTCGCAGCTTTGCACAGCGTCAAGGGATCTCACAAGCAACCCTGTAAAGTCATGAGCTGGGGACAACTGGTTTAATCCATCTGACGTTGGCTGTCAAATCAGCAGTGACTCTTGAGGGCACTTTTAGTAGTACAGGCTCTAGCAAATCCATCAACAGAGTCTCTAGGTATCATTTCAAAAAGTCAGTATTGTATTTTGACCAGAAGTGCTACTGTTTCCATTATTTTTTCTAGGAGGGTTCTGACCTTAATGCTCTTGCAAAAAAAACCATTAACAAGCAATTTTTCCTACCCTAGTTGTAAGGGAAGACTTGATGGAAGCAGTGACTCTTGTGCTCTTACGCATATGAGGGTATGCCTGGTGTCTGTGGGAAGGGTTTCCAAAGGCAGAGCCCTGTCTCACATCTGGAGAGTTTAATCCTTGTGCTCATGAGGTGCTATTAAGAACTGCCAGGAATAGTTACAGGGTGAGCAACAGTCTCTGAAGTTACTCTTGCACCCCAGAGAGGCACAGCTTGACACTGATGTCACCCTTCAGCCCTTCCACCGTCGGCAAAGACTCCCATGACAACACAGTAGCAATTGGCTTCAGTATACTGAGGCATGCATCATAGACCTGAGCTAATTTGAGTATTTTTTTCTGTAGATTTATGGAACTGTTTAACCCAGAGGGTCTTGGATTTTGGTTAGCTAATGAAGGGCTACGTGCCGGCTTGCTGTGACTGCTAGGACATCATCAAATTGTCGTCATGACTATTGGAGGCATCAAAACCAGGCCAATGTTTCAGAATGCCTTCTTTGGGTGTTTGGCGCCTCTTTACAGTCACTAGAGAGGTCAGTCCATCACTTAAGCTGCCTAACTCAGTTTTTTGGACCCACCCCTTTCTAAGTTGAGCAGAGACACTAAGTGCTCAGTGTAGGTCTTCTACCAATAGTTAGGAGGTCCACTTAGGCATCAGAAATCATGGCATCTAATACCGGCTCCAGTGCTAAGGAGTCTGAATAGAGCCTCCACTGACTAATCTGGTATTACTTCTACCAGTTTAGTCTGCTGCATGTTGCAATGTATGTGTGTATGTATGTGCATGTGCTTGTGTGTAAGTGTATTATGCAAGTGTATGTTGAAAATAAAAATCTGTATCATGGCTGTATCATAATACATAAAAGCAAGGAGGAGATGTTTACAGTCCTGCTGTCATCCCAAAGCAGGAATATTCATAAAACACAGATTTCACTAACAATACCGCCAATCTAAATCTACCTTTGTCAAGCAAATACATAAATGATGAATAATGTAGAAGCTATGAATAAAAGTGATAAAACCACTTAATAAAGCTCAATGTAAATGACACAGAATAACCAGAGAAAAAAACACAGACAGAATTATTGGTAAGCAGCAATGAGTGACACGTAGGTTTATGGTTATATAGTCCTGTGGTTAACCAGTATGTGGTTAATGAATAGTCTTCTGTCAACAAGAAGTAAGCTAAGTATCTTCCTGCTTTTGCCAACTTGTGTCACAACCTCATACAGGCTCTGAGATCTCATCTGTTCTGTAGAAAATCTTGAAAGTAACTTCACATCCCTCTTCTTTATTCTGGTCTTGTAGGCTGGTAATGTGGCCACATTTTACTCCATTTCACTATTGTTTTGGGGTTTTTTTTCTGCATTTCTTTTCTTTCTGGAAGATCTACAAGACCCTTCTAAAGAAATACATTGACTATGTATTCTAGCAGAACAGCAGGAGCACCTTACCTAGTGCATCAGAAGTTGTCAAAAAAAAAAAACCAAACCAACAAATGGTAAGCAAGATGGAAATACTGCAGATTAGTGAAGAGAATAAAGTACATTTTCAAAGTCTCTTTCAGTCTTAGTGATCTAGGTGTTGTATATAATGATAAAGGGAAACTGGTTTTGGAAAGAAGGAAGATCTACAGGTGCCCCTAATATTTGTTAAGTCTAATGCTATGGGTGATAAAGTTTTTTGGAAGGAAATTATTGGACTTCATTACTGGTGCCTCATAGAAAGATCTGTTGTGCTGGCAGTGAAAGGGTAACAAAGCTGTAAAGCTTTATCATGTAATTTGGTGTGTAAAAAATGTCAAGAACACAGCCATCCTTGGTCTGGGTAGATGTAGGACCCAAGAGTTGAGGGCCAAAGGCCCTGAGACAGGGATCTGAAATTACTTTTGCTTCTGTTGCAATTCTTTCGATCTCAGGGACTGCTTTCTAGCAAGGATGTGGAGGTGGGAAGACACTGGCCTGGGATTTGCAAGGCTTGTGTTTCAGCTTCTATTTTGTCAGGGCTGTGATTCAGGATTATAGTTGGATTTAGTTGCAGCAGCCAAAGTGGTTAGCATCGCTGGCCACAGGCTTCCTGTGAGATCGTGGCCAAGACACTTTATCTCCCCACAGTTCCTCATCTGTAGAGTGGGGAGAATACCTCCCTAATTCACAGGGATGTGATGAGGACAGTTTCCAGTAACAGCTATGCGTGTGTGCTCGCCATGATGTTGATGCAGACCATTAGCACCAAAGTAGGAACTGCATTAAGAGAAGTATTGAATTGCAAGTGAATGTGCATAGGGAGGGGGGGAATATTGCTGTTAGAGGCAGGCATTTATATTTACATTTATATTTAAATTTATATAGATAAATGAAGCAAACAATTAAAATGGGAAGTCTTAGAAGGGAAGAAACTCAGCACTCAGGGGGGCTGGAGCCAAGTGGTAAAATGAAGCAGGCAGATCTGTATGGGAAAGCTCACACAGCATGTGCCCAGAAGAAGAGAACCTCAGTGTTCTTACAGCAGTTCCTGGTTATCTAACTTGGGGTGATGTCCCTTGATGTCTCTTACGGATAACGAAGTTTCCTGTCAGTATCTGAGTCGTCTGTGATGCTGAGATAACTATGCTAAACTGGCTGACAGGCAATGTTTTTATTGTTGTCCAGGCCAAAGACGTAATGAATGCATATATGAGGTCTTATCAAAGATGCAGAATGTTACTTTTGTTATTTAAAAAATGCCTGAAGTAAATGCTGTCATTGGCCAAAAGCAAATCCAGGGGTAGGAGGATCTGAAGGCATTGCAGTCACAAGGGCATACAAAACCCTCTCCAGCAACCACCAAAATGAGTGCTTTTCCCAACTTAGAGCCATGGCATGCACATAACAATTTTGAAAAGACCTTCACAGTTTTCTCTACTGAATAATAGAGAAACTAAGCATAATGCTCTGCTATGTCTTCATAAAATGTTTTAATTCTCTGTGGACAAGCTGTAGGGATTTTTTTATTTTTTCCATTCCCTTGTTTCTTGGCATTGCAGTAGTAGATTATTTTTAAAGGGTTCTGGTTTGCAATATGGAATTGATCTAATGCTAGCTTCAACCACAAAGCGTGGGATTTTATGATCTGCCTAGGGGATCTGAGCACCCAGTTCACTTTAATTTTAACAAGCACTGTTGATCAGATTCCCGTGGCAGTTTTGGAAGAGTCAGCCACAATTTCTAAGCCTCTCTGAACTAACACCCTTTAGAAAGTACAGATAACATAGCAGCAGTCATGTAGATCAGATAAACTGTAACTGTTAGGGGTAACCTCCTTTTTTTACAAAGTGTAGATAATTTAAATATAAATTAATTTTTTTTTCCAAAAGCTTTGAGCAGTTGCCACAGAGGGAATGCATCCAGCACCAGGCAGTTGTGAGGTTATACACCCCGCTCTCTGGGCTTATATCTATCTTCAGATACAGACAGTTAAAGTGTTTTAGTGCTATTTGGTGTGTTCGAGTGCTACCTGAAATGAGGAGTACACCTTTTCTCAACACATATGCTCAGTAACATTTTTTTCCTGTTGCAGGGAAAAGCTTCACACTGACTATCACGGTCTTCACAAATCCACCACAAGTAGCCACATACCACAGAGCCATCAAGATAACAGTGGACGGACCTCGTGAACCCAGAAGTAAGTGAGCTAACAGCAGCATTTGCAGAAGGCCAAGTTGGCGGTTTAGTATAGGGGTTCTTCACCGGCCTCATGAAACGCAGCAATGTCCACTGCATGTGGAGAAGTGGGTATCTTTTAAGCCAAGGCTGTTCTACGAATGGTTTTAATTATGCCTTCCTGAAGCCTTATTTCTCATGGGTGTCCAGCTGATCTAGAATATGACTTGCATTGCATTTCTGAAGTATCTACCTAGGGATGACTTGGATCATACCCAAAAGCTGACAGAAGGGATGCTGGTAAAAGGTGGGCAGAATATACCTTACGCATCATTTCTTGCTAGTCTTGCCTTTCAGATGTTAAGAGGATTTTAAAGCATTGGAAACCAATATGTCATTGATCTAACTTTTCAAGCTCAGCCACCCTGCAAAAATAAATAAATGCCTGAGAGATGACGCCTGGTTGCTGCCTTGTGGAGTTCACTGTACTTCATGCTGTCGTGTAGCTTAGGAGCGCCTATTTTCACAGACAGCCAATCTTTCCTCTTTTTTTTTCCTTCCTTTTTTTAAGAATTAAGTACACAGAGGAGATGAATGGTTTGATATCTCCAGGGGAATACCTGCACCTTTCACATAGGCAGTTGTTTTGTTCGGGTGGTGAGGGCAGGCTGTTTTGTCTGCGGGGTGAGGTGAAGTGAGGGTGGAGCAGATCTGCAGGTATAGATGCTTCTGCAGCACATGTGCTGCCTGTTACCAGAGGCAATTGTTAACCTCAGTCACTAGCCCAAACGGGGCATTTTCATATTTTTATGAAAATGCCCCGATGGAAATTGAGGTTTGTGGTTAGTTTCTTGCACTCCTCCCGCATGCTTGGCAGAAGTTCTGGCTGTTGTTTAAGTGGAATCGTCCTGGGAGAAGAGAGCAGCAGGATTCAAACACCCACTAGAGAATGAGACTCACAGCTCCGGGTTGCTTAACTGGGGGTGGGAAGAAAAGAAAGGTTTGAAACTTCACAACGAAAATAGCTTAGAAAACTCACATCTTGCCTGTGTGTTTTATTCTCGAGCCTTCATTTGTCTGAGTTGCATCATGCTGCTGCATGCATTTAGTGGAAAAATCTGATCTATATTTTTTGGATTTGAGGTCAGGCTTTAAAACAAATACTGCTGTTGGAGTAAGGCTTCTTATTTAGTTTGCTTGGGGGTTCTTGAAAATTGTGGTTGGATTGTCCCTGAAAAATATCCCTGGTGAATCAGGCAGCTGTGCACATAAAAAAAGGTATTTGTATATGCAAGTTCCAGATTTGCATATGCAATTACCTGGGCATGTTCATAGTTTGCAGACAACAAATAAGCTTTAGTTTTTTGAATGTGAGTCTGCTAGGATGGTAAGAAACAAAATCATCCTGCAGGCATACCTACTGTTTTAAATCAATTCTTCAGTTGGTATAATAGTTAATATTTAATAAGATTCTACATTTTAAAAGGGAAGTAGAGATATAATACATACTGAAGCAACATACGTATCTTCCCAACTGAAATGTATGTAAAAGCTTCCTTGTAAATAATTTCACTTTGTTGTAGGCAAATCAGTTCCATAGTGGAAGAGGCTTTATGCGTGTCAGGAGAAGATGTCAGACCCCCCCCTCAGCGGGAATGTGCAGCTCCTTTTATTGCTAAGTCATTCATGACGTGGCATAGAAGGGATTATGCTCCTTTCATTTTTAAGAGGGCTGCAAAGTCCTTTGGTCTGACTTCGTACCAAGGGTTTCTGAATTGCAGTGGCTGTTGCCATCAGTCTGGTATCTCTTCTCCTCTTCATATGTTTGACTGAGATACAGATTGGCCTGACGAGATACAGCACAGGCTGTGGAGGAAAAAAAAAGTTCATTCTTCATTCTGAGACAGCTCTGGCGAGTTTGGGCTGTACATTTATTTTTCTATACTCTCGCTCCCATTTTGCATTGGTTCAATCAGATCAGTTACATGAGTAGCCTGTACAAAAGCAGATTGCAGGGCTGTTACCTGCGCAAACTCATGTACAAGATTTGCGGTTAGACGTATCAAAACATGCATGCTGTGTACTGAAGGGATTTAAAATTATATCAGCCTTCTTGTATTGAGACTAGAATCAAAATAAAAATTGCTGGATTAGAGTGTTTCTAGTTTCAGTAATTGATATTCGGGAACATTCATGCTTACAGATCCATGACTCACTTGCTTCAGCTAAAGGCATTACAGAAATACTGAGATGTATTTTCTAAGATGTCCCGATTCAAAAGAAATCTGTGGAAGACAGTAAAGGGAACAAAATTGGATACTGCTTTCTTACAGAGATCTACAAAAAACATGCTGAAGTCCAAAACAACTCCAGCAACAGTTTTTGATTCATTTACTTTATGTTTATAAGAGTTCTCAGGCAGTCTGAATTCTAGGAGTGCCTGCATTCTCTGTGAAAAATGCTGGAAAGTAAGGGGCCATTTCTGAGGATGGAGGCCATCTGAGACAAAAGTCAGAACTTCACACCAGGACGATTTTTAGTCAACTTTATAGGACATAGAAATACCTTTTTTGTAAAACCTTTAAGATTGATTAACCTAAGAAATAACAGAAACATTTTCTTTTGTTTTCAGAGAATGTCGGATCAAGAGTAGTTTCTGAGCCAGAATTAGACAGGTTCTCAAAGTGATTTTTTTTTTAATGCAAAAGGACAGCCTTTTCAAATAGGCATGCTTGGGGAAGAAACTTCAAAAAGTAATACAAAGCAGGATTTGAAACCATTTTTGGAAAACTGAAAAATACTCAAACCAAAGGCTCCAAAAGCAAATATGCAAAGCACAGACTTTTTTGGCTTACTGGGATGTGTGGAGATGTCACGACAGGTGACAAAAACATGGTGTGTATTATCACACGTGTCACTTTCACTCTGCACAAAGGCCTGCAGACTTTGGGTTCTTGCATGTCCCATTGTACATTTGGTCACGGTTATTGTGATGGCCAGGTCTCCGCCTAGCAGCATATTTGCCTATGTAACTACCAGATTTGCATTTACAACTATGATAATTGCTCGTGCGCAGGACTTACAACATTGTCCTTTTTCTGCCGTTGAATTTCTGGCTGTGCCTATCCAGATGATACTTCTCATCAAGTTGTCATGGCTTGTAGAGAGAGCCAAGGTACTTAAGAATCTGGCTCTTCCTCCACTGCTTTCATTATGTATTTTCAAAATCTCTTTTGAACTTAGCGTTTTCATTCTCCAGCTCTGAATAAATGCTTATTTTCAAATTTTTTTATAAAAAGAAATAATACTGCACTGTCAGGGAGAAGGGCAAGATGACCTAACCCATCATTTTCTTCTCCAACTTCTATGATTCTATGATTCATAAAGCAATTTATGTTTTTATGAGCTAAGTCCACGGGGAAAATCATTAGCAGTAACCAGATCAAGAGTAGTGCTCCTGATGAAAATACTTTTGGTTAGGAAACTTGGTAGAAATAGTATGACTCTTAAATTAAATATTTCCCTTAGGCCATTTGACCTACTGTGTACATCTGCTGAAAAATTAGGTTTTTCTTCTTTTGACTGCTTCTTTCTGTTTTTCTCATTGAATTGGTTTAACCTACATAGCTCTGAAAAATTCACTAATGGACCAGGTGCCTGAAAATGGTGCAAAATGAAAAGGCTACATGGATTTAGCCTCAGTGGGCCTGAGATGTCCAAGGTTAAGCTGGGCATTAAATGTGATTATCCCGTATTGGATATGTGGTTTTCCCAAATACTTTTTTGGCATCCTTATATCAAAGGGCAGGATGCTGAGGACCAGAGAGAGAGAGAATAATATTGCTGAGCAGGATTTGAGAAGGAGCTTAAAAAGCTGCTGGCCCACGAAGAGCCTTTTTAGGAATGGAAATTCCTTTTGCCTCCTGGCAAAGCTAGCTGGGGGGGAGGTTAACTTTGGTCAACCACAGTTAAGGACACCCTTAGCCCCTGATCTGAAGTGATCCTGTCTCACTTGTACGGTTCAAGGAAAGCCCATGGCCTGTAGCTGTTCTGAAGGAATTCTTCAAAAGCCCCCTTGCCCAGCCTGAGATCTTTTTTACGGAATTCCCAAGGGCTGGTGGTGGTAAGTGCACCTGGTCTGCTTATCCTTTCCCCTGCCCCATCCAACCTTTGCCCACAGACCTCAGACTCCCAGAGCAGCTTCTGGGAGGAGAGTCAGCAGAGCCCGCGAGGAGCCAGCATCGCCTGTCCCATGGCAGAAGCGAGGAAGACTCTGCACATGTCAGGCTGGGGAGGGATGATTCCTCTGAGGGTTTCATGTCACTTCCACCTTCGGCCTTTCATGCAAGGAAAAGCCAAATGGTTCTCCAAAAAACCTTTTCATCTCAATGAGTTGAAATAATATTAAATGCCTTCATTTCTTGCTTGCTTTCTGCTGCAAGTGCCTCCATCTGTTGGAAAGTGAGACTAACATTTGCCAATGAACAGTTTAGAAACCATGAAAAAATGAATCATCGTGTCATTGGAATAGACCCACCATATAAATTTCAGTGATGGCTTATCAGATACTTCCATTCACCCGGAGATGTACAGTGCCTACAAATTACTTAGCAGAAAACGTGTAGAGGAAAAGGTGGTGCTTACAAGTCGGTTGTCCGTATAACAGAAATGCAACAGGGACTCTTTCTTCCTCTGCTAACACTAGCTGCGTGCTCCACAGCCCATCACCCTCTCAGTATCGTAACCCAGCTTTGCTAATTGCTTTTTAAAAAATCTTGGCTAAGGTACTTGCCCCTGAGAGCTTCCAATCTAAATAGACCATGTACAGACAAAAGAAAGGGATGGGCTGACAGTTGTGCACTGCCGGGTCTGTGCCTGTGTGTTTGTGTCCCCGCATCCTATTGTCTGGGTGACACTGACGTGGGTGGACTAGTGCTTCAATTATGGGTGCACTCTGGGGACATTTGTAGTTGGCTTGTGCAATGGTTATGTGCAAGCATGCAGCGGCTGGGGGAAATTACAAAACGTCGCTAGCTCAAATTCACACAATATGACTTGATGTGTTACTGTCTCTAAATGGATACGGGTAGGTAGGGGATCGCTGTTGGTTTCCTTTCTCTGTGTGTGTGTGTGTGTGTGTGTGTGTGTGTGTGTATCTCATTGAAGGATGGACAAAGAAGGTCAATTGAATCCATTTAAATAAAATAAAGAGGTATATTATTGCAAGGGCATGCTTGCAGACTGAAGGAGCTGTTTCTGAACAGGCAGGACAGTCCTCGCAGCCCCCCGGCAGCCAGGCCAGCTCCATGGTCCCCCAGGGTGGCAAGGGAACACAGCCTAAAATGTACGTCCTGCGGTTGGGCACGTCTCCCGCCACTGTGAAAGCTGTGCATGCCACCAGCCCATTTTTCATAATGAAAGTACACAAAGAGCGAAAGAGCAGAGAGCAGTTTGTCCCTTTGTGACTTGTGTTTTCTGAAGAAAAGTGAAGAGTGAGGGGGAAATCGGCCTGTTTCCGTTATGCACGCACTTTCACATAACCAGCCCAAGTAACTCCAGTGATATAGCATTGGGCCTTCTGGTTTAGCACAGGACTGTATAGCACAGGACTGTATAGCACAGGAGCATCACATAGCACAGGACCACTTGACACTGGATGTTAAAAGTTTGGCTGCAGAACGGGACCAGATGTCGCATGTCGGGATGCAGTCAGCTCTGCAGAGCATCCACAGGCACCTCTGCAGCTCTCAGGTCCCCTGTGTCCCAGAAAGACCTCTCTGTGTGCCCCACATCCCGGCTGCTCAGCAAGCGCCTTCTCCTCTGTGAGGGGATGGCAGAGCAGCCCCCATGGGGCAGGGGCAGCTCCAGGCTGGGGTGGCCCCCTCACAGCAGCTGGCAGGGCTGGCACAGCACTAGCCTGTTGTCTGAGGTCCCAGAGTCCCCTCGCCTGGCCACCCCAGGGGGCTTTCACTGGCAGCAGGAACCTGAAGCAAAGCCCATACTCTCAAGCAGTTGGTTTCAGAATGGAAATCATACAGACATACCAGCAGGCAAACTGCCCACAAGCTGAAAAGACCAGTAAAAGCAAAGACCAGTAGTTGCTGTGACTACCCAGTGCAAAGATCCCTCAGTGCAGACAAGGTCCCGGCAAGACCTGCCTCATATGGACTTTAACTGGCTAGCAGCTACCCGCAGCTCCTGAAGAGTGCTCGTTGTTCTCTGTCAGATGTGCAAAGGATTATGAAATTTATAGGAATGCTTGGCACTCCCTGGTGTAATAGTGATAGGGGGGGATCCTTTTTGTCCTACTCAATAGGTGGGACCTCAATAGGTTTTTAATACCAGCATCCTTGAGGTTTCATGGTACAGACACTTCTTTTCTATATGGAAAAGATGGAACAAGATTATTTTCCCTAGCATTTATCAGTCTCACTGCTGAGTCAGTTAGAAGAGTTGATGTTGGGTGATGTGAGGCAGGGAATTTGTCATTTTAGTTCAATAAAATTGTCAAATATGTACAGTATGAAATCTTGTGTAAAGACTGCTTTTCTGGGAGTGCAGTAACTCATATATATTTGCTTGACTAGTTATTTGGCTGTTTTTTTAAAGATACACAGAAGTGTTGACAGGACAAGCTGCTTCCTCACATAAAGCAGGTAAACACGAAACCAGAGTTGCTGCGGTATGGGCTAGGAACAGTGGTAAGACTGGCCCAGTCCTATAGAAATTATTTCAACTCCTTCTTTGAGTCACTTAATCCCACACAGCTCTTTTTCCACACCCCTTGAATTAGAGTGATTTTAAATTGAGAACAGATTGGTAGTTATTTTTAATTTCTTTTACTTTTTTGTTTTTGTCAACCTTTTTTTTTTGCACTTAATATTCATTATTTTATTGCCTAGTGGTTGAAAGGCTACAAAGACTGTGGTGAATATTTTTAAGTGTTTACCTGTATTTGCATGGTGGGATTTTCAAGGGATATAGTCTCAGTCTAGCTCTGCTGAAATCAGTGGGCAAGTGCTCTGTATCTGTGACAAAAGCAGAATTCGGTGAATGTATATTACTTCTGAAAATGCTTCCTCAGCAGTCAGTAGGTCTGACTTTCTCCTGTCAACTGCACATACCTACAGAGAATTTGTAGCTGTTAAGATTGGCGAACAAGTCTTTGGAGGGGGGAGAACCTTCTCCATAGAAGTATGAAAAAAGACTGCATAGATGCCACTTGCATTTTGTGTATGTGTGTGTATGTAAAGAAAGCCATTAATATGCAGCACCCTGGCAAGTAGCTTGGCTGTAGGGGATTTGACTACACGCTGGTCCCCACTGAAGACCCTAGTTCACTGGCATGCCAAGTGTCTTTCCAGTGAAGTTAGTTGGTGGTGCTCTGAATCAAAGATTTCTGAGTCTGGTCCTTCACCCATCATGTTTCTTCAGCAAGCAGTGACTTTTGAACGGCAGTCATTAAACGTGAGCAAACTAGAGGCCTGAAATGATTGCTGGGGCTTTGAATAAGCTGGGGAAGGGTGGACTTGTAGTTGAAACCCCATAGTGGAGCTGCCTACTGTGGTTTTAAGGGTGTCATATAGCCCCTACCCTTCCTAGAAGGAGGTTAGCTAGCAAAGCTGGTCTGTTGGAGTATCAGTCAGCAATCCCACTGTCCCTCCAGGGCTGGCCACTGAATGCCTACTGCACTGCTGGCAGACAAGAAAGTTTCCTTCAGGGATGCACTGGAGGGCAGCAGGACCTGACTGCACACAACCTCTGCAACCTGCTTCCTTCACCCTGCTCTCCACAGGAGGTCGGAGAGAGGGCATTCTCTTCCTCAGGCTCCTAAGGGAGCTGGGAGAAGGGGAAGGGAAACTTTCAACCTGCGTGGAGTGGTCAGATGCTCCTGTTTGCCAAACAAGCTTTTGGCAGTGCAGGACCTTTTCTGAAGCCTCTGTTCTTGACGAGTTGCCTTACTTACGGGTTTACCAAAACAACATGTGTCTAAGAGAAAGGCTGGATGAAGCTGTGTGGCACTATCGGTGAACAGCCCTATTTTCTTCTTGGAATGTAACTGGAAGGGGTGAAAATCCATCTGCATTGCAGCCCCTCCCAGCTCCGCCTGCCCTGGATTATCAGAAGGTGCAGCAGCTTCCTCCTTGCAGGCCCATACAAAAACACTGCAGGCTTTTGCTTCATTCTCTGTCACCCATTGTGAAGAATGCAAAAAGGACTTTTGCTCTGCATCTCCATTTGTGCCCCTCCTTCTCTTTGCTCATCCACTGCAACTGGGAATTGTAATGAGTAAATGCATTTTCTATTAGTGTTAATGATAAATATTGGTCAGACTGGTCCTATGTCAGGGCTGCACAGGTCTGTGCAAAGCATGAGGGAGAGCAATGTTTGGAGGAGGCCATCTCAACTATGCTGCTGAATCGTTAAGAGGAGCTGTCTGTTGTATGAGGGCACAATGAGTTTGTTAATAACTGAAACACATCCTAAAGAGAGGGAAGGATGGAAACATCTCCCTTGCCTTCTTTAATCATGGAACAGATAAGAAACAGCCTGTAAAAACGGGAAGAGACACAAGAAAGCATTTAACCAGCCATAAATGAAAAGCTGATATATTTCTTTTTTTTTTTTAGTAGCACCTGAACTTTATTCTTCCTTTGCAGAGTGTTGTAGTTTCAGTCCATCAAGCTCGACATGCACCAGGCCATCTTCTCGAGGCTGACCAGTCCAGAAAAGCCAGGCTGTGTCATACCCTTAGCACATAAAGCTGCAGAAAAATTTAGGCAACAGTGTTGATTTAATTATTAAGGATTCTGTTTGTCTGAGTCTACCTCTCCTACCTACACCCTGCCTTATGGGCTGCTCTTCATTACCTGCTCTACCTATCTTCGCAATCTAGCCGCAAACAGTTTTGGTTGACCACACCACTTCCCTCTTGAAAGTTTATACTGTTTGACTCATTCTGTACTGCTAACACCAAGCCAAAGAAAACAAGCCAAAGAATAACCTGCTTGTATGCAGTTTGGAAACTTCTCAGAGGCCCTGCTTTCAAAATGCTATACAGTAGCTTACTATATCTCTCTGCAGCTGCAAAGAAAATGAGGAAAGCAAAAAGTGGTTCAAGAACCTAAAATAAAGACTAGGCAGAACCAGATGAGATTTATAAGCTTTCAGTGAACTCCAGTCCTGTGTAGGCACAATGGAGCATTAGTACAGAGGAGGGACTGCTTAGTAACCTACAGATTGCAATATCTAAACTCATTTCTTCGGAAAAACAGGTATTTTCAACTATTGTGTGGAAACACCAGTCACCGGATTTGGTAAAAGCAAAAGTCTTTAGTTCAAGCGAAGCACATAGCCCAGATATATGCCTTTTTTGGACAGGAGCAAAGTTTTTTACAAGTCATCAAAATCTGAATGGTCAGTATCCATGGGGAGTAAATTTACTTTTGTGTTGCCAAATTTCCCTGGTTTACATAAACAGTGAGCCACAGGACTTGACCTTTAAGTTGCAGGTCCCTTGTTCAACTCTGTCTGAGGCTGAATGATGGAGACCTTTTACCGTCTAGAGACATTTCAGTGGACTGATGAAATGGGTTTCTGTCTAAGCTATTTCTCTGACCTCCAATACCATGATGTTTGTGCAACTCACTATCCCGTTCGTTTCTCCTCTCGGAGGCACTGCAAAGGTGGCAACTGCTACCATCCCTCGCTTTTCCCACTGAGGCTGAGGGAGGGGGTCCAGGTTCATCCCGCCTAAGCTTACACATTTGATTAAGGTGCCTGAATTAGGAGGAGCCTGGTCCCCTGTATTCAGCAGAGGGACAACCTTCTCCCAAGGGCTGCTCAAATGGCAGCTCAGTCCTTGCTGCCGGAGTCTTGTGTTTCTGCAGCTTTTCTATGGACAGAAGTGTCTTTTTGTGCCTGTATTTTTCTTGGTTGCTTGCTGAGCTGTTGGTTGGCTGGTTGTGTCTCATTCTGCACCTACCCTTTCATACATATCTTCAACTATAATGTCTCAGCCCACGGCTGGAGGGTATTCTTATGGCAGTTTGTATGTGTGGGAAGATGCAAACTATAAAGAAACAAAAGAGGCTTTTGGCGATGTGGTGCTTAAGTTGGGAGTCATTCAAACTTTGTCAAGGAGTCAGAATTTTAAAATATATATATTGACATGGGGGAAAGGGAAAAGAAAGCAAAGGGTATAATTTTGCAGACTAATTTAACTTTCATGAACAACTTCTCTCCAAACCCCTAACACTCAGTTCCCTTACTTTTACTTCACTGTGATGACCTAATTCCTGAGGTGAACCCACAGAATAATTGCACTTCCATGACAGAAATAGAGAACACACTCATATGTCAGATTCATCAGAAGTTTTGGTGGATCCATAGCAAGCAAAATAATTTTGTTTTAAGTGGAAATACGTTTGTGCATTGCTATTTGTTAGTACAGCACAGGCCTCACCAGCAGAGCTGCGGGGAGAGGAAGCATATTTCCTGCCTCACAAAAATTGTCAAGATTGCTTTTTCTGGCTGTGGTACCTCAGGGTAGACGTGAGGCTTTTCATATGTTTGTCAGGAGGCAGGGAGAGAGCTGGAGGGACCCAGCCCAGAGGAGCCCACAGTCTCGCAGTCAGTGTGCCAAGACCGGCAACCTCCTCTTGTCCCTTTTCCTGGGGACTTTCCCTGCTGGAGCTCTCCTAATGCAGCTGGATAGTGAATCAGTGATGAAAAGGGCTCTCAGCGTGCAATTAGGGCACTCACCTGGAAAACAGGAAACCAAAGTTTGTTTTCTAGTATAGACCAGGCAAGAGGGGCTTGATCCGGACTCTCCCTCCTGCACTTGTTTGTTCCAGGGCAGGACCCCCTCTCATGGCAAATTCTCTCTACCTATAGCATCTGTTTGTGTGCGTTTTTTAAAAAGCATTGATTTAAAAAAGAAGAGGTAAGAAAAAAAATATTGCCAAAATACTGTTAAAACATGTAGGAAAAAAATGCACCAGCTGCTCAGGGTACATGTCATTACAGTAGGGTGACTAACCCCCCAACAGAGAGGTGCAAGAAGGTACCTGGGGTTTCCCCCAGACAAAGTAGGGAGTTACCAGAGAGCAGGGAACCTGCTGTGTAAATCTTTTTTCACCTTGTTGGTATCACTGGACACTCGTTCAACACACAGCCAAATTGGATCACCTGGTGGAAAAATTAAATGCTTAGCAAAGGATCGTACCTGAAACATCTAGTCCATCTGCAGTTACTTGGAGTAACAAGCAGATTTTTCCATAGAGACACAGAAAGGGTGAGGTTTTCCAGGGAGCTGATAGGAGAAGTGCATCTGGAAGGGCTTCCCAGTGTCAGTCTGTCTGTGCTTGGCATTGCTCGGCATTCTGCTTCTGAAGGGTGGCTGGATGTCAGCCTGGTCATCGAGTCACATAATATCCAGCCTCATTCACACGCTTCCCAGCACCTTGTGGCTACGGTCAGGTTGGGTCTGATGACCAACACTGATTCTGCTGGTAATTACAGACATGGCACGAAAATGTTGAGCATAATATCCTGTCTACCATGATGTTCCTTCTGTCTGGAAAGAAGACTTGTGTCGTACAGTGCTTAGGAAAAACAGCGAAAAACCATAATTGTTGATGAGTCTACTTGAAGCTCTAACTACTCTCACCATTATTTTTCCTCACAACAGCAATAATATTTTTAACTGAGGAAAGAGAAAATATCCTACAGTGTGTCTAATTCCTTTTTTAGAAACTTTCTACATTATATTTTTAACACTGTGCAAGAGGTTGGCGAGCTCTGACGCTGCCCCATGCTGATCCTTCTAATGCCTGAGTGCAGTATGTCTCTTCCAAGTGATGGAGGCTAGAGAGGAAACCACTCTACAGATTGGTTTTATTTTCAAGCCTGATTTTCTAGAGGCCCATGGGCTGCCATGTAACAATGGTTAGTGCCTTACTCTAAGCACGTGCATACATCTCTGCAGGATCCGGTCAGGTCTGTTTGGAAACACAGCAAATGGTGTCCTAGCAAGGTTATACTACTTGCTCTTTCTGTGCAGGGAGGAAATCAGGGAAAAAGAGCATGCAAAGTATTTTATATCTGGGATACCTGGCACACAGCAAAATATTACTGGTTTGTGCACTTAAGGCACTATTTCTATTGTTAGCAAAAAAAAAAAAAAAGCTTTTTTGTGAGCAGGATAGCTGATTTTCAAGCATTTGCATTTCCCAGCTTGGTAGTAATATAGAAGCACTATATTTTAATTCACATTTGTTTACAAGGATATATTATTTTTTGTACTAAAGTTAATGTGCTCACTTCCTGCAATAATGTGAAAGAGTATATTTTCTTCTCATCCTTCACTATGTACAAAATAATTGGATTTATTTTAGCTCCATGGCACAAAACAATGTTTACCACTTTATTAACTGGACACAATGAAACATGGCTTATTTTCTACCCCACTAGAGCTGGAGCCAGACCAAAGCCCTGAACACAAACAGCCCTGAAAAGAGGAGATGCTTGGATCAAGGTCCAACATGGCTCCAAAGCAGCCAGCTTTCGTTAAACCAAAGTGTCATGTCTCATCAGTCACTCCCTACTTCAGCAAAGTCTGTCCAGATGCTGTATTTTCCTGTGTATAATCCACTTTTTGGCTGTGAAAAGTTTCCATTTCCACCTGGGAAAGGGGGGGAAGAGGAGAGAGGTGGAGGTATTCTGCTCCCCTTGTGGAGAAAGGGCTCCACTTAATTAAACTCCCCTTATACTATCTCCATGCAAGTATAACCTGCTGATTTGGGGCAGAAAACTTGTGGATAATACACATGAAAACCTGTGGCATTTCTGCTCAGATCTGCCTCTGGCCAGGATGCTCAGCAGCCACAAACCAGTGAGTCTCTGCCAGACACCTGGTCCCCCAAGCCCAAACCTTTTGCAGGCGTTAGTACCTCCCGATGCACCAACTCTAAACAGTCAGATTTGTGAGTGAATGAGAGCAAGCGACAGAATAGTGTACTTGTCCTGTGGCTTGATTAAAAGAGGAAAAAAAAATGTCCGTTAACCCATTCCAACAGTGTTTACTTGTAAAACGCTTCTGGGTACCCACAGGAATTTTGGAAGCTTCAGCTGGCAGAATGAGAGTAGCGGTGCCTTTCCTTAGACTCTGTTTACCTGCTTCTCCCCCTCTGAACATGAAAGGCACCTAGTGACACTTTTAAAAATGAGGTTAAAAGGAAGGTAATGGGAGACCTGTTTCTATTTCTGCACCTGGAGGCACCCTGGAGCACTGCTGTCATCTCCATGGGGCCAGATGCGGTGCGAAACCCAGACCGAGTAACCATTCCCAATGAGTGCCCGCTGTGCACAAAAATGGGGGCTGCCAAGGCACTTTGTTCTTGTTGTTTCCACATGCAGAGCCCCAACCAGATGGCCACAGGCCAAGCTGAGTGCTCCACGGTCTCTTAAAGTCTATAAAACTGCATTTCCCTCCCATTAAGAGGGAAAGCACTTTCATGTTGCATTGCTGTAAAAGTATCAGGAAAGGTAGTGTTTTCTCTGCCCCCCTTGTTTAATATTCTGTGTAAAAAAAATCCACCTGACCTCACTGAGACAGTATTTGAAACAGATAAGAAAAAAAAATCCAAAAGCCCCCAAACCTTGTTGTCTAGACAAGCAGGCTGGATGTCCTATTTCTTCCGGTGTCTCAAGGGGAAAAAATGCTGCCCTTTTCTTTCCTCTGCTAGTACCTGCAAATTGATGCTTTTTAAAAACTATGGGGACATGGGGAAGGAAAGAGGACAGTGATGCCGTTTCATGACAAGCTGACTCTCTCTGTGAGCTCTGGGCCAAGGTCTTCTTCATTCAACAGCTGGATGTTTGACTAACTTCCATAAAGTCCCATCTGATTTGCAAAAGTGGCAGATCCTCATGGCCAAACTGCCGGCTCAGCAGAGCCGCACCAGTTTCCAAGTGCCTTTCTGCTGCTTTTTTGCATCCTGCATCGCGCTGCTCTCCTGGAAAGGAGAAGCCTCAGCTTGTGGTCACCGTGCTGAGCTGGGAGGTGAGCGTCTGCCACAGGGTCACTGCCTGACCACAGGCAAGTCACCTCATTTCTCTGTCATTCAGTTTTCCACCTATAAAAGGGGGATAATAATAGTCTTGGGCTTTACAGGGGTGAACTGAGGATAACTTGCCTGCTCTTTAAGGAAGGTGTTTAGAGGGTAACTTCAAAGTAAAGCTAATAAACACGAAAATACAAGTCACCCTAGCAAAGGTCTGCCTCTGCATTTATAGTGGCTTGGGAAAACCATTTATATTTGTTACATTTTTCTGACACAGTTCTTCACTTTCCTGCTGCAGACCTTCATGCAAAACAGGTTCTGTGTTGCTACCTGCAGCAGTCAGCAAGGGAGAAAAGGTTAAATAGCTCTTCTTTTGGTGAGGGGGGAAGAGCCACTTTTGGAGCTACATCTTGAGGTGACAATTGCTTGGCATTGATTCTAGGTAGTTCCCACCAAAAATTACAAGATATGGACCAAAACAACAGCAGAGTTCCCCTGAGAAGGAGCCTGTTGGTGCTGGTCTTTCTTCCCTGAATGCATTGACACGAGTGGAATTTCCACAAGCCCAAGGGATGAGACAGATCTTGGGTGTGCCGATGCACCACTGGTACCCCTAGGCTATGGAGGAGGCCCCGTGCAGGAGGTTGCTAACTGAGACACCCCCCCTTCAATGCCCAGAATTCAGCAGGATGATCTGGGGCACTGCAGGACTGGTTGGTGGGGTCCAGGAGTTTCACTTGCTGGATACGCAGTGCAGAGACAGGCAGAGATATTCCCATCAGCTTGGAGGGAGCTGGCCTGGGAATGGGGTGCCCTGCGGTGACCTCAGGAGGATGCTGTGCCTGAGTTAATTTGCCCTGCTCGCCGCCTGCTCACTGGTTTGTTCAGAGCGAGCTCTGGTTTGTCTGCCCTGCCCGGCGTCGTGTGCCAGCTTGACACAAATTTAGTGCCTGAGCTAGATTCAAAGCAGGAAAGTTAATTCCTGCCTCAGCAGCCTTAACGCAGCCCTTGACCTGTTGGCTTCAGAAGAACTGCTCACCTCTGTGCAACGCTGCTAGCACACAGCCTTGTGCTGCCGGGACACTTGGTTTCATGCCAGGCAGGCAAAACTCCAGATGCTGGGAGGGCAGCACCAGGGAGGCAGGAGGAGAAGGTAGGGTAGCAGGGGGTCAGACTTGGCATTGGTGCACTCACTTAAAAGCAGAAGATATCTGAGCAGAACTTGATATTAGGAATAAATTACATCGGGGGGGTGGATTTGGAAGGATCTGGCTCTTGGCTCTGCAAGCCCTGGGTTCAGCCTGCTGAATAATCCAAATGTATGAGGTATTTTACACAACTTGTATGACTCCGTGTGTTTGCATTCAAGTCCAGGGTCAGGAGTCCAAGGCTTGAGGCAGCATCCAGCTTTGCACTGCTGACAAATGAAGCATTTGCTCTTGACCAACCAGAATGTCAGATAAAAGTCTTTTTCATCTTTCTTTGCTTCTCCCCTCCTTTTTTTTTTTTTTTTTTTTNATGGATCTCTTTAATGATGAAACCGCTACTATGTCTTTTTATATTTTAATTTCCCCCCCCCTTGAGATAATTTACAGCACAGTGTGGAATCTGAGACAGTTCAAGCTGTGCCAAAGGGCCTGGCAACAGGAAGAAATGCCGAGCCACTGCGATTTGGAACCATAATACAAGTTATAAAATTTAATTTTAGAAATACAGCTACTGGGAACTGCTTTTAAATGCACATTTTCCTTTCAGTGCATAAAATGGTCCTGTGTCTTGGTTGAGCTGTTAGGGTGGCTTGAAAGAGTGCTCTGTAGAGTAAGGGACATACAGAGCTCTTCAGAGATCTTTTGCTGCTTATTCAGTGATACTCAAAATTGGAAGCTGGGTGTTTATGTATTAAATACTATGGGGATGTGTGGAATAGGGCACGGTGGATTATTTTGAGGTGTTTTGTGCCAGTCTGTTTCACTGCTGTAGCCGAGTCGCAAGAGGACTCACCATAGGAACAGCACTGGCCACCTCCTCGCAGGGAGGATGGAGATGCAAAGAAAGCTGCAGAAGGCAACCCTTCACGACAAGAAAGTGAAAATTGGGAGCAGATAAACAGCAAACTATGTTTTTCAGCAGAAACCAAGGATAATGCCACCTTCTTCAAGGGAACAAGTAGAAAAAAATATGTTTGACCTCTGGACTAGAGATTTGACATGCATTCCTGTCAGGGTAACAGTGTCCTATGGGAAGAAGGGGAAGGGATAAGCCACAAAGATTCATGAGGCAGCTGATTTCCTAAGACAAATGCAATGTGCAGAAATGGGATTGGGTGTAGGGGAAAAGGAGGGACGATGACATCCAGTGCTCCACAAGAAGGTCCCCAAGCAGAAGGTATGAAAATGACATTTTTGGAGCTGGGGATCCTACTCCACTGACTAAATACAGGTGGGGTTAGGGTATGTCCTCAGAGACTCATTGCAGTCAGTATCTTGCCCTCCATTTGGAGAGAGCATGTTTGAAAGGACAGCTTGTGTGCCAGAGACAGTCTGCTTTTGGGCTTACTGCTGAAGGGCTGTTTTCTGTGCTCTTTAAGAAGAATGTTCTTTAAGAAGAAAAAGACCTATGGGGGATGGGGGAAAATGACAATGGAAAGTTTTGATTCCACCTGGTTGGGAACATGGCTGAACCATCCCATTTCAGACATTGCACGAAACACAAGTCTGCTAGGAAGGTTTCCATTTCAGCCCCAAAGTGTGGTGTCAGCAGCCTTCCAGGATAAGATACCCCACTTTTGAGGGATATCTCATAAGACTGGAAACCAATGGGCGCAAAAGTGGTTTGCAGAGTTGTGACAGTAGGTTAGCTCTTAAGAAGGTGGAAAAAGAATGTCAAATTTCTGCTTTCGTCATGCCTGCTGGAGAGCAAGTGCTCCAGCAGATGAGGCATCCCTCTTGTGTGCTCTGTGTGCTCTCTTTGTGGTTACAGGTTGACACACAAAGGATTCCAGTGCAGCGAGCAGCCACAGGCAACAGTTAGAAATGCATTACCTTAGACTTTGCGTACCACTCACTGTTGCTAGCTAAGGCTTATCTTGAAACCAGTCCTGCCTGTGATGAGATATGTCTCTGCCCTTCCAGCTGAATCTGGACGTGCCCTGATTCTGTGCTGGAGCTGGGCTTCTCCAGTGCCTTCCCTTTCCCCTCCCAGCCCCGCAGGGCCACAGCACCAGAGCTTCATGGGGACCGTGCTCCCAAGGGCTGCCCCAGGGAGTGCTGGACCCTCTAACTCCCATGTGGCCATAACCAAGTCCACTGTGCACTGGCTAATGCTGTAATGTCAGCATCCAATCTCTTATGGCCAGATGTCTGGTGAGACCTCATGTTTCTGAAGCTCCTGATGCTACTAAAAGAGACTTTGTTACTCCAGTTTCAATTCTGCTGGTTTCTGGTGTTTCTTTCCTATTTCTGTCTATAAATCCATTGCAAAAGGATCCAAAAATGGGATTTGTTTGGGTTTATTATTTTATAGCCCCATAGTACTTGTCTAATTATGTACCTTATGAGAATCTGGGATTGAATTTTTGAGGAGTTATTCCAGTGCAGGTTTAGCACAGGGGCCACTCAATGTTTACTCATTTTACGCATCCCTGCAGCCAGTCCTCCTTTTAGAAATGCTTTCTCTCCCAGTGTGAGTTGTAAGAAGGCACTGCAATTTTCAAGTGGACCTGGTTCTTCAGACTAGGCCGTGTCTTGGGCTGCCCTACAATACGGTTACAATGAATGACTTGCTTATGTCTCCTGTTCTTGCAGAGAGGTGGTTTCAGTTTAGTTTCAGATGGCCGCTAGCTGGTTAGGTACTTTGTCAGTGGATGAGGGGTTAAAAAAAAAAGAAAAAATTATAAAAAAAGAAAATAAGTCAACAGACCTCATATATCAGTGAGATTTTCTGATCTTTTTCCCCCCCCACACAATAGGACATCGTCAGAAAATAGATGAGCAGACAAAGCCCGGGAGCTTGTCCTTTTCAGAGCGCCTGAGTGAACTGGAGCAGTTGCGTCGTACGGCCATGAGGGTCAGCCCACACCACCCAGCCCCCACACCCAACCCACGAGCCTCCTTGAACCACACCACTGCTTTTAACCCTCAGCCTCAGAGTCAGATTCAGGGTAAGTACCTGAAATCCTCCCCCTGCTCGCCCACCTCCACTCCCCCAGCCTGCGGAACACGGGGGCTCGCAGGTGCTATCCCCCCCGTCCCTCCATCTCTTCTGGACTCTCCTTGGCAGCCCTTAACAAGTGAGAGCCTTTAATGAGTGAAAGGAGGGGCTTCCTAACATATGTCTGTATTTCTAAAGACCTGCCAGATTTTAAGGGGTCCATACTGTCTCATCTTCCCGGTGTCAGTACAGTTCATGGTGTTTGTTAACCTCATCTATGCTAGAACTGTAACATCTTGAAAGCCGTTGTTTTCTTGCAAAGATGCATTATGCCAGGCCTTTTTCTTTGTGTAGGTGTATTTCTCAATGGATATTTATCAATTACATTGTGTGCTTGAATGAGAAATACCGTCAATGCCTTGCTTTGACCTTTCCCAGGAAGGCAGCAGCAAAGAAAGCTTTGCAAAGTGCTTTGTCTCCTAAAGATGACCTCTTAGTGCTAGGACATTAATGTGGGCAGGCTGGGTTGAGCATATTTCTGTGGCTGGTGGTTATCCAGTGCATTTTATTTGAATGAAAACCTGCAAAATGGTGACTCAGGAGTCTGATTTCCTCTGAGGCTCGGGCTTGGATGATGCGAGTGAAACCAAGTCATCTGGCTTAAAACCTTATCTGCCACCCCTAGAGCTGAGTCTGTCTCTGCTAAAACCAGCTCTGTCCCTGGGATCAACTGGAGCTCAGTGAGCAGTGAATCAGGTCACTAAACCATCAGCTGATAACGTGTTCTGCAAAACACATACCAAAATGCAGATTCATAGTGATATGCACCTAAAGGGAGGGTGCAGGACAGTATTAGTTTTAGCAAGTGCTGTTCCTAATGGAGTTTTCCTTTATTCTTCCAGCCAGAATGAAATGGCCTTAGTTGAGCTTCTCTGCTGGGGTTTTGGGGAGAAATAGTTACCGTGAATCAGAATAAATTCTTTTTTTGGCATTTATTTTTAAAACCGGGGTACCCTTTGTTGCATGCAGAAAAGGTTATCGCTTACCTAAGGCAAACACTTGTTACCTCCTTTTATTCCCAGGGCTAGGAAGGTCTTTGGCTTAGTGAAATCTACTGCAAATCTGCTGTTGACTTTGCTGTGAGCAGAAGCAGGCATTTTTGAGAAGCATGGGAAATAAATCAACACATTGTCATGTGCCGTACTGTAGAAAGAGGCAGGCAAAAAGACAGCTGGAAGGACCACCCAGCTCCTTCCCTCCCTGGAGCCATGCCAGGTCAGCTCAGGTGAAGTCCTGCAGGCAGTGCTGCACCTCTCCCAGCCCCTGGCAGTCCCCTCACTTACTTTTCTGATTTGCAGAGCAAACCACATTGGGTTTCTCCTGCACACAGCACCATTCTATAAAAGAAAACACACATATTATTATGGCTACTCAGTAGCCAGCGGCTACGTGGGTGGAGGTATCAGTCGCAGACTTGCATTCTTCAGCTTCTTGGGAACACTATATGCTTAGCAGAGTATCAGGTTTAACGTCAAGTATCCCTCTTCCCTGGTTCCCTGTGAAAGTCCCTCGCTTGTACGACTTCAGAGCAATAGGCTTTTCACGCTTGGCCAGAGATTCAGCTGCTCTCTCCAGAAATAGTTTCAGTACATTGCTCCACTTTGCTCCTCGCAAACAAGATTTTAATGCGTTTCACCTGCGGACGTAGCTCAGAAAATGATAGCAATCGAGCTGCTAACATTTCCTCGTTGATACTCTCCTCTTCACCTATAGGGCTTCTTTCTCCCGGTTCCCCTTTCCCTCTGCCTCCGAAATGTGTGCATTACCTATTGAGCAACTTGTTGAAGATTGCAGTCAATATCAGTAAAATAAGCCCCAAACTGAAGCCTCCCTCATTTGGGACTGTCTCTGCTGCAGATGCCTATTAATTTCTAGGGCTCATCTTTTCAGGGTCACGCTATCACAGCAGGGGAAAAGGGCTAGGGTGGGAAGGAGCTCCAGCACCATCATTTTTTCCTCTGTGTTCAAAGTATGACTGTTTTTTGAGCTGATCTCCTGTGTGACCTCTAGGGTGTTGGGATTCTTAAATTTTTTTCTATTTTTAATAAACAGTGCTACGTTTCAGAACACAGACCTCCAAAACCAAAACACTTCTGATCTCCTCCATAGTACTGCTATACCTATCTGCACATCTTTGCATCCTGAAACACTTCTATTGAAACTCTCTCACTGAAGAGAGCACTGAGTGCTTTTTATATAGGCATAAAATAAGGCATAAAACCCCATACATTGCTACCTTCCAAGTAGAAGCATTAAACTTTGCTTTAACTCACACCAGTATGAATCACAGGCTACTCCTCTATTCATCCAAGTCCAATTATCTTTTTTTGAAAAAGAAAACTAACTCAAAATAGACATCTCAGACTAGTTCTTGGATTTAAAGGGGCAGGTTGCCATGCCACTAAACCACTGTTTATTTGTTGAGGTTTTCATCTATAAAAGGATTGAGGTTAATTTTAACTTCCTATTTTACCAAGTCTTGAATTTAAGCATAAAGCTGCTTGTGTCATGTATACAAGTCCAAGCAAGTTAAGAGACCATAAATTGCTATAATCGAGTTTTATGCTTCTTTCATATCACAAGGAGGGAGAAAGTACACCTGTTCTTTTAAAAGATCTAACCATAGCCAATTCACAGACCAAAGGGGAACAGAAGGGGAGAAAAAGCTTCCACCACATCACACATGGTTTAAGAGGGTTGAAAGATTACTTTGTGCCAGTACCAAGCATATAATGTCAGAGGATTTGACCTACACGTACAGAGCAAGGATATTCAGTTAAAGCTCCAAACCCGGCCAACGCTTCAACCTTAACTCACCCCTTCCTTTGTACAGAGGGAAAAAAGAAAATAGACAGAGCCATGTGAGCTGTGCTGGGGTGTTGTTTAGGAAAGTTTAGGTAAGATCCTTGATGAACATTTAAGTTTATATATATAATAACTATAAATATATCTATCTATATATTATGGTTCAGTTTCTTCTAACACCAGCCTGAACCAGATACTAAATACATAATTACTAATTTTACAGTGGTTAATGTTAACCAGAGTAGGTAGATCTCTAAATCAAGAGTTTCACATAAATACAAATTTATATGGTTCCTTTACAGTATAATTTTTTTCAGGGCCAATAGAAATATTTTAAATGTGTAAGTCATCAGGCCAAGAAGGTATTCTTTTGCAGGCATTAATGCTGAGTTAATAAATTGCATAAATAAATTTCTAACCAGTGGGGTTAGGAATATAATCCAAAAACACATGCAATTAAATAACTTCAATTTTTTTTTTCCAAATTAGCCCAAACAATGTTTCCAACTGGTGATTTTTTAATCACCCATAGGTTAAAAAAATAAATAAAATAAAGCTATTTGTCCTGTCCAGGGAAAACAAATAAACATTGTAATCACTTTAAGCTACATGCTTCTGGTTCTTTTTATGCTTTTATAGCCTTAAAAATATCTGAGGTTGGTTGCTCACTTTTTTATTTTTTTTCTAATTTTGTAACCTTATATGTTAAGTTTCAGCTGGGACCACGCTTTTATGACCAAGTCTAAAAACCCTGGAAACAAGACGCTGTAATAAAATTACTGACAGATCTTTAAGCGAGGCAGCAGAATTAGCACCGATAGCAAAGCAAGAGAGATGATTTAAAGATCAGCTCTTTGAATTAGCATGAAACTTAACGACTGAGCGATTATTTTGTTACAAGCCAGTCTTTTGTCTTCCTCCAGGTGCAATATGCTTTGTTTAAGAGACATTTCAAGGTCCTTGCTATCGTAATCTTGTTCCACCAAAACCAGCCCAAGTTTATCAGGGTTCCCATGAACTGGTGAAACACAGGAGCAGAGTCAAGGGCAGCGTTTAAGCATGGGGAATTAAAATGGCTTTATCCCTGCTACAGTTGTATCCTGCCCCAATTTTTAATATTTCCACTTTGAAACCAGCTTAATAGGCCATAGGTCAATAGAGTTAGAAGCATTCACAGCGCAGCGTTTCAGAGCAGGCTTTGACAGGGCTGTCATTCTGCCTCCACGTTTTGCTGCTGCAAAATGCAGTTTTCAGGCGCTTTTGAGAATCCGAATTGACGTGCTCGTAGCTCCCTGCCAAAACAGATAAACAGGCTTTCAAGATTAGGGACTCGCCAACTTTTTCCATTGTGCAATGTACTAAATGCCGATATTTTTATGTTCCCTTTGGACACATCTGCGTCTCCCCATCTTCCCTTAACTCAGCACGCTTGCAGAGCGAGTACATGGTGCTTTAACAGCGTATCATCCTGTTTCCACTTGATTAACCACCTGACCTCTCCATCCCAAAATACACTCCCCGGCATGTCGAGCGACTGCCGCCTGAGCTTGGCACCCTTCCTATCGGCGTCACTCCTGCCTCCCCCCGGCCAGTGGAGTAGCGGAGGATGAGTCGCGCCAGCACGCCGGCAGGCAGCGCAGGCAGCACGGGCAGCGTGGGAGCTGGCAGTGGGTACATCATTTCCAGTCAGCACGGCGGGGGCTGCCAAGCTCCCCGGCTCTGGCGCTTCTCCTGGATGTGCAGGAGCCCTCCTCCCCAGCCCCGGAGTACAGTTTCCCCAACACAAGCCAGCTCGTGAACATTTTTCTAGCAGCCAGGGGAGCTCCCCTTTGAGGATCCCCTCCATCGTATGTCTCCTGGGGCGGGCGGCCAACTTGGCAAATGCATGCCAGGAGCCCACTCTGGGTGAGGGGGAGAGATGCTCTTTCTCCTTTCCCCTCTTTTCAACGCCAGTAGCCACCAGATAGCTCCTGCATGGGAAAAAGGAAAGAGGTGAAGCCACCCCGGTGGCGTGGACCCAGAGCTCGAGTGCCACAGCCACCAGAAGGTTGCAGGAAGTTTGTTGAAATAGTGATGTTTTCCCAAAATATTTTGCAAACCAAATCTGTTTAGCTGGAAGGGTTCCAACTGGCTCTATCAAAAAGGAAATTTTACAGAGAGAAATATCTTTTTACTGAAAGTACAATATGTTTCTTTGATTTGCAGTTATTGCTCAGCAGACAGTACTTTTATATAATGCCATGAGTAACCTCCGCAGTTTTTCTTTTTAAGGGGTACAGTGTCATTAGCAGCAGACTCACCCTGCTGTCTATTTATTGTGTCATAAACCAGCTTGCATTCAAAGAGATGAGCACACGAGCATGTGAACCAGATTAGCATACACAAAACAATTCTTCTTTCATTCAGTCTAATAGAAGTCCACTCTGGGAAAGATCCCTCCTTTTTCATACCCCCTACTAACAAATATATATAAACCTCCCATTTAAGGCTGTCTGAATCCATCCTGTAGCTCTGCAGGCACAAGTGCTCCCATTTTTGTCCAGGGTTTCTTGTGTTGACCAGAGCATGTCTTAGGAAGGTTGCTCTAAAGCATAAACTAAAAGAAGCAGCAGAAATGTAATTCTTGCTATCTGTAGCAGCACAAAAGTTGTGTAGCATTTCTGGCCAAACGAGACTTCTCATTTTGCTGTGAAAATAACACCCTCCATATTTGTATCTTGGAGGATGGTTTTGAGGCTATAGTATATACAGAATATATTATATAGACTAGAAAATAACGGTCTGGTAAAGATATACAGAAGATGCCCATAATATAACTAAATAACCCACCACTTCATAGTGTCCATTTTTTCTTGGCTTCAGCTCTCAACATCATCTTTTACTCGGTCATTTCATCCTGTGTACAAATAGGCTCCTTAAAGCAAGAGGCATGTCGCCCATTTGATTTGTAAAGTTTGTAATGCCATTTGGGTCCTCTCCAAATACTAATTTTGATAGGGATAAAATTTTGTTACTGTGACACGTTATCTCTGCCAAGACTTTGCTTATCTGCTGGTTGTGCTGTGACACACGAGAGGGGTAGTGATACCTAGCAGGAGCCCAAGAATGAAAGCGGTCCTGAGGAATTCCCTCCACCCAGTGTCAGAAATCTCCTCTCTTCCCTCCTCCCCTGCCAGAAGCAGGCCACTAGTTTTACCATTTTGAGACACCATAGGTGGGATACTGTATTAATAACAGCATGGAAAGTTTTCGAAAAATCTCATCTGAGGTCCAGATGAAGTAATGATCATCCAGTGTTCAAGAAAAATGTAATTCAAGTGGCAGTGGGTGCAAAGGGGGGGCTGTTAGTATGACAAGAGGAATAATGACCTTACTTTAAAGAAGAGGCTAGTAGAGCCGGGTTTATTCAGCATGCCAAAACAGAGGCTGAGAGGGAGGAGAATTACAGTCAATAAGCACAGTGGAGAGGTTCAGCAGGAACTTTCAGAAGGACAGTGTTGGCTCAAGAACAAGCAGTTATTCTGTAAACTGACCATCAATGAATTTAGGCTGGAAATTAGATGGTTCCTAAGTATCAGAGCAGCCCTGGCAACCTTCCAGGGGGCTATCAGAGACAGAAAGACATAATTTAAGATGGATCTTGCTATGTTATGTAAGTGCAGAACACAAGATGTGGCTGGGCTGCAGGGCCCAGGGGATGCTCTCTGGGCCCATATTTTCTTCCATTTGATCAATTCTCTGCACCTGTGGCTTCATCAAGGCGAAACAAGGGACATTTTATTCTCCCACACAAGCAGGAGAATGTTCAGGGATCTTCTCAACTTTTTGCTCTGTTGGATCTCAGTGACAGAATAAAACCTTTGCCTCCAAACTCCCTGTGCAGTCCTTACTCCCACGTGGACCACCAGATCTTCAGCAGTTCTCTGTATAAATCCCACCTGGGATGCAGGCTCAGCTGTCTCTCCGGCACTGGTGCTGGAGACCTCGCACTTTGCCTACTAAGGGGAAGACTTTTCTCATTTGAGGGTGGCAGGAATCTGTCCTGCTGCCCCCTCCATGCACCTCAAGGATTCCTCCCCTTCAGCCACAGATTTGTGCCTCCTCTGTCTGTTCCCACAGAGTGGGCAGAGTGAGGTGAGGAAGCCAGTTCCTCAACACCTGCCTGCATTGCAGGCAGCACGCCCAGCTCCGGGGCATAAGCCTTGCTCAAGAACCTCCCCTGCCTCCTCACATTCAGCTCTAGAAAAAAAAAAAGGGCTTGAAATTGTTTAGCTTTTTCATCAACTAAAGGCACTAATGGAAAGAGTTATGTAATGGTGTTTAATCCAGAAGATTTCCAAGTGTCGATATATTTAAAAGATACCAATCTTCATATTCCAATTGCCTGGCACTTCCTGAGATTAAAAAAGCAGAAGATAAGGCAACAAATATGTTCTCAGTCCCCAAGCAACATCTCCACTTACGCAAATTTTTCTTCTGCTTTATTTTTCCCTTTTGTCCTCCACACAGAGCATCCTAAAGGATTACTTTAGTTAAAGAAAAGTGAATCTTGGTTTTAAAACAGAAATCAAGAAGTTGAGAGATCTGTATTTTGTTCTAAGTTTTGTCAAAGTCATTCTATGTATCTTTTGGCAAGCTATTTAGAGCTTGATTTTTCACAGTGTATTTAGGAAAACTTAGCACACCAGAAAGGTGTCTTAGCAAGACTTTTGATAGTGCCCAAGCAGCTAAGCCACAGAGAAATCAGTGACAGCTATGGAGATGCCTTTGGAAATCCCTTTAGCTGCCTAGCTGAATCTTTAGGCAGCTATAAAATCTGGCAGCTCGTGCCCAGACACAGTTTTATTTTTCATTAAGCAGTCCATGTCTTTTACCACATGAGAACAACGCTGAGCTGATGGATACTGCTAAGAGAAACAGAACTTGCAGGTAGGGACAAGTATCCCTGGTTCAGTTTTTAACTTGCACAGCGATCCTCTCTGGTTTGTTTTGGTTTGTCATCTTCCACTCAGCATGCCAAAGTCCCTTCTCCGTTATGTCATTGCAAAAGTGAAGCTGCTTTCTGACCCAGTGCAGGAATCTTGTGCCTGTATTGGTGCTACCAGCCTAGTGTTAGTGCTCTCAGCAGTCCCTGTGATCACCAGAGGAAAGATCACCAGGAAAGTGCTCAGGCTCACTTCTTGCTCCTTTAGCTCTCTTGTGGTACAGCAGTGATGGAGTCACCCCTCCGAGGTGGAACCTCTGCCTGCTCTTCTCTCTTCCTCATTTCTGGGGCAACCGAGAAGGCTCCGCATCTTTCAGGATGGCAGCTTAAATGCACTGTACCTCAGGGGACATTTCTCTGCAGTTGAGATTAGCTGGGTCACTGGGCTCTCTTACTTTTCCATGGAAACACCTTTTTCTGGCTCACCGCTTCTCTTGCCCGGCGCTAAATCTCACCTATGGCATTGGCGTGCTAGAGATGTCTAAAGCAAATACCCCTGCCTGCCCCAGAGGCAGGTGCTTCCACTATCCTGAACTTTGGATGGCAACACATGGCCATGTGTTTGATAGCATTTCAGCATTTGAGGCAGCTACTCCTTGGGTTTTGGGTTATTCCTCACTGGCCCTTGAAGCATATTCTTGGCCTTTGAATGGCCCAATTGTGAGGAAGATAAAAAGCGCTGATTGCAAAACTCCAGTAAATAAAATACCTTCTCAGTTCTTTACTGACAAACCCAGTTTCTTTCCATAGCATTCTCTTCTTTAATCCCCTCTTGGCAGAACATGTCATGTTTTGACACCAGAGCTCAAATTACCTTCCATGGTAAATAAAACAAACAAAAAATAAATAACAGCTCCTTACCCTAAAAACAAACACCCACTGAAACCAGCTTATTATTCAGCTGATGCTGCCCATGTGCCAAAAGATACCACTTTGATTTTGTAATTGAATGTATTCTTTTCCCTCAAATACTGAATTGAGCCTCTCCAAACTTGAAATGCTGAGAGGTTAGAGCAGAGTGACCACAGACACCCATACTATTTGCCATCTAGAAAACAAAGGAGGAGGAAACAAGGAGACTAGCACATGAGTTAGTATTCAAATGTTTGTTTCTGAGGTGAAAACCTCACCTCAGTATACAGAGCCCGTATGGTCTGGGTTGGTGCAGACAGCTAGACTCAGATGGAGTGCAACCAACCCCTTGAGCTCTGCAGGAGGCTGCAGCGGCTACCTGTGCTCATAGCAGCCAAGGGGCTTTGCATTCAGGAGGACTGGCACAATCTCTGCTTTCTTCACCAGTGGGATTTATCCACAGGGTGGGGGGCTCCTTTCGAAGCATCAAGCACGGACATGCCCTCGTCTCTTCCACTGCCATGCCTTTAACAAGGTGTTGCGTCAAGCAGATCTTCTCTAATGATCCCACGTGGTTAGAGGGTTCACAGGGCTCCTTTTACATGACTGAGTACACAGTACACCCTTAGCAAACTTATTTATAAGTTTTCCCTGTGTATTCAGTATATTACGACCCCCATAAATGGAGACTGTTCACATGCAAAGGACAATGGGCTTGGACACGCTCAGTAAAACAATCAATTATGTGGGGAAATGCACGTTATATAGTCAAATAGAAGATCGTCTCTGTATGACCATTTCCATTCTATTTATACAATTCTTCTCTTAAAAGCATTGAAAAACAAAAGCATATGAAATAGATCCATTAAAAAATTGTGGGCTTGCTGTCAGGGTCAGCTTGATTTCCAAGAGTAAATGCTCAGGTCTGTTTCAGAGGTTCATCTGTGTTAGGCAAGATACTCAGTTCAAGATCAGTGATTCTGCGAACTTCCAGGATTTGGTGTTCAACTCCAGGCACTATCACAGAGCCTGGATATCTGCAAAAAGAGGTACCCAAAAATGTCTTTGATTAGGTACCCAAAAATGGAACTAGATCACTAGGCATACTTTAGAATATAAACCATTGTAGTTTGCATCTTTTGCTTTCTTAAAAAATTACAATTAGATGTGACTTGGCCAGTTTAGGTTCCCTTAGCTTCCGGCAGATCAAATTCAGGTCATAATTACCAACAAAAAGCAATGAAACCAAAAATTCTTTGCATAGCAAAAAGTTATATATTCACTGTTTTATTCATTGATAAGTTTCCAGCATCCAGAGAAGTTGCTACATCCTTTGGCCCACAGGAAAGACAACATTTTGTCAGAAGTGATTCTTTGTTTTATTAGTGTAGTCATGATTTACAGCTAGCTGAGCAAGTGTAGCATTTATGATGATTTCAGTTCTCATTGCATAAGGTTACAGAAGTATATTTAATTTTAAAAATCCCAAGTCCAATTGATGATCCTCATTCTGCAGTAAAGCATGTGAATAACTGCTCAAAAGAATAGTCTCTTTGATATTCTTGAGACCTATATATACATGAGCAATTTTACATGCAAAACCATTTGCAAATTCGAACTCAGTATTAATTAGTTCATGGTAGGTATCCACCAGAAAACAGTGCTGTTCTGCCATACATTATAAAAGTGAACACTTGTGTTAACTTGAAAAGGAACCACACAAAAGGGAAGGAGACATTTCAAGTGAGTGTAAACCATGATTTGCCAGCTAACGATACACCTAGATACAAAGGGATCGCTAGCGTATTGTCATTTTTACCCCTCTCTGCAAATACTTTTTTGAAAAGCTCTCTTTCAGCTTCCTTCAGCTTTTAAGCACATACCTGGGTGTTTGTGCCAGGCGCTTGTGCTGATGGCACTCCCCAGCCTCTACCCTTGCGAGCCCTCTCCCATTGCTCAGCCAGCAGATAAGCCCCGCAGGTGGATGCAGCAGGGGACCAGCCTGGGACATGCAGGACCCAGCCCTGGTCCAGGGAAGCCTCCTGTGTGTCCCCCTTTTTTCTCAGCAAGGGGCCGCGAGCACTGCCTGTCCTCCTTAGGAAATGCAAGAGCCCCATGCGCTCCCCAGGGATGGAGGAACTGGAGAAGGGAAAAGGTCTTGCAGCTGGGGTCCAGGGCAGCTAAAACTGAGCTGCCAGGGCATAGGGAGAAACCAGGTGGAGCAGGGTTTGCCAGATGCCTCGGGCACAGTGGAGGGCCCAGCCATCACCAGCACATCTGTGGGTCACCCACAGGTGACCGAGCCCGAGGTGGCAGGGTGTCACATGGGACCTCCCCATGCATGTGCCGGAGCCTGGAGGAGGAGCGGGAGGCCACCAGCATTGCCCTCTCTTGCCCTCACCGGGGTGACTAATGCGGCCAAACGTAGAGCAGGGACTAGGTTGAAGCAGGTGAGAGAAATAAAGGTAGAGAGGAGAGAGTGTGAAAACAGGTTTTCCTGGAAAAGGGAAGGAAATATATCCATGGAAAAAAAAAAAAAAAAAAAAGGAAAGAAAGAAGGAAAGAAAAACAGCTGTGCTAATTCTTGTGCTTGTTTGATCATGTTCAGAGCCTTCTAAACTCCCATGGAAGGGAACAGTTTTGTTTCATGAGGGTGGTGCATACTGAGTGCATGTCCATGTGATTTTTGTATTTGTACATTAAACATTTCCCCAAGATGTAATTCCTTCCCTCCTGCACTTGGAATAAAGCGACTTTACAAGAAGGACTGCCTCCAAACAGCAAGCAAAGGAGGGCTGTTGGGGCAAGATAGGGCAAATGTAAATGTGTCTGAGCTAGCTGCTCCACCCAGCCTCTCATCTTTATATGAAAAAAAAAATAAAAATGTTTCCAATAACTGAAACAGGCAAGGTCTGATCTGCACAGACGGTCTGCAGGCATTTGCCCAAGAAGCTGACGGTTGGCTGGTACATCCTCATCTGATTTATGTTGTGTGTGTGTTAAGCCTTAAATTGTTGAGTCTCTGGCTGGCTGCAGTGGTATTACTGGATGGTTGGTGTATGTTTTCAGCTCACAGAGCTGGCTCTGATACTGGGGTTGTTGGCGCTGAATCAATTCCAATCTCACACCTGTCTGAGACAATGAAGGCCTTGTTGCACACATCTCCACCAAAGGCTGTCATACAACTTATTTTTCACATTTGAAGAAGAAGGAAAAAAAATTAAGGGGAGGACTGAGGAAATGCTGTCTCCTCACAAGACACATTCCCCATGCTTGGATGCAGCATGCCCCTCATTTCTTTATGGGAAAACATATTTACAAAACAAAGCCCATGGAGTGCTTATGGGAAGTATAGCTTAATCCTGGAAGTTCAATGTGCCTAAGGCTTGGTGTCCAGGGACTTACTCTGTAGGACCATGCCTGGTGGATTAAGCATGGGAGATAGGCACCTAGTTTGTCATACTCTTACAGGAAAATTTACCTCCAGCTGGGTTAGCGCTATTAGTAGCTTCTTATCAGTGTTGCTAGCACCTGTGCCATTTTCCTAGCATTTTGGGGCCGTTCCTTGACATCTCAGAGGTTATGAAAGGTGCTGGGCTCAGATGCCAGCGTGGCTGAGATCCTCTGCTTCCTGGCACTGAAGCGGTTCAGCCTGGGTGGAGGATCAGCCTGGCTCCAGACTCCATTCACTCCCGAGTTGAAGGAGGAGTCTTATCTTTGTCTTGGTCATCCATCTTTGCCCTTGTAGTCTCCCTTCATCCACTCTTCCTCCTCCAGTTCTGTTGCACAGATGTCTTAGATGTGCATCCTCTGGAAATTGTAATGTTTTAGAGTCTTTTCCTGCCCTTGCAGGTTTTTTTCCATTTACTATGTTAACAGCAATTTTTCACCAACTCAGACAGGGCATATGTGGCTGAGCATTTCCTTGGAGTGGGAGTTCGCTCCCTAATTCTGGAAGAGCCTGAAAATGCAGAGTGGCCTTCCAGACTCTCCCCACATAGCTGTTTGCCATGTACCAGCAAAGGCTAACTGAACCTGCTGATTCAGCAGAACTGCTGCTGTGCTGTTAGTGACTGGGTCCACCTGTCCAGGGGAAAGACTGTTTGTGCAGTTCAGAGGCTTTCCTATGTCCTTTCTCCATGCTTTCTAGCCCAATCTCCTCCATTTTTGCCAGCCCTATCACTGGTTGCATCACCAGGGCTGTGCAGGTGGGAGTGGGTAGATGGAGGGCTGGGCGGAAGGGGCAGCATGAAATGCAACATAGTATTCTGTTCTTGTTCCTCCTCATCTTGACTTTTGCAATCTCCGTTCTTTGCCCCAAAACATCTTTCGAAGAGGAAAGTGGGAAAGAAAAAGGGAGAGAGAGAGGTACTGCAACCCTTCTCATATCCAGTGAGTTTTGAAAGGTGCAGAATTAGACCAAAAGACAGCTCTTCAGCCAATGTAAGTTGGCCTTGCTCCACTAACTAGGACAGCTGAGGATCTGCCTTTGCACCTTGTTGGGGTGGTCTTCAGCATAAAAATAAATGATTAGCAATGTAATGAGTGAATATAAAGACAGATGGTAAAGTATACTTCTGTTGGTACTTGCATGCCTTTGTTTAAGAATACAGAAAAAGGCCCTGCGGTGATGAAATGCAGACGGGAGCGTGATGTTATCTTGCACCTATAAACCTTGCTCTGAGTCCACTGGTGGCCACTATCCAGAACTGCTGAGTTCAGACACACTGGCTTGTACTAAGTAGAAATGGCGCTTTCAGTCTTCAGTAAACAGCATTTTTGCCGCAGGGCCCAAATCCTTCAAACATTTGCCTAGGTAATTGTCTGGTTTTGCCTTCTAGTGTCTCATCATCAGCTTATCTGTAAATTCAGACTGGCTAAATGAGCATGTGAGGATGGGGGAAGAGCTGCTGGAGGATGAGGGAATAAACCATTTCATATTTAATTCACTGGCAGGAGACACTAATGTGAGTGCAGCTAAGCGATCATTTTAGGATCACGTTGGGGAAAAAATGAGTAATACAGCATATTAATTTAAACAGATTAAAGAGCTGCACAAATAAATGAAGGGGTTTTTTGTTTTATTTCTCTGGCAGTCCCAAAATATCAACAACTGCAAAACAACAACAGCAAATATATAATTTCTGGTTGAATTTCAATGAATTGCTTCAAAATGTTGCCAATTTTTAAAACTGTGAAGATGTAGACAAAAAATATTTCAATTAGGGCAATTTCTGAAGTAGGGTTTTTTTCCCTGACCAAGCCAACAATCTATAACCTACAATAACCTTGTTTCTTGCCATCACATTGAAATTTTACATTGAACATAAATGCCTTGTCTGGTCTTACTCTTACTGTTACTTAAATAATTATTTAATATTTTCTTACATATCATGATTATGTTTAGCTTTGAGTTATTTTTTTAAACAGGAAAAAGTTCCTTTTTCTTATAATGATTACTTGTGATCTTACTCTCCATGCCACGGTTGTCTAAAACTGCTCAGTTCAGCACATTCTGTCGAGTTTAGCTGTGTTTAGCTAAGTTTCTAAAAAGTTTTTGATGTGTCAGTGTTTCATAGGTTCATAACTGCTAACAGACAACAATGATTTTACATATTTCTGAGCAGACAGGCTAGTCACAGGGTGTAATTTGAAAAGAGGTTATAGCAAGCTAGACTTTTAAAGCCATTCAGAAGTGTTTAGTATATTACAAGTTAATTTTTAAGATGTTTAATACAAAAAGTGAAACAAAACTGTTATTTGTATAAAACATCACACATTTCCTATTCCAAAAAGAAATCTTCCCCAGTCTAGCAACACAACAGCTGTTTGTTGGTTAATACTGGGAATTACTTTATTTCTTCCACACTGGGACATTTTGCAACATTTGACATGTGTTGACACTTCTTTTCTATACTGGATTACAATTTTCCTTCAACGCTGTTATTCCTTACTCCACCCATTCTGGTAGCACCTACGTGCACACAAACCAGAAATTATGATCAGGACGTAGGTACACAAAATTTGGGGCCACTGCGCACATTTCCAAGTAGCCTGGTTGTCCTGGGTCCCCTGCAGGAAGAACTCCAGGAGAAGGGGCAGGAAGGTGTACGGAAGCTGGGGCATCAGCAGGCTCCCCCCAGGTCTCCTCCAGGCATCACTGCCCTGATGGGTGGCACAGGCGTACCCTCCCTGTTTGGGGCAGAACCCTCTCTGACCGCCCTGATGGAGAGTCTGTGTCCAGGGCATTGCTGGCTGAGCACTGCATGTTCAAAGCCCTGTGCCTGCTTATTTAGGGGTCTCATTTTTGGGACCTTGCTTTGGGAGGACTACCAAGGGCCTTCAGCCCTACAACAGCTTCTGTGTGTGCTGACTTGCTGAGCTTCTGCTTGGCATCCTCAGTAGCACTAAAGAGAGAAGCTCTTTTAACTTCAAAGCTCATGCTGCCTCTGTCTTTTGCCCTTCAGATTTAGATCTAGCTTGCTCTGAAATCAATCAGTGTAACATTTAAATATGGCCAGCAAAGTGAACATGCAAGCTGAGCCAGACCTAGTGCATGTCTTGAGCACTTCTGCTCCCGCAACAGTGGCAAAGGGTTGAACACAGAGATGAGTCTTTACCTTCCTTTTATTCCTTCTTCCTCTGTCTGTACTTCTCCAGCCTCTCTGATTCAGGGGGAGTCAGGGGAGACATCCTGCTGCCACCCACCAGGGCCATAGGTCGGATGGAATCGGTGATGGCCACAGCGCAGCAGGATGCTGCATTCCTCGGCTACACAGCAAGTGCCAAGGGATTTCGTAAAGGAAGCAAAGCATTTCTTAAATGGTATTTTAAATGTATTTCTGGACTGAATGCCCCTGACAACCCAGTGAGTTGGGGCTTTCAGCACATACTTCTGGGCTTGACTCATTTTCCATTTCAGTTTTGCAGATCTCCTCAAAACCAGCTAGACAGTTTAGAGGAGCAGATCATTTAATAGAGTTTTCAACAAGTCCATTTTAGTTTAGTCCTGTAATGAGCAACAGTTTCTTAGTTACCTCCTTTTTAAAAAAATCCGTGCATCGTTATAAGTCAAACTGACTTTACAAATATATGTTCACATGAAGAAGACCTTACTTCACCTTGTAAATCAAAGCTGCACTCTGGAGAGAGGTTTCATACCACTGGGCTCAGTATCATTTTTCTCAAGGTGACCTCAGTTGTTAAAGTATGAAGGTTGTATTTGATATGTCACTTACTTCCTCTAAGTCAATAAAATGAACCAGTGTGTCTTTAGATCATCAGAGATCTGCTTATTACCAAAAGTTGTTTTAATCCTGATTTGTGTTGGAATTTAAAAGAATCCAAGCAGATTTCATTTTCCATTCTGAATAAGGGTTTGGAGGGTGATACTCCGCTGTGTGTGCAGAGTGCCCCTGGATGAATTCTACTTTATTAGTTTATAGGCTTTCTTCTGAGCACTTGGGATGAGATCATGAAAGTGTAAATGGCTGTTATCTTCAAAGGCCTCTTTTATACTGACAAAACTCCACCTTACCAACTTGTATTAATAATCTATTGCAGTCCTAATTAGTTCACATCAAGGTCAGTGTTTTGTGGTGGATAAAATGACTGTAAGCTCCAGACAGTAAGTTTTTTCTTCTACTATTTTCATGTTGAAAAAGAGGAGGGTGCACTGAAAGTGTAAAAGAAGAGATTGATGAGGACTTTTTGTTTATCTGTAGGCTAAAGAACTTTAATATGGAGTAATTAGTTCACATCATCAGGAGCAACCTGTAAGATACCTGAAGCCACATTGTAGTCATCCTTTTATCACTGTGGCTCCCAGTAGACTGCAGAGACTTCCTCATTCAACTCTGCTCTTTTTAATATGGCATCGGTTTTCCAGTGGGAATAATCCAGCCCCAAGGAACTTTCAGCCTCATATTTAATTGTCTCAAAATGTAGACACAAAGCTAGGAAAGGTTTCACTGTGACATGACCTCATGACTTCCTTCTTGAACACCCTAAGGCAGAGTCCCGCTCAGGCAATGGCTCTGGGACTGGGCACCAGGGCATCAGCAATCCCCTCGCAGGACCAGCAGGGTCAGGTCCAGCCCACAGGCATGGAGGGTATTGCCCTAGAGAGGAAGGTGCATATAATCCTCTGTCTGCAAGTAGTGACTCAATGTGACTTCCAGGTCCTGGCCCAGGAGGTATCTCTCCACTTCCTTTGGTCTTGCTCCACCCCATGAAAGAGAAACTTTGGAGGTGTAACCAGGCTGGGATTCATTTCACCTGACTTTAGACATCTGTGTTTCATGTGTCTCTGTGTGACACAGTCATCTGGTATCCTTGCGATCGGGGAGAGAAACAGCTGTTCATTGGGTGTGATTCACCCACCTGCCTTGGCTTAGATGTCTTCCTTAGGATGAAATGACTTGCACCCCACAAGTGTCTCTTTTACCTTTTTGGCAATAAAGTCTAGAGTCTAGACAAGTAGCTCAGAGGTAGACACCTACATTGTAGATATCTCAGGTGGGATGAATCCTCCCCCAAGAGCCAGGACACCAGGAGACAGCATTACACTTTGTACACAATTAGCACCATAGGTCTGCATCTGCATTTCCAGGGCATGATATACCTGCCCAAGGCAGGATGAAAGCAGCTGCTCTCACCAGCAAGGTAGTGAGATCAGCTAATTGGCCTGCTTCTCAGTGAACATTGTACCCACCTGAGCCCTACACTTTAGGTAGACTGCTTTCAAGATGTGAGCTAACTAGGACAAAGTGGATACATCTACACCAAGCTGTTTTTACAGGTGAACTTTCCCTGACGGGGTGACATCAGGTAATTCACATGTGCTCTGACTCAGCCAAGCACTGAGCTCTGTGCCCTGAGTGCTCTGCTGAGCTGGAGCCTTGTTTTCTGCATGCATCAGTTCTCCGTCTGCTAAAATGAGGATTGCAATAACACCCTTCCTCAGGGGGCAGCGTGAGTATCAAGGAATTAATTAGCTGGGAGGCAATCACGTACTAGTGTGGTTCAGGGAAAGGCGAAGAGGAGAGCAGTAGCTGGGACTTAGAGCAGCAGAAGGGAGAAGCTGGGAAGGGGAGAACTGGGATAGGAACAGAAGTGCTCTGTTGTCCAGCAGGGTTTGTCACACAGACTGTGGCAGCAGGTCAGGGGAAGATGCCACAGTCCCGATACAATTCCCCTCCAGACATGGAGAGATGTGATTTCTAGGTGGATTTACCGAGATGGACATGGGAGCAGTAACACACCCCATAGGTCCTACCCCCTAGTCCCTGTACAGGTCACCATAGATCAGATGCCCTCCCAGCAGCAGCACACAACTTGCTCTCTCCCTAGCACCTCTGAAGTGAGAGGAAACCGCAGTGCCATGCAGCAAGTAGACAAGTGTATGTGCATGTACATGTCTATATGTGTACGTACACACGTGTACATGCTTGTACTGGCATCCTTCCACCCAAGCCATGGGGCTCTCTGCATCGCTTCACCTCCCAGGCTGGGCACAATGTGATGAAGGGTGAAGTCTGCTCACCGCCAACATCCATGTCGTATCTGTCCCTGATTTCCTCACCGTTTCAGTTTGTGCTTTAACAGTATGCTTAGAGATAGGGGAGAACACTGCAGCAGCATCGAGTCTGGCGGCATGTCTCCTCCAGGGGAGCCAAAAGAGTGGAAGGTCAAGGTTGAATTCTTTTACTTCATTCCTTATTGATGCGAAGAGGGAGGGAAGAGGACGGATGGTGGAATGGAGTCTCCCTCTTGAACAAATAACTGCAGCTCTCCAGGGTGACTCATACCTCTGAAGACAAAGAACAATGCATCTTTAATTTGCAAAACTCAGCTTTCCAACTTCTGCATGTCACTGGCACCCAGAGACTTTGCAGTTTGCCCATAATGCCATCATGTTCTTCAAAGGAGCAGTGACGCCAGCCCAGAAGGAGTGTGCTTACTCAGGAGGAGAGAAGGTTTATATTTCATTTGAGCAGCTTATGTACTAACCTGCTAGGGCAGCACATACGTTGATTGTGAAATCAGAGTTTTCACAGTTTGGTATTTGGAGTTGTCTGCACTTCCTGATTCTGGCACCAAGTTAGTAATGAAATCTGAGAGGTTTTTTTAGGGGACCCCCACCCCACAGCCAGTTGCCATTAACTAAAATGCTACTTGTTTCTTTACAGCGCATTATGCATATACGGTTCTGCTAGTCTAGGCAGCTAATTCAGGTAGCTTTAAACTGGTAGGAATACACACTTCTCCTTCTATCTCCAAAATACACGCGTCTAGAACAGGTCCTTTCTCCTGCTGCCTTTACTATCATCTCCAGGTATCTTACTATCATTGGAGCACTGACTTTGTTGACATGGACATGAAAAGAGTGAAAGAAATTCAAACAAACCATTAGGATGCATTGTTTGGTTTTCTCCCTTCTCTGCCATCTATTTCTAAACAAAAGCTAGCAAAACATCTTCACGTAAGACTTCAGTCTTTCACTATATTTAGCACTGGAGGACTGATATCCTGAGACGCACTGGCAGATTTGCATAATTTTTGTCCTCAAGACCCTTTCTAGCGCAGCACTGAAAAGAAATGAGCTAACACAGAAGATGAGTCAGGGGTAGATGATGCACAGAAACTGAATGCAAAGTACTGAATGAACAGTAGAAAAGGTGCTCTGCACCCCAGCACCTAATCACACCGCTCTTTTTCTGTGGTTTTCCATGATCCTCTTTACTAAATGCTCAGGCCTTCTCAGGGGCTGGTACCCTCCTGTATATCCATGCAGCACCTAGCATGCTTTGGGAATTTCTACATCAACTCTAAGCACCGCAGCTAGAGCAAACAGCCTCAGCAACTGTTTTATTGAAAGGTTTCTGCTTGAGGCTGATTTTTTTCTTCTTTATTCTCAAGAGTGCGATGCCTCAGTGTGGAGAAACTCCCTCATTCTCCTACCCCACAGGAGGTTTTGTAGAGGCTCAAATGCCTCTAGAACTTCTCTAGCCTTTGCAATACTCCACAAAACCACAGTAATACTGAAATAAAATGAAAGCAAACATTGAGGCAGGAGGTCGCTGCCAAAGATCTCTCTCCCAGAGAATAACTGGGGATTCGGGTGGCTTTTCCACCCCCTCCCCACCTGAAAAACTTCCAGACACGCGACATATCTGTCACTGTCGTTCTCAACCAGAATAAGTCCTGTCACCTGTTAGCAATCTAAAAGGGGCTTTTCAAGGCCATGGAGAGGAATGAATGCTCATCTCCTATAAATTTCCAGTGGAAATCAGAAGGCTTTGAAAAACTTTCCCCATGGGCAAATCAGAACTCGCACCCACTTCTGTGAAACCTGCAGGTCTCCCAGCTGTTGTGCTGGGAGGTGGCTCTGTGGTGTGACAGTGGTTTCCACAGCCTGGCACACAGAGGGAAACCACCCTGCAGGGTGAAGTAGCTGCTGGTGGAATTTTACAGTTTGCTCTGTAATTTTCCAGCTCCTCATGTTCCAGTGCTGAGAGGTATGAGAATACCAGCCTTGTGCGGCTGCTGCCACTGCCAGTGATGAACTTGTCCTTTGGAAAGTCCCCCTTATTTAAGCTACTGACTAATTCCTTCAGCTGCCGGCAGATGACACACCTTTTCACGGTGCTGCATTAGGCTGAGGATTTGCTGGGTCCCGAGTGAGGGAGGGAGATTGAGTCATTTCAGATGCCTTGCTTCAGAGAGAGACTAGGTCAGACTCATGCAGGACCATATCATGGTCCCTTGTGCTTCTCACACCTTCACCTGCAGCTGCTGGGGCTAGGAGGAAATGCAAGAAAGAAAGCGGGAAGAAGAGGCAGAGACAGGCATGTAAGAGATGTTGGCAACACGGGGAAGGAGGAAAGACTGAGTTGAAGTTTTTAGGCAGGCGGCATCTTTTTCCTGAGCCCAAAACTACCCAGAGTATTTCTGTGCTCATAGTCCGTTTCCTCTATTAAGCAAGACACCTCTCTGAATGAACAAGTCTCATCAAGACCATTCCTGCCTTACACTCAAAGGAAAGGAAAGTCACACTATAAAAACTGTTTCCCTTTGGAAAGATTAGCAAATCAGACCGGGGGGGGTGGGGGATGGATGGACGGGACGGGATGGGATAGACAAATCCCAGACTCAGAAGAGCCTTTCAAAGCAGTTAAGGTTCCGACTCTCTCCTTGTCTGCCTCCAAGTTTGACACCAGCAAACTAATCCCAGCTTTCATTCAGCCCATGTCTTCTGCCAGTTGCTGCCTTTAAAGTGCTTGCCAGGATGGTAGAGGAATTGCAAAGCTCGATGCTATGCGACTTTCGGGGTTTGTTGCGTATGACTGACAGAAATTTTTGCAACTTGAGAAAAAAAGTCTGGCAACAGCAGCGGCTATTTCGCAATTCATCTTCATCTCGCTATGCCGAGGATGGGGGGATTTTAACTGACACGGATAGTGGCTAATTAGCTGCTCAGTACTCGTGGCTGACTCCTTTTTCTCCCCTGACCCTGCCTTGGGAAAAATGACTTGTAGAAGGTAGTTTGTCCAGGTAATTATATTTTCAAGCAGGCAGGTGCCATTTCTGAGGCAGAGGGTCGAGGGAGGAGAGAGGACACGCAGGCAGCCCATGTGCAAGTGCAGCCCAGCAAAAAGGGGAAGGTGGAAAGCGGGCAGCCTGGCTGAGTCAAAGGCATACCTGCTCCCTCCCGGGCTGCTGCCGGCTCCACCGCCATCCTGCCTTGTGCCACGGCGTACTGACTCACATCCTGCTGCTCCTTTCTGAAGCTTCCAGGAACATGCTGTATCATACTGAGATTTGGCCACGCAGCGCCTCTTGGCTGGGTGCAGGCAGCAATGTCTGACCTGCAGTGACACACATAGAACCGTCTCTCTCTGTGCTCCAAGGGCATAAAACAGATTCAGAGGTGCGTGGGATCCAGCCCAGTGCAAGCCAGGCGCATCCACATAAGCATTTTTCCTTTCAGATCATAGGTGCAGTGGGACCTCTTATCTGATTTGAATTCGAAGCTTAAACCTTTTAATATGGCTAAACCGAAGTATTTTCTGATCAGAATATAAAATCTTGCAGGGGGTTTCTTTTAGGCAGCCTGATATGGATTGTTATATTTGTTATATAGAAATGATGAAGTGAAAGATATTTTTGCTGTCATCTCAAGCAAGGTCCTGACGTGGTACTATGAATCACCGCAGTTCCACTGAAACTTGCTGATTTGTATCTTCCAAGTGCCTGACAGCACCACAGCATTTTATTTTGGAAGGAGAGGGGGGTGTTGGTTTACATTTTGAAGCGTGTGCCCCCTCTGAAAAAGAACCACATCAAAATAGCATCCCAGGACTTCATGTTTATTATGTCCCAGTGTTTTCTATGTCCCGTATGCTCAGGATCAGTTCTACAGACAAAAGGATGTTGTGTGCGAGCTCAAGGAGATATGCTGTGGTTTTGAGTGAGGTCTTGACCCATCCTCTGGTGCTGAGCATGAAGGGAGTTCTTTTCTTTTTGTACGTGACTATCAGTAACAACTTTGGAAGCCAAAATATGCCCTGTGTCACACTAGGACACCTCCATTGCCTGGCAGGTGTTTGTTTGCCCTGCTTAACCGTGCCGGTTCTGCTGAGCAAGGGTACCTTCAGGTCCGGGCGCGTACATCTCTCCCGTGCTCCTGGGTGAGCACCGGGCCCCGAGCTGCTCCCAGGAGAGATGCTACTTCTGTGCAGCGACTCTGCAAAGCAGAGCTGCAGTGAGGCAGCACTGGCGGCGTCCCGGGTGGGAATCACTAATAGGTGTTAGCAAAGGTCGTACGACGGGCTGCGGCGGCTCCGGGAAAACGCACGCTCCAGCTGGTGCTTTTACAGCGCCGGTCCCGGCGGGCCGCGGAGCCGGCCGGTGCTGGGAGCCCGGGCCGCGGAGCCGGCCGGTGCTGGGAGCCCGGGCCGGGGAGCCGGCCGGCGCCTTCTGCAAGGTCTCCACTGCCACCTACTGATAGAGCCCGCTGGCCGTGGCATCCCTCGGCGAGAGGAGCGACCCACCGCCCTCCGCCTCCTTCGGGTTAGGCCTTTAATTGTCCATGGCGAAAATGGCTGGAAAAATGCTAAATGCTAGGACCGGAGGGAACGTCGTGGAAAGGGGACGACCGGCTTGCTTTCTTTGCCGGGGCTCTAACCAAAGCTCGTTTCATTGAACTATTAACCATTATGCAACATTTGTACAGCTTAACTACAACTTTTTAAAAGAAGCCGAACGCAACCTTTTTCGTGGCAATAAAACATGACGAGGCATGAAAGATGGTTCAACACTTTCTGCTTAATAGCTTGTTAGGCATGAGGCTAGAGGCCGAGAGCTCGTGACTACGCAGCAAGGTGTGAATTATTGCACCATAATTCTCGCCCCGGAGTGTTTTACTGCAATTAATAACTGTTTTCATGTTTTAAATACATTTTCTCACACCATAAAAAGCAGAAATGGAAAGTACTTGCTAATGGGAGAAATACTGGGAGGATTCAGCACAGATCACCAAACGGAGCAACTTCCTTGGTTTCGTGCTATTTTGATCTGCCTTTAAATGATTTTGGAATCCTGTTTGGCTTTACAACTGTACGGACCCAAAGCCCTGTTACTTCCCTTTGTTGAAGTAGCTCCCCCTGCAAATCTCTTCACAGATATTCTGAGTTGGCAAGCAACTCCCATTTATTTGCAGCATATTTTCACAAAATTAACTTCAGCCACACAAAGCCACACATTCAGTTCCCCACGCCAAGCTACTGACTTCTGGGATGTGCACCTCTCTATTTTGAAAGCAGAAAAGAGATGGATTCAGAAAAAGTTTGTTGCCTTTTTGTGTAGCCTAGTCCTGTGGCAAATTTGAACCCATTCCAGTTTAATTTCGGGTAACCCGAAAGCTGAAGAAAAGCAGGTATCACAAAAAAAAAAAAAAAAAAGCTATTTGAGACCCGTGATCCAGATCCTACTGAAGCTGCTGAAAATGCAAACCTTGCCTTTACTGGGAACTGAGTCTGCCTCTTGATATTGAAATGGTGCCATAAAAATGCTGTGATACTTTTCTCTACTTGTTATTAAAAAAACGTGAAGGTGATGCCTGGGGTTAGTCAGCACAACCCGCTTTAATATGTGTATATAATATAATGTGCTATATTAACATCACTGAATAGATTGCAACTTGCTAACCAGTCCAATGTCAAAAAGCCAATCTTTAAGAGCAAATACAGGGATTGGGAATACAGGTACCAAGATGGAAAATTGATTGGTAGTTTGAACTTTCACTTAAGAAAGACTTAATGGGATGAGGAGATTAATAATGGGGGTCTCTGGGGCTGTCTGACACTGTTTCAAGTACCTCAGAGGTCAGTAATAACAGCAAATGGATGAGGCAGGACAGATACCTTGGTAGTCTCTTTCTGGGTGTTACTAGACACGTATGTGGTCTGTTACCCGGTTTCTAGTTGGGACACAGCACAAAGCTAATTGTTGGGACTCAGCACAAAGCTAATGATGGTTGGACTCAAGGATCTTAAAGGTTTTTTCCAACCTAAATGATTCTATGATTCTATAATTCTAGTAGCACTAAAAGGAAGAAACCATACTTCAGTTTAGTTTTGTCAGTGTTTAGCAAAGCTGTGACAAGGTCTTGCTTCCTCTTCTGCCACTGAGGCAGCTGCTGCGGCTTTTTCTGCATCTTCTTACTGTTGTTCATTTGTTTATTGCACTTGGGGCTGTTTTACGGACCAGGATCCCATGCCTGCTGGGCAAGGTACAGGACAAAACCATGTCTCTTGTCCTGAAGAGCCAGCAACGTAAGAAACAGACAGAGCTGCCCCAGCACGCAATGGCACAGTTTGTAACAGGAGAAAACAGGCAGCACGTTCCCTCCTTTCAGCCTGAAAAACAAGGATGGGTGGCACATACCCAGATAACTCTGAAAGCAGACTTTTCCCCTCGTCTCTGCAGTGCTAACACCTAAGGACAGAGCACCTGGAAGCAGGTGATAAAACATTTCCAGCCAAAGGGGTTCAATGGCTTCTGCAGTGACGGTGTTGCACAGAGCCCTTGAGAGGGGACAGAGGGGAGGCTCTGTCACCTGTGGCGTCAGCCTTGGCAGAGCACATCGAGAGCTCCCCAGGCAGGAGGACAGGCTGAGGGAGTTTCCATCCCTGGGCCAGGATCCCTCCAACGCACGTATGATTCCAGTACTTGCCTGCATTGCTGAACTGAAATCAATGGGATTGCGTACTGAAATAAGGGAGTAATGGTTTAACTAACCCCATTTTAGAACTGGAACACACAGTGTCGTACCATTACAACACTTGCTTTGCCAATGCTTTGTGGTATTTATCCTAATGCTACCCCCGGAGACTGAATTCCCTCATCTGTCTCCCTGTCATCTTTAATAAACACTGACCATACATTAACAATGAGATGATGTTGTAATTCAGAGTAAGACAGGCTGTGTGCCTATGTCTTTTTGTTTGTTTCTACTGAAGTCCGTTTAATCCAATTGGATGTTGCTTTTAAAACAGCATGAGTCAACTGAATTTATTTTTAAGGTAGTCTGCCTGAAAAAAAATTAAATATTAATAATATCTGAATTTGAATATGTTACTCAGCAGAAAAATCTTTACAACACTTTAGTTTATTCTGCAAGTAACTTCACTAGTTATTTTTTAAAAGCTTGGAGTTTTGTATAAATCTTCCTTTCTAAACAGATGAAACAAACAAAATGTAAGATTCATCTCCATAAAGCACAACAAAATAATAATTTCCAGATGGGATTTCTGATGGAAGATCAAAGTCCTTCATCTCAGACTTGGGAAATTTCCCTTCCATGCTGGTATCAGTTTTATCTGAATGCAGTTCATCCAACATTTGCTTTTTTCAAAAAGGCAATTAGCTAAATGAAGCTGCAGGAGAATGCTCTTAGAGCTGAAGACAATAGAAAATATTTTACTAAAAATAGTAAAAAAATCTGGGTAGGTAAGGGGGGGGAAAATCTTTCTCCTTTGATTTATGCAAAAATCAGACATTTCTATACACTGAAAAATGCCAGCTTCATATGCAAAGATGAAATTAGCAGAAAAGAGTTGTTCCTGCATTGGTGCAACTAGTTTGGACAAACTCCCTGCCATGCATCTCTGGTTTCAAATGTCAGCCAAACTAGTTGTGTGGCTAGAAAATAATAGGTTAGTGTTTTTCCATAAATGTTTTATGCATCTGTGCATTTTGAGATTTTGCTTCCAAGAAGCAGCAGTTTCTACAGAAAGCCTATACTCGTAGGATGTCTGCATTTTCAGCTTAGCAGTGCCATAGAATTTGTGTAAGGCTTTCTGTTTCTGAAGTTCAACCACTGCTAGTAGATGTACCCATCACTCTGAATTGTATTTCTTTATTTTAATGTATACAAAATATATATACAAAATAGTTGTTCATTTCATTAAGTCTGGGATTTTCAAAAGATTGAGGAAGTCAAATTCCCCAGTCCTATTCATCCACTGAGGAGTCTGAGGAGTCTGCCTTCTGGAGGACACTAGTTTCACTCTCCATCTCCGTCTCTCTCACACATGTACACGCACACGCACACAAAATGTTCATCTTGGTTTTCTCTCTCTACATGCTTGCACAGAAACACAGTTCAGTATTTTTGTCTCCTTGGTGCCATGCAAGACATGCCTTTTTGACTAAAAGGGCTGCAAACACACCGCCTGAAATACTAATGCATCTCAGCAATGAATAGTCTTTCACCTTGGAAAGCTTAATCTGCTTTTCCTTGATCGCTTTTCCCTGCCCACTGTCAATGTGAAATATCAAAAAGCTTCACAAGAAAAAATCAACACATCAAAACTCACAGATGCACAAATAATATTTTAGAAAGCAATTCATCTGAAGGTCTCTTGACAAAGGGGATTATGGAACTGAAATGTAATTATCTTGGCATTTAAGTTTCTGTTTCCACCATGTGGTTTGGTTCACATATTTGATTGCAAAGTTTTATCATTCAAAACAGCCTATAGGTCTCTTTTTCATTGCAGACACAAGGCAAGTACAGCCATCTCCGCCATGGTCCTATGACCAGTCCTACCAGTACCTGGGCTCCATTGCCACCCCTTCTGTACACCCCGCCACGCCAATATCACCCGGCAGGGCTAGCGGCATGACATCCCTCACCGCAGAGCTTTCAAGCCGGCTGTCAAGTAAGTACCTAAAAGTTAGTACCCCTGCACCAGGCCTCGCCAAAGCCTCGAGGCTGACTCCAATGCAAACTGGTTGCAATGTCCTAGGGTGCTGCCACAGCTTTTCTCCAGTTGCAGCGAAGCCTATTGCAGGCCCTCTGCAGCAAGCCTTCGCCAATGCTTTACTGGGATTTGTGCAAAGAGTAAAGAAATATGGTTGGGGGCCCAATGTATCATTGTCAAAAAAGAAAAAAAAAAGAGGAGAAAGCAACCCTTTGAAGATGTATAGAACTATAAAAATAGTTTGGAGTACTGAAGACCTATTGTATGTGCCAAGAAATGAATGCCACAGATATTTCAGTTCTGTTTCCTTCCCTCACTCTAAATTCAGACCAGAGCACAGCAGGTTACGGGTGGACACACTGGCTGCAGGATGGTGGGGTTTGACATTTTAAGTGTTGCACTGGATTGTCTTGTTACATCTTCGTCAAATTGTACTGCAGAGCTTTACAAGCCAACATAAAAATATAGCATGGAAGTGAAAGCTACCCCCCTGGTTTCCACCATACTCAACTGACCATCTGCTGACTCTAACCCACACATATTGAACCAATATGTGTGTGTTCAATAGCAGGAATTTTCTTAAAATGAATGAAAGCCATATAATTCAAATTTGCACACAGCTTTTACAAAAATATCTTCTTTGGCCGCACATATTGCTCTCATTTGAATACTCAGAGCTTCTTCTAAGATCAGAGAGAATCACTTGAATGTGTGCCAACCTGTCCTATTGTTGTCATGTAGAGTCTGCTTTGAAAGAGTCACAGGGATGATGCCTACCAAAAGTAAGTTATTTGTTAGGCCTGGGTGCTAATTACATCTTAGAGATAGCTGAAAATACAGGAAACCTTTCAGAAGAAAAACAAAAAAGGAAATATCTTGTTTTAAAAGAAGTCTATAAAAATTCTCATTCTTCATTGACACTCTCGTCTTTTAAAATGAAAAGACTCCTTTTTACTTTCTCCCCTGTGGTTCCCTCCCTTTGCACTCCTTTCCACTGGCAAAATGCAGAAACAGAGAAAATGGAGAAGGGTGAAAAAAGATCTTCATAGCAACCAGAAAATTTCAAGTAAAACTAATCATCATTTTTTTTACTTAGAAAAGTGATTTTTCCTTGACATAATTGTTTGAAATCAATATTTACCAGCGCTTTTGATTTTCAAACCCCATACAGGGGTGCCTGATGATGTGTACTTGTAGGTGTGGGTATGTGAATCAGCCTGAATGGAGATGTTAATCAGATTTTACCTTTACCAGTGTGGCGATTGAGGTTGCCTTCAAATGAGTGAATGCACTCGGTATTGAAATGCAGTATTTTTTGCATTGCTGTAGTGCCCAAATGTCATCATTGTGTACCAGGGCCCTTATTGTGCTGCGCATGGTATGAGCACCAAAGGCTTCCATGGTGGCTGCCCCCAGGAGTGCACAGTCTAACAGAAGATAGCTGTGTATGCATGGAGTAACTGCACACTGGCTTTGTTTTGTGGCACATGGTAGAGCACTGGCACTAGGGCTTGTCGGTGCTTTTTGTGCCCGTGGTCAAAGTGATTTACCTTGGGGCAGGCATAGTTTCTCCATGACTTGTGAAGAAACCTAGAAGAACTTTGTTCCCATGTCAGCATTCTTTCTTTCCTGTCTTAATTCTGTACATGGAGGCTCATGTCTACACATCTTAAGTGGTTTTTATAATGCTTCCAAATGTTACTTCTATATTAAATGTCATTCAGTATTCCAAGAAAAATCTTTCAAAATATCTTCTCCCTAATCCCATTACTGTCACACACACTTGCTGTATATCTAAGAAATTTCTCCTTGTCAGAACAAAGAGCAAATTTGAGGGGTTTTTTAGGCCCTACCGTCTAAAGACAGTGCCTCAAAAGAATAAGCAAAGATATGGGACATCCTTGAAACACCTTGACATTAAGTCTCATTATTCTGCTTTTTGCCAAACTGGGAAGAAGAAACCCTCATCTGGTAAGTGATGTGTCCAGGCAGTTTCAAGAAGTTTGATTTCTTTCACAGGAATGAGGTGTGGAAGCACCATTTAAAATCTGGCAGTTTGTCAGATGTCACCTTCAACCTTAGCTACTCTGAAGCCCCTGCCATTCCATACTGTGTATCTTGCCATGATAAATCTAAAGGTGCTGGGGTCTAGGGGAAGAAAATGTGTTAATCTTCTAGAAAAAAATGGAAGACAAACTCAAAAAGGAAGCATACAGCATGCATCAGAGCTTTTCTAAGAAATTTATAGAAATTCATCAAAGTGTGCTGGCTGTGTCATTGACGAGCTTTCAGAACTTGGCGCTGGAGAGTGTCTGCTCTAGCTTTAAATCTGGTCAGAGCCAAGAGCTTTGTTTTCTCTCTGCTTCTTCTCATGAGTATTTCCTTCAGCGCATGGCTCCTCTTCTGCAGACTCCACGCCTTGTCTGACAGAAGAAGTTGTCTTCTGGAAAGATTTTTTTCTTAATTATTATTGTTGTTATTTTAATCATGCATAGCTGCCAACTCTAGGGACTGACACCTTCCATTAATCTGAGTCATGATGAAGATCCTTCTTAAAGAGGCCATTATCTGCTCTGCTTTTTTAATCCTTGCACATCAGGGAAGGAGACGATGGGACCAGGCATATTTCCACTGATGTCAGACAAAGCATAGCAGAATTTGACTGTCCTATAAAACATTTCACTTAGCAGGATGAGAAAGGCTTCTAATACACATGAAAGGAAGAAAAAAGGCCCACCCCCAAATATATCATTCTGCTTTAAAAAGGCAGTACTATTTTTGTCCTTTTTTACATACTAATTAGAGCCAAGATTTCCAAGATTTTTGGAAGTTAGTAACATATATTTAGACATTATATGAGGACACAGATACGAAGACCTTAAGTGAACCTGATTCATCTTGACTTCAGTAGCGTTGAGAGTCAATGGGGAACTGTGCTTCTAAGTGCTGAGAGCTGGACTGAGCCTGTGTGTGTAAACCCTGCCTGTGCTCGTTTGTGTATCCGAAGGACAATCTCTGCTCCACAGAGCTTCCCATTTGAGTCGGCAAATAGAACTGGGTGCAAGGAGAGATTACACAGAAGCTGGACAATTTATATTTAGGTCCCATCAGGGTCCCTGGCAAGTCAAGTGATGCTGGACAAGGAGCTTGAGATCTGTGTCCCCCTTCCCCACCCACCCGTTGAGGACGAGGACACTCTAGAAGTGTAAATAATTACATGTGCTGTAAGGTCTCTAAGAAGCAAACACATACACGTACAAAACAGGGCAAGAGCTTGGCACTCCTCTTTAATTGCTGCTTTACTGAAATTAATCCAAAACATCCACATCTATGAGCATTACAATGACTGCATTAGAGAGCAGATGAGGCATAACTCTGTTCTGGCCACTTCGCTTGACCATAGACCAGAGTTTGGATGTTGGTTATCACCTCAGACAGGTGAACCTGTTATAACCTTATCATTCTGCCATCTCAACAGTTCTCTGTCTCACTTCCCCACCACCCAGGTGCTTCTGACTTGACTGCATTCAGTGACCCCCGGGTGGGAATCGACCGCTCTTTCTCTGCGCTCCCCTCCATCTCTGACCCTCGGATGCACTACCCAGGAGCGTTCACCTACACGCCGACGCCTGTCAGTTCAGGGATAGGAATCGGTATGTCTGCCATGTCCACGGCCACGAGATACCACACTTACCTCCCACCTCCCTACCCTGGCTCATCGCAGGCCCAGGGCAGCCCATTCCAGACCACCTCGCCCTCCTACCACCTCTACTATGGAACCTCCGCCGGCTCCTATCAGTTCTCCATGATCTCAGGGGGAGACCGGTCCCCCCCCCGCATCCACCCTCCCTGCACCAATGCCTCCACGGGATCGACGCTCCTCAACCCCAACCTACCCAACCAAAGCGACGTGGTCGAGGCAGAAGGGAGCCACAGCAACTCCCCCACTAACATGGCTACCACAGCAAGGCTAGAGGAAGCGGTGTGGCGACCATACTGAATGAATTTTAAGTAGTTATGGGTCAGGACTAATGTGCTTTCCATTTCCCAGTGCCCGTAGCTATCCCATAAACACCCATCTTGCTTATGGGCCCTGCCATGTTCATACATCACTTTCAGAAGCAAACCCTTCAGAAGTCAGCACTCCCAGGAGTGGTGGCATGTATTAGCCAGCCCCTGGTGAAGCGACGTTGCTCCAGCAAAGCATCCCTTGCGGGGGGCTGAGCTTCTGGAAAGGAGGACGCCTGAGTTGGTGGTCCGGAGGTAGCGAGGGTGGGTAGAAAGGTACCCAGTCTGTTTCCAGGCCTGTGGCTTTCTAACGTGCCTGGGCTTGAAGGTCTCCACAGCCCTAAAGAGAGTTTTGGTTCACTTCTATTTTTAAGACTTAAAATCTAAAAAAAAACTTAGTGAGTTTACTGCATCTTATGGACATATTAACTGTAAGGAAGTATAGGAAGATTCCCAGAGGGAAACTGTGAACGCTTCTGTTTTAGCAATGCTGTGAATGAGAGGTTTTATATGTTGGACTTCATTCTTTCTTTTTTTTTTTTTTTTAAACCATGTTGTATATTCCAAAGAATATGGAATTTTTTATTGCTGGGGTTTTTTTGTTTTGTTTTGGGTTTGTTTTTTGGGGTTTTTTTAGGATGCAGCTCATCCTGCTTTGCATCTAATTTGTTTTATTTCTCTTGGCACCTTATAAATTGCAAAAAAAAAGATTTTGCTCTTTTTTTTGTTTTAATCATGCTTGCTTCTTTCTTGCTTTGTCAACTGAAAGAATCAGCCCCTTTTTCAATGAGTTAATTTAACTTTTTCCTTTTGGACTTTTTTTTTTAATACAACGGCTACAGCCTTGGGTCATTTTCAACTACTGTACTACTTTGATGAGTTCATTGATATTTATGCTTGATATTTAGACTTTTCTTATTTGTTGATACTATTATTATTTAAATATGCCTATATTAAAAAAGATCAGCAATTGCCTTTTTTGGTAGCAGCCAAAGTCAAATTTATCACATTGAAAAAGGCTGGAATAACGATGGGTAAAGTGACCTCCTAATTACCTAGAAATATTGTTTACAATTATCTCACTCTCATTTTACTCAGCTAACTGGGCTCAGATCCTCAAAGGCATTTAGGTGCCCAGCTCTCACTGAAATTACTTGGGTACCAAAGTCCCTGTGAATTTCTGTGCCTTCCCATCCAGTGGAGTCATCTCTCCCTACTCCTTCCTCACTTTTCCTTCGTCACCAGTGGTGACCCTCAGGAACAGCAATCAGGATGTACATATTTCATAAGGCAGACTTGATATTCACTAACTAAATACATCCCTATATGGCCCCATTCTGCTCCCGAGGTTGCCTGGCCTTCCTAACAGCACCAGTAGAGGCCTCCTAGTCTTTCAAAAGTAAAAGCCAACACGCAGTTAGCATGGCAAGGGTGAAGTCCTGGCTTCGATGGAATCAATGTGAGATTTGCTCCCAGCTCAGCAGAGCCAAGATTTCTGCACAGTACAAAAGCCACGTTCCAGTGCACTGGAAAATAGATCAGTTCACGCATCACAAAATAACTTGAACTGAACAGGCTTGTCAAGCTCATCTGGAAAGCAGGCTAGCAAAGGAGGGGCCTTAATGGTTCTCCCATCACTGTATTCTGAGGGAAGAGGAAGGGTATTTAAAACTGGTGCATACAATATTCTGTCCTGTAGCAAATATGCAAGGCTTATACTAACAGCATTTTTAATACAGAGTTGTCATTGTTGCCCATCGTTACAGCACAAACATATCAGATGTCACTGTAAAGTTTATGGCACTATTTTATTTGAGGGTTTGGTCTGAATGCAGTTGTTGTACTACTCATTAATTACAAACTGCTGATGTTGACACGTGTGCGTTCCAAATTAGCTGATTATTATTTAATGTACCTCTTAAATGAGTGAAACAATTGCAGGTCAACTCAGAGAGTATTTGAAAGCAGGACTTCAGATCAGTGTTTGATGTTTAAAAAAAAATTAAAAGGATTCAAATTAAAAAGATCCTTGGCTGCAGGCAGCAAAACAGCTGGACTTATTTAAAACCATTTGTTTTCAAGTTTTCTTTTTTTTAATATGATTTTGCTTCTTTGTTTAAGTCAGATGCAGTAGCACTTTGGTATTGAAAAGTTACAAATTGAAGAATTTACATGGTCAATAAGGTCATTTTTGTGCAGAAAATAGGGAGTGTTTCAAGAGATCTCAACAAAAGTTCAAAATGTTTCTGTTAAATTCACGCATGGCCTTGTACTTCTCATTTAGTACAATATTCTTTATCATTTTCTAGAGTTTGCTCTGAACAAAAAAGTCAGGAAACATCAAAATTATATCTGAACAGTTAAAAAGAAATTTTGGAAGTATGGAGACCTTGCTGAATATGGAAATACAGAGACCCTACCCATTGTGACATTTACATAGTTGGAATCTCACCTCTTCAGTAGCCTAAAAAAAGTCCTTCATCACTGAACAGTAGCTCTGTTGCAGAATCCATCTTACACATTCTCTGTCACTGTGCAATTAAAATCATCATTTACTACAGCTGTCACATCTGCCTTGTGACTGGACCACCCAAGTGCATAGTACTGTGAGTGTGAACCCAGAAGTGAGGGAGAGGACCTCAGGGGAGCCAGGTGCCTCACCGCAGAGGGCAGGGCTGCCGTGGCTGGGTGACTTCAGCCCAGTGGCAGAAGGGAGGTTGATGTGGGTAGTGTGCTCCCAGGCCTGTCTGTTGCCACAGCCTGCTTTCTGCTAAAGCCCTGTGCCCCTTTTACCCCATAGTATTGTACTACCCACTTTTGAAACTAAAAGATCAGGGATTCACAAGAACTGGGAGTTGGCATCTCTTAGCCTGGAGATTAGAGCCTACATTGAATATTTCTTATGCCTATACATCTACTTTCTTTACACTTGTCCTAAAGGTGAAGTTTAATTTTTACTCTCCCTGGCATGAACAGGATGAGAAACTGCAGAACTGGTCACCACACTTACCCTGTGTCTTTACTGACACGTAACAAAACCCTGGGCTTTCCCAGTGTCTCACCTGTGATAATTGCCAGCAACTACACTGTTGAGTCTAACCTCCCTGTGTATGTCAAGCACAGAACACAGCAGCATCCTCTTTACAGAGGAAAAGCTAAGTTCGTTATCCCTCATAATTAGTCTGTTTAATCACTGTGGGTTTCAGTGTATTCACACAAGTGCTTATGAGAAACCACAGTTTACTCAAATCTATAGTTTTGTAGTGATCCCCTGTCCCACTAAGGACAGCAAAGATCTTCAAGGCTGTAAAAATGCTCTCATGTTGTTCCTCTTGTATCTTAAGAGCAATTAGCAGGCAGAAAGAGGACATTTGGATAAAACATTTCCCCCATTCACACATCTCCAAATTACAGTATATATTTTTATATATATATAAAATACACATATATTTATATAGTTTTATCATCCCAGTAGCTGAATGGAATAAAAAAAGAACTATTGTGCTTCTGTTCACAAGTTGCAGTCATCAGAGTGCCTTAGACATCGTCCCCTACTGAAATACAGTTAATGGCAGTCCTTACTATCAGCTTGTGTGTTCCTTTCACAAGACACAACTCCAGATGCGGCCGTATCAAACAACTTCAAAGTAAATATAGGGCCCGGCTCTCATTTGCTCTAAGGCCCATTACTTTGCTCTCAAACAACATTTATATTCACTTCAAGAGTTCCTGCTACACTTCCAGGGCAATATACAGGAGCTTTAGTACAAGGGGGAGGTGGATGCAGAGTGCATCCCTGCTACAAAGGACTTCATTTGTAGAATTATGCCAAATTATCTACTGGAAAGGAGAAAAACCCTTTCCTCCAAATGGCCCACAGACTTTGTCAGAGTGTTCCGAATTGCCTGCACTCTTGAAACATTCATTACTGCTTTCTGGGTGACCTTTCCCATCGGTGTGTTTGAAGATTCAGGAGAAGTGGATCATTTTTCTATTTGAGCAAAATACTTGCTTGTTTTCCTGCATCATAACATTTTCGTATTTTATTTTTGTTAACCTTGCTTGGTCAGTACCGATCACTTGGCATTTTTCTCTTTGTCCTAAAAGGGTTGCATCAACAGAGTTACTTGTATTTATGTGTGTAAATAGATTTCAAAAGCTTCATAGCAAAATATTTAGTGCTTGTAATTACTCAGCATTTTTTTCATTTTTCTGTGTTTTTAATGAACTTACCTTTGTGTTTGCTTAAATACTGTAGTGAGACTTTTTTCTTTCCGAATTAGTTATTTTAGGCTTCAAGATTAACTACGTTTTATTCACTTTTGTAAACAGTTATAGCATGGTCTCTATTCAACATTCTTCACTTTTTTGTGGTAGGGGAGAAATGAACATGCAAAAATCTGTGGGTTATTTGTGGTATTTTGGGTTTGGCAGTTACATCTTTCTTTAAAACAAAACCTAAACTTTCAGTCTGAGGTGGCCATATGGCAAGTCTGAGAGGAGGACACAGCGGGAGATGCACTCCTATCAGAATGGCATCAAAGTGTATTTGTTCAGCATTTACTGGCTATGTTTACAAAACAGATGCTGCAGCATCCTGCAACAGTCACATTTTCCCTTGACACTGTCATGCTGAACATTTCCAGAAGGGGAAACTACCAGGTTCTGGAAGTTTGCTTTTTTGGTTTTGATTGCAGGGGATTTTTCTTTTGGGGGGGTGGGAAGGGAGAGGGGCCTGCTGTTTTTTGGAACCAGATGGGAAAAGACAATAGAGTAGATTTTTCCCCCACTACAGGAAGTCTCTAGATACCACGTCAGAGTAGACTCTTGCTGTACATAGGGATGGCTGTGTCCAGCGCCATGGGAGAATTCATTACAACTAGCACACAGAGCAGCTGGACTGCTGCGTTAGTTCTAATGAAGACTTTCTTTCTTTCTTTATTTCTTTGTACCACAGTTTCCTCTGTAAATTCAGTATCATAATTAGTGTGAATGACAAATAAAATGTTTGACAAGTATGCACATTGGCCTGGTGCGTTCTTTCATCAGGGAGAAAAACAACTCTCTCAAAGAAAAAGTAACCATCAGAAAAAAGGGTATTGACCATGTATCACACAACTTCAAAAATAAGTTTCCATACTTTTTTTTTTTTACTGATTTCTTTCTTTTTTAACAAAAAAAGGCATTTTCCTCCTGTGGATTGACCTGGCAAAAGGCCTGGAATCCAATAGGATCATCAAAATAGGACTGAAATGAGACTTTGCAGATAAAGAAGGCTAGTAATTGCATTATATCTCTGATTTCTCGATTAAATTTCAATATTCCAAGGTCACCTACAGCTCTTATAGTTCTCCCTTAATCTTTTGTTCCTTGGATTGGATCCTTTTTGATATTGATGAGTTGAACCTTACTTCAGGAGCACCAAAACAGATAGTTTGAAGTCATATTACTTATGAGATACGTTGTTTCTTTTTCTCTTTAAATAAATAATGAAACAGTAGTGTTAATGAAACAATATGGGGGAACCAAGGTTTCAAAATTAAAAAAGAACCCAACATAGTCAATATTGAAAGTTCAATCTGAAAGCCTCTGTATCTATGCATATGTGTGTCTATATATATATATAAAATCTTCTCATATTGGCCCTATACAACATATTGCATTATGTTAAAGAAGCTTTCAGTAGTATCCTTCTACACAACAATGTATATATACAAAGATTAACTTTCATCTACTACTCTTGGTGAAGTGAAAAACAAGCTACAAAGTAAACTATTAAAGGTGTATTTTTTTTCTGACAACTTGTCAGGTAGTACTCCATCTCTCAACTGATAATTCATATTATCTTTTTAAAATTAGAGCCAAGACACTAGAAGAAAACAGTTACTGAATTCCAGGTACCTCTTTAGAGTTTAGAATTACTACCACACACCTCTGATGTGGTTACTGGTTACCCTTTTCGGTATGACCATCTGACATTTCTTCTGGCACAATCCCATGTTATCCTAACAATATTGCCCTTATATTTTTGCAAGGGTCTACCCTACGGATTCTTCTGCTTACCCTATGAAACCCAAGAGTGCTTCTTTAGAGGTGGATGATGACGTAGAGCACATATTTATTTTGTTTCTTACTTTAACACAACAGGAAAAGAAGCTACAAATAGCAACAGTCAAAACAAAAACAAAAATATTACACCCAAGGACATCTCAACAAAAATATTTGTTGCTAGATTTTGAAGACTATGTAGAGGACGTACCAGCAGAGTTCTCATTTTGTATAGGAGGGTAAGTTATCAGACTGCCATGGCCATTTTAACCTGATGCACATCCCACTGCCACTGAGGCTGCCTGTCCTTGTGAGAAAGGCCTTGTCTTTCTTTCTTGACAGCAGCAGCTCAGTCATTTGCACAGGCCAGCTGGACCGAGGTGAGTCCCTCCTAGCCCCAAGCCTGGCAGCTTTCACAGTGGTTGTGCCATTCCAGATCGGTGGCACCCACTCTCTGCAGGGTGAGGGGAGGAAGCATGGGCAGCTGCCCTCTCCTGCTCCTCTGCCCTCCTCACTTCCCAGGGGTCTGGCAAAGGGGGGGGGCTAGAGTTGAAAGCAGGCAGTGTGCAGTCAGAGCAGCCCTCTGGGATCCCTGGGCACTCGAGGTGGCCCCACCATGCCTGTTTTGGCAGCTGAGAAAGGCCAGCTCAATCACCCCCTTCTGGCTGCTTGAGGAAGAGGAAAGGGCAAAGAAAGTGATGAAGACTAAGGCTGAAGGCTGCTGTTTGTGAGAGGAGGGGCTGGCAAGGGTGAAGGCAAAAGGTTGTTGACTTCTTGGTACACCTCACACCCTGACTGACAGTTTTAATGACCTTTAATTATAAAGGCCATTGTCATGGGTGTTCTCCCACACTGCTTTGTTTGACTTGCGCAATGAGGAAACAGCTGTAAGCCAGGCTCCAGAGCAAAATCAGGTTATTAAATACTATCAGCCTGCAAGGCACCATACAACTCAACACAGATGTCCTGGAAAGACAACACAGGTGTGTTACCTTTGGTGTACATGGCTTTTTCCCTCTTTTCAGTGGCGTGTCTCACAAGACAACAGACTTGGATTAGTGGTGCAGTGTACTGTGCCCAGAAGTGACATCCCTTTTTCTGAGCAGGCATGGAAATCCTGGTTACTGGCACAGCATGTGTGGTCACAGAAAGGACAATAAACTCTGTATTATCTGCTCTGAGACAGACCTTGTTCACAGCACTCATAGCTTAGAAGCCTATCACTACTGCAACTGCTACGGTACTGGAAGACCTTGTAATGGCACTGTGGTTTCCAGACATGACTAAAATATGACTCAGTCCAGCATTGTAAATGGGCCAAAAATACAATTTCTCTGTGGCCCCATATCTTTTTACAACACTAGGCTTCTTAAAGGTCTGTAAGATGATTTGGGAACATGTCTCAACTATTACTTCAGACACCCCCTTCTCCCTGGAAGACAGCACCTTTTTTCACTGTTTACCTTCATTCAGGGCTCACAATAACTTTGCCACTGGGATGCCCCGTGGAGCAGAACTTCTAACATAGGCAGGATCTCAGGGAAGGAATGTCCGAATTACAGCTCATCTCAACTCTTGCCTGCTGGGGGAGGGAGGCACAGTGTAGATAAAAGCATGTTTAACCCTGAGGAGAAGGAAAATAAAAGCTCAGAACCTACAGGTCTTCATTGGAATGTCTAGCTACTGAATTAGGAAGCTTGTTTTCTGGTTTTAAGTTACAGGGACACCTAGAAGTCTCCCAGACTGGATTAGTCAGCACGAGTCACTGTCTGGGAATTGTTTGGGTTTGCAAGAAGAGGATAAAACAATTTAGAAAGAAAATCTAATACACAGACTTAAAACATAGCCTGCTTTCAGAGCAGGGAGGGGGTTAGGTCTGATTTGTGGGCTTTATAAAACACTGGTTCCTAAGGGTAGAAAGGCTGTCAAAAGAAAGAGAACCTGTTCCCTGCTGATGCAGAATTGTTTCCTGTAGCATGTAAAAAAATGCCTCTGGCTGTTTTACTTTCAAATGCCTCAAACACAGGAACATCTGTAGCTTTTCTGGGGAAGCTTAGATGGCAATCTTACTATTATCTGCTGCTACACTTGACATGTCCTGTAAGCAGAGAAGAGAGCCTGTATTCAGGGCAGCCTGCAGTTACAGTTCCTCAGGAGGTCTCTGACATCTGGGTGTGCTTCATGTGGCCACCAGGTTTATGCCTGCTGGCTGCTTAGTCCCATTACCCCTGTTTTCTCACACCAGAATCCCTCAGGACCAAGATCTCCCAGCTCAGAAGGCAGCTCTGTTGCCATCTGCAGGGATAGCACAGGTATGAGGGTGCAGGTTTCCCAGCCTTAGCAGGTGCATGCCTGAGGAGCACTGAACCCCATGCCACAGAGCCCAGCCCGGGTATTCCAGTGTCCTCTAATACCAACAACCGCTCAGCTTTTTTGTATGGCCTTCTTCAAAGGAGCCCAGTGGTCAAACTACACTATGTCCTTGCACCGGGTGAGCATCACAGGTATGGAAGTCCTTCAAAATTGGCTGAAAATCGGCTAATTTTCACTGAAATATTAAAATCCCTGCATGAAGCCCCTGTGGCAAACTTCATCCTTCCTCTCTTAAATGTCTGTGATAAAGAGTTGCTCTGAAACAAGGCAATATGGGTTATTTTACATGGAGAATGTTTCCTGTTTCGCTTTTGCTGTGTAAAGCAGTAGTAAAATTTGCAGAGGGGGGAAGCTACTGTTCTCCTCCTTCTCTTTTTCTCTTCTGCTCCCTCCTCTAACACATGTGTCTCTGATATTTCTCCAGCCTCCTGCAGAACTGGGAGCTCAGTGGTGTCAGTCCAACACATGTAACTTTGGAGGATGTATGATCACAGCCGGTCAAATGCCAGCATGTCCATCCCATGGGCATTATGATTCTGGGGCGGGATGAGAGGAAGAACAGTTGCTCTATTTTGGAAGAGAAAGTCATGTTTCCAAAACTTTCTGCACACGGCAAACATCTGTCCATGTGGTCCTGAAATATGTTCAGTAGTATCCTTTTGAAAATGCTGAAACCAAAATGATCTAGGTTGCCAAAGGTTGGAGCCTGCCAGCTTAGCTGGGAATCCTGGGCCTTCCAGGCTCCTCACTCTGTGGGAAGCAGGCAACACTGCTGATCAGCAGCAACGGTGACATGGTTGGGGTGAGTCAGCATGTTGCACCACAGTTTATCAGAAATATTTCCAGTCAGCCCCAGGTATGAGTGGCCAAAATCAAGCTCTTCCTACAAAGGCATATTGGCTACTTTTCAGTGCTGTCAGGGCTGTGGCTGTGATCCCATGAGCTCACATGGGTCACCTTGCAGACCTAAGGTGTTAAAGGGGCAGATATTTTGCCTTGTAGTTCTGCCTTTCCAAATGTGATCCCTTTAGTTTGACTTGATTAGTAAGATCACTTTGTAATGCCCAGTGTACTTCCTCATCTCCCTGGGTCTTTAAGCATATCACCTATTGGAAAATATTTGTGTCCTTTCTCAGCATCCCGTAACCAAGCTTGACATTTCTGAAGTCTTACATGCACTTAATTCTCCTTAAGACACAAAATTTTTGGGTTGCAGTTCTCTTAGTTCTCCCAAGGGTAAAGTTAGTAAATGAGGAGTGAATCCAGCAAAGCAGAGGTGCCTTTTACCCACAAACAGAACATAAGAGACTTTAAAGGCTGGCAGGCTACTCTGTTTCAATGAGTAGCCTATAGCTGAATTGGTATTTGGCTTCAGCTGCTGTCTCCAGATTGAATACCTGTGAGTGTTCTTCCTTACCCTTAAAGAAGTGGCTTCATCTGACTTATGTTTGCTTGCACTCTTTCCTCAAAGTTATGTCAGTCCATAACCAGCAACCAGAGAGGACAGGAGATGGGGAAGGAATGAAAGGAAGAAAAATTATGAAAATCATGAAGCATGATTTGGAAGGTACAACTACAAGTACATAGTCACTTTGCAAAGCATGTTTGTTCTCCATACATGTCTCAAGCAATGGTCTTTGGAGCAATCTTTGTTGCCATGTCTCTGTTGCTGCCTGTCACAGGAGGTGACTATTCTTTGACTCTCCAATGTCTGCTTATCAGATTTTAAAGTCTTAAGACGCATCATTCATCCACACCTTGCCATAGCATATATACAATTACATGGTATGGTCAAGAAGCTTCCAAGTGTCTATTCAGCCATTGTGGTTCCATTAAAGATGAAAAAGGAGTCACTCATTGCTGAGTCCTGTCCTTGGGGGTGGTGAATTTTGCCACTTCTCAAGGCTTTTGATACAACAGCGTACTGAGGCAAAAGTGGGTGGAAGAGCGAGCCTTTCAATCACTTCCGTGAGGGATATTTTTGTGCCCTGTTTGCAACAATATCTACAGGCATATTGAGATTTGCCTCCCACAAGAAGCTTGGTAGTTTTGGTAACACAGCTACATATGATGGAAGAGTGAGTTGTGTTTGGTCTGTCTTGTGGGGAAGAAGAGGGGCGAGTGTGAGGTCAAATAGACTCCAAATCTTTAAGTAAGCAAAATTATGTTTCCTGTCTGTTATCTCTCCCACCTGGATTTTGCAACTTGGAAAGAGAAAAAAGTTCTAGCAGAAAAAAAAAGTTCTGTTAAAGAGAATGAGGTTTTTCATTGTCTGTTAAAGAGGTGCAAGAACAGTCCCCAACCAGTGGTTTCTCCTTCCAGTGCAGGAAGCTGTAAATAGCTGAAAAAGGGGAAAACTTTTGAAGGTTTTTTTCCTACCCTTGATAAAACAAACTTATGTTAGAGCTAAACCACCCTAGGAACTAGGTTCTCCTCTGTGATGCTAATGGAGATGGATGCTACAAGGAGGAGAATAACCTCACCTTCTCACAGTGATTGCTCAGCATCTCTCAGAATTAAATTCCTCAGGTGTATCTTTTCTCATTTGTACCACCACTCACACACACTGTGGAGCATTATGATCCAGTACTCTCAGCTGCTGGTAATAATCTACCATTAGAAACTAACATGGCTCCCACAAGTTGCTTATCTCCTTGCCCATTGTTACGATGCTATATTAAATGCAGCTATTGCTGTACTTTTCCCCCTTTCCTGTCCACCTGAACATCTCTCTCTCAATTTGTCCAGCTCAACTGTACTGTTCCATCACCTCTGGTTTTATCCATCCCTGTGCAGTCTCATCAGATGTGTCTCCCATTCAGATGAGCCCATGGGCTGTACAGACACCTGAGAGCATGTTAAGGGGGTAAGCCCTGGCTGCTGCAGTAAGATGTGCCCCATCTTGGGTGCTGTTTGTAAATTTAGACTTACGTTTGCTGAGTGACATGTCTTAGCACAGAATGTACTTGACTAAGGATCTGGCCTTGGGTTCCTCACCTGCTGACGACTGTAGCAAAATCCCTTCTGTCCTGTGCCTCGGCTTCCTCATCTGCAAATGGGTTGTGACACTGACCTTCTTTGAGAAGCACTTTGAGCTCTATTGATGAAAAGGTCCACAGAGAGGAGGTTGTTGTTATTGTTGTCTGCAGTTTAAAAACATGCTCATAAATCATCTTTCAGGGATGGTGAAGCAGGTTTCATTGGCTCTGGAGCTGAGTGACTGAACAGAGAAGAATTTCCTTCTTTGGCATTTTCCCCTAGTTTTAATAACTTTGAACTCTTGCTTTAGATCTTGTTTACATTAGGCTGGTTTAGTAACTGTGTGTCTCCCTCCAGCAATTGTCTCCTTCTTCCCCACCTTCCTCAGGTATTTGGTTTAGGTACCAAACATCTGACTCAGGTCTTCCTGGAGAATGGCTGAGCTGGGGTGGATGGAAGAAGGAATTATTTTTCCCTCTTGGTGAGTAGAGGGACTTAACGGGGGAAGGAGGCGGAAGCCGTGACTCTCATGGACACAGGCCCTGGGAACATAAAAATCTAGGCTGTTACCACACCTATTTGGCCTCTTGATGAAATGTTAAACACAAACTGTATGGATGGCCTGTGCTAAAAATGTTCGGGTCAGAGAATTGTAATGGGTCCTTCTAAGCTTTAGGAGATATGAGGCTGTGATGCCTGCCTTTCAGGGCATGGAGGGGAAGGGAAGCTTCTTTGAAAGCAGCAGGTCACTCACAGCTAATACTGCCTCCAGTTTGTTACACACGTGCATTTATCACGGTGGGGCCCACAGAACTTGATCCCCATCAGGAACAGCATAGCTGCTTCTTGTTTGCTTTGGTTCTGAGACGCTTTGACAGGCGAAGGGGTTGGTCAGAGCCCGCCTCAGCCGTCCTGCCAGAGCAAGGCCTCTGCTCCCGAGAGGCTCATCAAACACGGAGGCCCGAGCTGGGACCGCGGGTCTCTGGGTCAGGCAGACCCTTGCTGCGAGAGGGACGCTCCCCCCACCCCGAGCCACGCTGGGCACCCGTGGGGGCTGGCCGCCCGGCGGGTGATGCCAGGCCGGGCCCGGCCCCGCTGCAGGCGCCGAGGTGGCTCTCCGGCAGCCCTCACGGTCCCCAACGGGCTCCGGCCGCTCCCGCCCGGCCCGGGCCCCGGCCTGAGGGAGCCCTTCCCTCACAGCCGGGGCAGAGGCCGCTAGAGGGCCACCGCGGCTAACTGCGGGCGGCGCCGCGGGGAGCGCGGCCGGCGGAGCTGCTGGCGACGGGCCGCCCCGGGCAGCTGGGGGCGGGAAGGTCCCATGGCGCTGCTGAGGGGCCGGGGGCCGGAGAGGCCCCGATGCTCGGCGGGCTAGCCGGGGCGGGCCAGCGGTGCGGCTGAGCGAGCAGAGGGCAGAACCGGGGCGGGCCCACGAACCGCGAGGGGCAGGCGGCTGCCAGTAGTGCTTCCCAGCCTGGCGGGAGCGGGGCCTGCTCCCGGGAGAAACCAGTGCTGCGGTGCCCAGACGACGAGGGTGAGATAAGGAGAGGGTGGTAGATAAGGAGTGCCTCAGGGGCACCCTGTCTGCTGCGGCCGGGTAAGGTGCCCGGCAGACGGGGCTCCCCTCCAAGAGCTGGCGCCTCAGCCCTTCCTCACTGAGCCCGGCGTTTTGTGTGCCTAGTAATGCGCTGCGTGAGGAAACGAAGCTTTGTAAAACTGGAGTCTTGTCTAGCCTGGGTGTTAGCAGAGCCCTGCATCCATAGGTGAGATTTTTCCCCAAAGCCGGTACCCGGTGACCTCCCCGACGTTTCGCTCCCTCTCTGCACAGCCAGGAAGCACTTTGTGATCAGGGAGGCTGGAAGGCACCGGGGTCGGTATTTACAATTTATTCTTAGGCTGCGCTTTCAAAGGGTTGTCACCCTCCACAGGGAGATGCAGCGTGATGGCCCCTCAGAGCAACAAGAAACTGGAATTAAACAAACATAAGTAATTGTCAGGCATTAAATCTAACTACCTGAAGTCTGAGCCCCCCACAACAGGGCTCTGCTATTTGCCAGAATCTGAAAGCTGTTTGATACACTGTTAAACCAATAAAGGGAGAGGGGAGTGTTTGCAAAATTTGTTGGGCATCTGTGAGCTTAGCAAATAGTTTCTCTGTTCACGTGGTGCTGGCTTGCTGTCTTTAAATTGGAAAGGTCATTATATGGAGTAGTAACTAGGTGCCAGGCTTGAGGGTAACACCAAAGGCAGGAGGACGGAAGGCCTCAGCCATTCACCGGGTCTCACACTAGAGCCTGTGTAGCCCTTCAGCAAGGCTGCAACCAGGCACTACCAGGAGGAATGGATATACATTAGCATTAGCTGTAGGAAGGATAACAACATGCTTTTCCTCCTGACAGAAGGGAAATTTTAAAAAGCCGTTGACCTTGTCTGCAAGACATTTTTGCCTACCGTATTCATTGCTGCTGGATGAGATTTTCAAAGCCATGCCAAGGGTGTACGTAGCTATATATCTCCTGTGAAAATGAAGGGAATACATCCATCTGGTGTTTCTTCCCAAGTTTTAGTCACATATCCTTTCCTTGCTTCTTCGTCAGGGAAAAAGGCATGTCACGCACTCTGCCACTGCGTGGGGGACTTGAGCAGTACGACTCAAGGGAAAGATGGCCTGGAGCAGCCCAAAACGCAGCATTGCAAGGAGGAGGAGCAGCGAAATCTGAGGAAGAAAAGGCTGAGGCATACAGTTGAAATGAGATGGATTATTTTAAAGATTCTGACAATTGCAGACCTCTAAATCTGAAGGCAAAAAATTTCTTAACTTAGTTTTCCTCTAAGAGGCTTTTCTAATTAACTGAATCCAAACCTGGCAGGAAGGTAAACAGTACTGTATCTCTGGCCTTGGGCCTTCAGAGAGAAGTCCTGACCTTCCCAGACAGATGGGCTAACTGCAAATGCACCGATCAGACAACCAGACAGATCCATAAATGCTTATGGGTAATAAATTTCAAGAAGTCTTGATCAAAACTGTCAGGAGCCATAAATGCATCCAGATGTGAAATAGCTCAGAACTTCCCATTGCCACATCAGAGACCTGGAAGCTTGGAAAATGTTGAAAGTTGACTGTAATATGAGGTTCAAAGCTAATATGCTGAGTTGTCTGCAGTATTGTGTTATGGCTGTAATCTCAGCAATGCATCAGGCCTCCTGGCTGGCTGATAGGAAGACTTCGACTCCTGAGGCAGGCCAATTCCTACTCTTTCAACAATATGCAGAATATTAGTACTCATTGCTTGCCTTCCATTCTTTCACAACCAAACTTTTGGAGTTCCAAATACTTTGTCATCCTGCATCTGCGAGACGGCTTGAGCCCCGTGACAGCATGTTTCCAGTCACATCTGATGAGCTGTCCCTGAGATTTATGGCTTTTTTTAGTAGAATCCAAAAATCGTAAGAAGGTACCAGATAACAAAACAGATTGTTCAGACATGTTTCTCCACTTTATTGATATCGTATCATGTACATGTTTGGTTTCACTTCAAGAGTAAATGAGTTACCACTTCAGTGTGACTATAGCAGGTATCAAAGAGGTTCACTGGAGTATTCCTCTTGGCAAAACCAGGATCTGTAAATGTCAAGTCATTTTTACAAACAATCTAGCAAGCAGTCTTTTTGATAAAACTTTGGCCTAGATCTGAACATATCCCATATCCCATTCTGCAAGTTCAGACACAGAGGCTGGGTTGTCTCTCTAAGAAAGAGGCTAATCAAAGGGAGAGGCCCAGTGACAATATTTATTTCTGATGAGCATTCCCAAAAGACGAGCAGATTGTTTTGCTGATCAAAATCAGAAATTCTGATTTTGATACTGTCTGGCACTAACAGGGTTGAGTGTCCGTGCCCAGCCTCCACTGGGCCTGCCCCCACCCTTGCCCATGGGCTGAGAGCCCCATTTCAGTACTGGCCTGGGCTCCCAGTCCTGCCTCAGCTGTGCTTGTAGGTGTGCTCATCTCTAGCCCTGCTGCTGGCCCTGCATTGATCCTGGCCCTGGCTCACTCCCGCACTGTGTTGGAGGCTGTCGATGGACCCTGCTACCAGTCCCCAGCTCTGCCTGCTTCCTTCAGAACTTGCAGGATGGTGCCTGTCAGTGAGGGCACTGTCTGCACAGAGTCACCTTTTTCTCTTGGCTCCCCATTCCTTGGGGATCATCTGGCCTTTGCTGATCCCTGACAGATACCCTGAATAACAAAAATCACAATAATTAAAAAAGTCCAGCAAACAACATGTTATGTCAACAAAAGGCATTTGTGTCCAAGACAAGTTATCTTTCCTGGCATGGAAATGTGGGGTTTTTTTTCACTGAAAATACACCACAATTAGCACTAAGGGATCTGCTGTCAATTGCTTCTGCAGAGAGGTCAATGGGTCACCAGATGTAAAAGTTAAACTGTTTATAACTTGGGACATCCTTCTGAGGCAGAGTAACAGTGCTGAGTGAGGGAAGCTTCTACTGCTGTTGACCAGGTTCTTCTCAGGAGCTTGCTTGTCTCCAGAGTCATCAAGGGTTTCCTCTCCCAAGGGTTAAAATTAAATTTGAAATAAGATTTATGAAATCCTGAAGAAGCTAATAGAGCTACACGGTGAGAATCATAACATTGTAATGAAAGAAAGTTATGATCTTAATACAACATGGTTTGGCAGGTTGGAGTGGGAAAAGGAGGTAATACCCACGTATCCCAAATTAAGTGCTAATGTTTATGTAGTGCAGTGGAAAGACCCATGAGGTTAGCCTGTAGTACTCAGAGCAACCTAAGTAAAACAAGCACTCTGAGATCTTGCCACCCAATTTCCCAAGAGCCTTGCTTTGCCATTTGGTTTGAAGAAGTATGCCCAGAGCTAGCCATCAGTGTTGTTTCTGATAAACATTGCACTAAGGAAAGGCAGGACCTACAACTTACATTCCTGGTTTTCTGTCTACAGAAAAAAATTAAAAAAAAAAATGTGGAGGTTCTTACTGAACCCCTTATGACCCTTGTCTGAAACCCTGGTGGAGACCTAATCCTCCAGAAAAGAAGCAAAGAAGCGTGCTGGTACCCTGCTAGCCAGTACCATAAGGTAGTCTGCATTTCTTTTGGTAGCATTGAGCTGGGATGCTGTGTTTCATTGCAATGCTTAACTTTTAACACTAATTGGTTCCAAATATAGACACAGTCTGACTAATTGTGGGAGCATGAAAGTAGGTGTGTGTTTTTTGGCTTGGTCCAGCCTTGAAGAAGAAACTGTACAATAAAGTATAAAACAAGTGCATTTTCTCAAGTCTACATGTTTTCACAGGTTAATGTATTTTTTATGGTAGAAAAAAAATAACAGGCAAAGATTTACATATCTACTGCATACTGAAATTCCTTCTGTCAGTCACTTAGATATGCCTGTCTTCAACATATGGTAAACTAAGGATTTCAGAATCATTAAGGCATTTATTTTCATTGCTGTCCTGGGAGTTAGATATGCATGAACCATAATTTTAAGCTCTGTGAGTTCAGACAGCTGCATAATAACTAGGAGCAACTCTTACTACTGGCCAGAGCCATACAAGATGCAGGCCTGGGCAGCTTCTTCAGGAGGTTCCAGAAGTGCTGAGGTTTCTACAACGGAAATGCTGCTGACCTGAGCTATCTGCCCAGCAGTGAAAATGGCCCCTGCCTGTGCAGTCCTGTTTGCAAATGTGTTGTCAGGAGATTTTTTTTTTTTCCTTTTGACAATTGTCAGCCTTGCTTTTACAAGTGGGCTAAAAGAGACAGCAGTGGTCTCACTATCCCAAGGAAATGCAAAAAAAATAGAGTACTCCCTTGACTTCTGGTAGAGAAGAGGGGAGATAAATGAAAGGAACTGATGGGCAGGCCTGAGGCATGTTTACTTTGCACATATTATTTTATTATGTTTGGGAGGCATTTCTGGTAAAAAGAGGAGCATAATTAAGTGGAGGAATGTTTGTAATTGTAACTAGGGATAGAAGTCTGGGCCAAGGAGCTACACTTCAGTGTCCCTAGGGTGAGTTGGTCACCCTCACCAGGGCAATAGCTTCAAGAACTGGAATGCAAAAGTTATAGCCTCAAAAAAATAAAACAACAAACCAAAACCAAAATGGCAGAGAGGCAAAAGAAAAAGGCTTTGATTAAAAGTTTTCTTTAAAGAGTAAACCAAGGCAGAATCCATTCAGAAGTCTTCTCCAAAGGGAAAGACAAGAATGGGGTGAAGGGTTTCCTGAATGCACAGGAGTGGGAGTAATCTGAGATGTTGCATGCAGTCTTGGTGAAGAGCTGGAGAAACAGAAATTGTCTCCAACACTAGCTTGGAGCTTGAGGACTGGTGAGAAGGAATGGTGAGGGAGCTCACAGGCTGAATCAGACCTTGCTGCTCAGGAAGATTTGACCAACCCAAGCTGGAAGTGGGATGTTACTACAGGAGGTAAGGAAACAACTGAGAGCTGAGCTAACCAGCTTCCCCAAAAAAGATGTTAAATATTATCTGCTATGCTCTTTAGCTACTTTTCCTTCCATTAATAAAACATTGTTTAAGTCAACTGAGTAATGTTTGTAAATGAAGAAAATTACCTTGCTGAGCACCAGAAAGTTTAGTTTTAATTTTCCCAAGCTTCTGGATGAGCATCTGGGTTTAGAAGTGACCCCCCAGGATTTCAACTCAGCCCTTGTTGCCAGTCAAGTCCTGACAGAAGGGTTATACAAGTAAATGAAGTTTATCTGTCTTTTCCCTGCCCAAGGCCTCAAACAGCAGTTTCAGCTGCTTTTTTGCATCTGAGCTATGTGGGATCCTGTAAAAACAATTCACCGGTCTCTTTCTTGTGGTTTCCTTAGCCAAAACCACAGCAAAAATCTGACCATACTCAGCTCTGACCGCTCGCCCAAGCTTTGGTTTCAAGAAACTGCCAACAAACAGGAGGCAGTGTCACACTGAAATGTCAGCTCACCTGAGACCAGCCACGAGTGACCAACAAAAGGCTGATAAAATAACCACGGGAACCATTTGGAACAAGGCTAGATAGGGTACTGTTTACTCAGTATGAGTGAATTTGGGGTGAGGAGGTGTTGGTCTGGGGGAATTCTTCAGAATTAATCTACCAGATGTCCTCAGGGAGGAATGGTCAAGTGCAACCTTTCAGGATGGCTTAATATTTTCTCTTTCAGTAAGAAGACCAATCTTCTCCCCCAGCAGTACACTTGCAACACATTGTACATGTGCTGGAAAAAAAAGAAAACTTTTGTAGTGAAGGTATGGGTGAAGAGAGCTGCTTTGTTCCCAGCATTGCTTTCAGCCCTCTCGCTGTGCTTGGGGAAAGCTGCAGTTTGTGAAGCAGAGAAGCCCCGTTAGTCTGTGGGGGAACCCACTAAGTGGGCGTATGGAGTTAGGTATGTAAACAGCGTTGCAGCGGGTGGTGCGGCCCGATGCCAGGACCAAAAGGCAGCCTTTTGCCCAGTCACATGGCAGTGCTCACTCCAAGCTGCCTCTCTCTCCCCACTGCGGTTCTGGAACTCCTTTTCCTGGTGTTACACTGCCTCGATGTTGGGGAAGTACAGCCTAGGGTGTACTGTGAAGTTCAGCCACCATTCTGCTACTGAGAATGCCCTTTGTAGCCTTTCCTCCAGCACCAAATGCCTCTGACACACAGGAGGAAAGCTCTTGGCTATCACTCCCTGCAAGTTGAGGCAAGCTCTTGAACCCGAGGTATATCACTACCACTCCAGCTTTGGCTGCCAGCAGTCGAGTGATTTAGCCCTGCGTCTGACAGATTCATCCAGGCTGGTTTCACACCTCTCTCACATTTTTGTTTAGTCCCCAGGAGCACATGACGGAGTTTGGAGGCTTTGCTATTTATTCAGTTCCTCACGGTTTGCTGTGCTGACAGCTAGCGTCACTGCTGTGTTTGAAATCTTGGCTCCTGAAGTAGTAGCCCCATTTTTTTTCTGTGCCTTGACCATGTGAATCCAGGAGATCACCCCTCTGCTGCTGTTAGCAGTGACTGCGCTCAATCCCAAAGTTTGCATACACATTTGGGATTGTCCTGTTCAAGCAGTGATAGCACGCAGTTGATGTCTTTGCCCAGGCAGAGAAAACGCTTCTGACATTAGTGACTCTATTATTAGAGTGGCACAAAGCAAACCACAAAAAAACCAGAAAAAGACACATAGCCAAATGTCAAAATGCAGATTGCTGAAGTGAAATTGGGTGTGGAATTTTTTCGCCAGGTAATGAAGAAAGGCCAAGGATTTACAAGGCAGGGGATGGGATGGTTCGTTCAACCAGAGAGAAATGGTGCATGGAGTTTTGACGAGGTTTGTAGATAGAGGCTTCAGCACCTAGAAGATGCTGTTTGACCACAATGGCAACCAACGTGTTGGCTAATATTCTTGTCACTGCAGTTATTTCAAATGGCTTTCTAGCAGCTGCTTCTCCAGTCATGTCTGCAAAACCAGAGCATCCAACAGGTAAGATCTGCTTTAGTGCAAGATCCCAGTGCTGTCCTGTGGTATGTCTTAGTCGGATACCAGTCTCCTATCATGAGTGTAATTGTTAAGTGTGCTGGTTGGGAAGATGAGCTGACAGATGTAAGTAAAAAGAATGAAGAGAAGATTTTTTGTATTATGGTAGGGATTACTAAAATACAAAGGAAGATATTCTCAAGTGGAGTTAAGTCTCATAGTCCCACTGAAGAAACTGGCTTGCTGAAGATTTTGCATTCCTTTTAGTAAATCCTTTTTATTATTTAGTATTTTTTCTTTTAAATTAAATAATGTAATTATTTATTATACTTTAATAATCTAATTATATAATGATATTTAATTTTAATTATTATTTAATGATTCATTTTTATTTTATGTATTAAAGCTGTGTACTTTACAGCAAACTTTACCATTGAGCTGAACTGTACTAGAGATCTGCTTTTTCAGTAAGTGCAAGGCTACCTTTTTGAGGTAAATAGACCTAAGAAGAAAAATTAGGTGTGAATCCAGACAAACTGTAGATACAGTTTTACACGTCATGTTGAAGAAGATCATAATGCTTCTTTTTCCTTTTTTCCCCAACCAAGCTCAGAGGCAGATGTGATTGGAGATCCCTGTAGCAGATCAATGAGAAAGGATCCTGAAATTTTTGTCATTGGTTGATGAAGCACAAAAAAGTGCCATTCCCATAGCAGACCCTAAAATCAGTGGAATGAAAGGTAACTGCCAAAAAGTAATTGGTCTGGAAATTTGCAAATCTGCTACTGGTTTTGCAGAGACAAGGTGTTTTATACAGCTGATTCTGTGTACGTCTTTTTCTATAATGCATGTAAAAGCTGGGTAACAAAAAGTGCCAGGCAGATTTTTGAATGGGTTGTGATTCTTCCTTATTTCCTTGACTGTTTTTAAATGTGTTCTTCTAAGGGTGTACCGGTATGTTTGTCTGTGTGTTATGGGAAGACTTTTTGGGAAGGAGAGGTGAAGCAAAAAAATGGTCTCCACTAAAAGGTCTTATAAGCATGCAAATTTCCAGAGTGTTGGAGATATTTCTTTGTGACAAAATCCAAAATGGAGAAGAGAGCAATCTGTGAAAAACCTTACTGCAAGCAATATGTCATTGCAGATGTTTTTTGAATATTTTAAGGGCACCTCACTTGTTAATAGTGGTTCTGTATGTTTTACTTGTAGTACAACTTGCCATGTCATTCAGCACTAGTGACACAGCATGAGTCAAATACTGAAGAGATAATGATCATATCTGCAGGGCAGAGGTCATGTTTCAGTATAACTGGAAGCAAAAACGCACCCAGGGAGTTGGAGGGATTTAAACAAGAAACAAACCCACAAGCCACAGAATTTCCTTGACTTCTATTTGGACCAGTGATCTTTTGCTTTTAAATCTCAGAAGAGGCTAAATAATTTATTTTACTAGCACTTCTAGCTCATGTTCCAGTTTCGGAAGGTGAATGCTATATAACCTGATTCATGTACGCTTGCTATAAACAAGAGTTTCCTCACTGTGTTCTAGTGCATCATATCTACCATCTGCCTGGTTAAACAAGGATCTCACTTCAATCTTAGTGTAGTTCAACATTTGTCCATAGTCCTCTCTAAAACTTTTCCACAAAGTAACAGTGAATCCATTTTAACTTAATGAGACCTGAAAGTGTGCAAATGGAAACAAAGAACCGGATTTATGCGCACAGTTGACGTTAAACTTGTTATTAACTGGACATGTTTAAATGAAGAACATAAGCCTGTGAGCACTGAATGCTGCTCCATACCATGGCATGAACATCATGCTATGAGAACCAGCATTAAATTTTAGTAGTCCATAAACAATACAAATTCTGTGCAAAAAAACCCACCCAGCTAAACCCAAACCAAAAAGAGAAAGATTTGCAGCTTTCTCAGGTCAAATTTGGTAGATGTCTCAGCACAAGATAATTTTGTCTGAATTTCATGCCTTGCCTGTAGGCATCTAAAAAGGCTGTCCACTGCAGTCATCTGAATTAGACTGTGATGATACTTTTCACTGCCAGAGCTGCCACAGTGCCAGGGGTTTCCAACAGAGGTATTTGTCATGAGTGGACAGCTCTGTCTGAATCAATCTGGGTTTATGCTTGTGTGACCCAGGTTGTCTGACCTAGGTATTCCTGTACCAGGACAATTTCAAAGATACCATCAGAGCATAGAACTGCCTTCCTGGAGATTCAAGATAGCCATGTGTATCTTGAAAGGTAGCTTTTGCATAAGTGGAAAAAATTGGTGAAGTTTTACAGTTGCAAAGCAACTGATTCAGCACAGAGTAATACAGTCACCACCCCGCTCCTGACTCTACCTTCAGTTAATTGCCCTCTGATTTGGTATTTGCTTTGGAGTATACTGTGGGCAGTTTTCTGTCAGGTGCATCTATGTAATTTCAAAAGCTGCATTTTAAGAAATATTTTTTGTGGAACTGGACCATGATGTGCTCACTGCACAGACTGTTTACACCCACGTGAGGTACTGGTAAGTAAATAGTACACTCCACTGTCTAGTGAATTTGAAAAGATGGTTATATACTATTATATTATTTGCTTCCTGTTCCCACCTTTGGTCCCCTTTGAGTTGTCTTCAGGGAAAGGGAAAGTTGTAACTGTTTTCTAAACTGGGATTTTCATCTCCTCAAGGATTCGGCTAAAATGTTGTCATTAAACTAACTTTGGGGTAGAAACTAAGCATCTTGTTTGAAACTGTGCAGCTTCTATAAAGCCTGGAGCATGCCGAAACAGGGAGCACCACCTGAAACTGTCATGTGAAAGTAACTCAGCAGGTGCTGCGTGGCACTGAGACTGAATATTCTCTCTGATAGCCTTTGGAATTTGAAATCTCAAACATATCAAGCATGTGTTGGATCTGGAAATCTCATCACTCTCCTAGGCACACATATAGCATGGACCACTGAGGTTTCCAAGTCTGAGCTCTCTCCACCCAGCCATCGACAAGTAGATACATTCTGGGACTGCTTACACTGGCTTTGCTAGACATTTATTCTAGCAGACATTATTGTTACCCTCCATCTGTCATTTAAAGGCATTGTATTTTGTTCCTGTGTGCATAACTTTGTCTAGATGATTGTGATGGGGTAAAAAGTAGTTTAAGGCTCTAAAGATAAATTTGCCTCTGTATGTCTGATTTGGTTTTCTTCAGTCTTTTGTGGTCTGCTGCTTATTTTGCTCGTTCTGGCTGAAAGTGGCAAGACAGTGTATATCCACTACACCGGCTAACCCAGATTTGGGTGGCCATGCTTCTCTAGGCAGAGCAGGAGTAGGGATGCATTCATCCAGCACACACCTTTTCTCAGGTCCGCTGTCCACAAGCAGAGGTGTTGACCGAGAGGCTCAAATATATGTACATGCTTCAGTGTCTTACTCAGGGCTACTCTGTTGCCTACTGCTCCTGAGTTAGGGCTTAGGTTCTTCATAAGGCCTGCAAAAAGTTATGTGCTTGGAAACTTACCTGAGCAGGGAGCTACCTACATAAGCAATAAGCGCCTGAGACTGAAAATAAGCCTTCTGTGCTGGTGTCTCAGGCAAATGGGAGCCCCAGTCTCAAACTGTAACACCTTAACTGTACTTAGGCACTTACAGACCTGGTGTTTCTGTTGGTTAAAAAACATGGGGCCTCTTACTGCTTATGTGTAGCAGTGGATAGTGGTTTGAGCACTTGTTCAAGAAGACAGTTTTCAGGGTCAAATCTGTCTCTTCTCTGAGCCACAGTGGTGTTGTGAATCTCCAAAAAGCATCCAGTAACCCAGATCTCTGAATCTTAACTGTCATACCAGTAGTAAAATGTTCATTGTACTGTCAAGAAGTCAAAGCAGCTTCCTATCCACTTTAGAAAGTTTCAACAACTCAGTTGTTCATACCCTAATAAGGGATAGAAGTGATGCTGGAGGTGAATCTGACCTTTGAGGGACACATGGCAATGCTACGTTTACGGAAAGCCAAGCTGTGGGAAGAGCCAGCTCTGCTAATTTTTCTTATGGATGCATCTTGTTAAATGACACATCATGCTGAAGTGTGTAGGAAGCAGAATCATTGTCCTCCAGAACAGCTTCTAACTGTGTTCCCTTTCTGCATTTCAGCTTATGCCAAGACACATGGAAAGAAAGTCAAAACAGTGAGAACAGGCAGCTCTGTGTTTTCTTTTACTTGTTACTCTAGTTGTTGCCTAATACCCATATAACTCTCATCATTATTCAGTAAAGTACACCATTTTGTGTTTCCTGGATTGCTGGTGTTCTCAGTTTCTAGAGGCTGCTTCACTGACATTGTCCTACGTTTGTACTGTTTTGGACAGGAAGGTGTAAATGAAAGTCCATCTGACCCTCCATCTGAACTGAGCAAGGACCTCCTGGAAATAAATCCTTTACATGGGAAGAGCTTCTGGAAGCCTTCACTGCCAACCTCCTGGAAAATTAAGAGAGGTGGGACTTAAAGAGTGATGCTGTACCTTGTCTAGCTAGTTACTGGGTCACTTCAGTACCATAGCTAGTGTTGTATAAGGTGCTAGAAGTGTCTGACTAAAAAAATGTCTAGTGTGAACCATAGCTTTCTCACTGAAACACTTTCCCCTGACATATATTCACAAGTGAGCCATCAGTTCAGTTTCTAGGGCCATCCAAACTCTGGATTCATGCTAATCATGCCAAGTGTTGATGAGGCCCACAACAAAGAGGAATCTATCTGGGCCATGAAAACCATTAAAGAGTAACCAGAGAGTAAACATTTTAGCCATTATCCAGTTGAATCAGATCTGACCTTATATTGCCAAAAAGAACAGATTCTCAGGTCCCCATGTAACAAAGCGCCTCTCAGGAAAGCTCTCCGATGGGTGGAGTTGGGAGTGTGAAAGACCTCACTTCACCACAGTTTGCCTCATGTCTCTGGACTAGAAGCATTTTCTTTGTGCCTCCTTCAGTTCTGTGGGTATGAAATGTGGATAACAGCTTTCCTTTTTTAACAAGGGTGTTGTGGAAGTGAGTATACTTCGGAGGCATTCAAACACTACAGCAATAGGGGTGAGATAGGAAGCTAGCTAGAAATTGTTTCAACATTTTTTGGCATGAAATCTGTCGGGATTATTTTTTAAAAGACATCTCATTTTTAACTGGCTTTCAAGCCTTTTAAAATGTCAACTTTTTAATCCAGGTGAATGATTTTAACTGATCCTCCATTGGATTTTAAAATATAATTTCATGGCAAGTTCTTAAATTCAGAGGAGAAGAAGGATATTCCATTTGCAACTTCTCCCACTCCTACTTTGGTCATGTAATTTCTTACAAAGTAAAGTATTGTTCCTAAACGCTTATAGGCATATTCTTCAGAGATACAGATGGATAGATACAGTTTGCATTCTGACTGAGAGAAGGAGCACAAAACCTTAAAGGAACTTTGTGTGTGTGTGTGTGTATATAAAATATTATTTATACCAGGTACATGCAGTACAAACACTGCCTATTACTCAGAAAGAAAACTCCCTTCCCTTGTCTCAGTTCTCCTTTTTTAATTTTTTGTTCTTTCATCTTCTCCTTTTCTACTTCTCTCTTTTATTCTTGTCCCTTCTAGTTCCTGCACTTTGGATTTATATTCCCAGTAGATATATAAATCAGTAATTTAGTACCTAACTAGCAGTTCATAGCCCTGAGTGGCAGTGAAAATCCCAAGTCATTTTTCTTTTTTATGATTTGTAACTAATTACTAGCCTTCTGCTAGTACAGAAAAGCAGGTAAAAGAGAAGAAGGAATACTTACCTCTTTGGTCTGACACACTTTTTAAGTCAGTTCATTCTTCCAGAGGTCTAATTCATGATTTTTGCAGCTGAGAATGTTGATGGTGGTAGATGTACTGCACTTCAACAGCACTTCAACACTGTATAACACGTTTGATGTACTGGAATATTTAAAAAGCCAAGCAACAAGTAAAAAACAGTTGCATAAGTTAAAGTGGGCAGAGTAATATTTGGAGCTTGTAACATCTTGGTCCCTCTTTTTGCACACTGAGTACCCCTCAGTCCTGCCTGAACCTGCCCTTGGGTGGGATCTCCTGATTCTGCCCTCTTACCATGGAGTTCAAGCACAGCATGAGCCATTCACCTCACTTGCTTATCACACTGTAAGGCTAACTGAATTTGCATCCCCTCTGGTTTATCTTCTGTGGGCCCTGGGAGAGCTTCTAGCTCAAGGTGTGCACTCAGCCCCAGCTGGCATGCAACCTGACTGAGCAGCTCCCCTGCGTGCCTGAGGTAGAGACTATATGCTGCTTATGCCAGGAGCAAGAAACATGCTCTTTGAATAAGGAAAATGAGGGTGGAGACTAAAGCATTCCAGTGCCTTCCCACATTTATCTAGAAACAACTCTTAACTCGGTGAGAACAACCTTGCTGTGGTATTAGGGGTGTGCCTACATGATACAACCAGGCTATTGTGGATAGCCCCACTCCATTGTGGAGCAGGGTATTCTAACCTGGACAGAGTATCATCTTGGTGAAGAAAATCAGGGTAACTTAGGCACTTTGGACAGCTGAACCAGGTTAGAGTGCTGTCGCACAAGTCTGCAGAGCCAAGGTGACTAATTGTCTTCATGAGGATGCAGGAACATGGTTAGCTGCTACAGCTGCTCTCACCTCTGCAGCAGCTGTGGTTCAGCAGGCTGCCTATCAGTTCATTGACGTGGTTATCTGGGTATGCCTTTGCTACCATGTTTCCCAACGCACAGGCTTTAAGTAGAATGAGATGGGAAAGGGGGAGAGGAAGTGGGGGGAGGCCTTCAGTTTAGCTGAAATTACATCCACAGTGATGTGAGTTCTATCAGAAGAGATTTTGCTGATACGAGCAGAGGAGCAACCTTCAGAACTCACACTGATGCAGTGGTAGGACTTCCCATCCACATCACAAGGTATAACAAACACTTACTGTATGGACACGTCGCCTTGTAGGCTGTTAGCTCAGGCATCCTTAGGCACAGAGGGACTTGTAACATGCTGCCTGCTACAGTACAGTTACGTGTGAGGCACACAGAGCCTGTATATTGTGAGTGATTTAATATGCAGCATCCTCCTTGAAAACTGTGTAAGGTCCGACTCCTTGTAGCCTCTTATATAAGTATGGCTTTATCACCTGGAGCAATTTACAACTATTTCAGGGTCCTACAATAGAGTGAGCTGGAAGATCGGTTGTGTGATTATTCCTATAGGCAAAGGAGCAGCAGAGTTTTCACCTCTAGAGACTCCTTGTCTTCACTGCAGATCACTCAAGAGGAGTGAAACTTTTAGTAGCTTGGTGCTGAGCCTAATGTTTTCAAAATTAAGAACAAGAAGTTGGATGAAAGCAACTTTTCAAATATTTTTCAACAAGAGAAGATACAGGTTTAGTTTAGGTCTTGTTTTACTTTTTAATCTTGAGTTGAAAACCAAGGTTTGATATTCTGTGGTCTTTTTTTCTTTTCTTCTCCAGCACTTCTACCTCTCATTTTTCCCCTTTCATCACTGAAAAAAATAAAATAAAAGGAAAGGGAAGGACAGAAGGAAGAAACCCAGGAAAAACAAATGCCCTCAGTTTTTGAAAAGGAACATTTATTTTTATTTCAGTTCATTGGTTTGATTTAACCAAAAAGTTGAACAATTTTCAAATCTTGAAATAAGGGTTTTGTTTCCTTTAGTTCATTTCCAGAAGAGATTTTTCTGTTTGCATTCTGCTCATCAACAAAAACATCTTAATCAGCAGGAGTCCAATTTAGACCAGGACCTGGAAAAACCTTGCTCCTTCACTTCTTTGCAATTTGCTAGTGAAGGAAAACCTGAATGGAGGTCTGACCCATGCATTAGCAACCAGCTGGCTTTATCCCATCGCTCATGAGCAGGGCCTGCATTTGTGTCTTTGTTACATGAGACAACTAAGAGTAATTCAGGGATACGATGCCAGTTAAGGCTGCTGATGGGAGAATGTAGCAGTGAGCCGTGTGGCAAACCTCTGCTCTCCTAGCCCTGTCGGGTGTTTAGGATCTCTCACCAGGAAACTCAGTTTGTAGGGCAGCAGCTCCCACACATGGTCAGTAAAGTCACAGTGAGTGTCCACAGAACCACTTTGAACCTTAAGTAGCTTTTAAGGGTCCATGGGGGGTATCTGGGTGGCTGGCAGCGACTGGGTGATACCAGCACTTGGAGTGGCTGGTTGAGAGGGATGTTTGCTAACCTAGCTTTGGCTCTACCATGCTATGGATATTTTCTGTTGACTTGAACTTTCAGGGTCATGCCTCACCTTAGCAGTTGATTACAGGTTCTTGATAGCTTAGAAATAACCTTCCTAATAACCTAGGAAAAAAATGTCTTTTAAACTAAACTTTAACCAGTTTTAAGGGGCTTGTGAAATTTAGATATTTGCTTATACTCAAACAAATAGCATGTCGATATGGATGAGGAATACTAACTTTCTTTCATGAGGTTTATTTTTTCATTGCTTTAAAGCTATTTAAAAAAAAAAATGCATGGGAGGAAATACATTACAGTTAGTTACCCTGCATTTGATTTCATTTCAGCTTGCTTTTGGAAATACTGTTTTGAGCGTAAATAGTGTTTAACCTTCAAGCTGATGGGTCATCCTGGAGACTAAGATACTAAAGCTGAGAAAGAAACCTTCAAACTTTGAAGAGTTTTCTACAGAAGTGGTTGAAGAGCAATTAATAAAGTAAATGTCTGACCATATTTGCCTTGCATATAATAGGTGTTTAAAAGGGACATGTAAAAAATTGTGTTTAAAATTATAATAAAAACATTTTTTGTACAAGCAACACTACACAGAAGACTACTTGTGCTAATAACCATTTGGAAATCAGTAGCTCTATCTCCGCAAACATGCCTTTAATAATGGAATATAATCTCTGCCCTGGCATGAGATCAAGCACTACAAATCTGTGTCTAGATATTACATCTTATTGCATGTCAAGGCCACTCAGCCAGTGATACTGTTAAAACCACACTTGCTTTCTCTCTCCCTTTGTCTCATCTAATTTTTTCTCCAGTACATTGTTTAAAAAAAAATCTTTCAATTTTCTTTTAAAAATAGAATAACTCAAATGTGGATAAAGGTATTTTCTTAAAATAATGTGTTTTAAGAAGGGCCAGACTCAGACACTCAAAATGTGTAGAAGATACAGATTCATTTACTGTGGAATTGTACGGACACTTTAGCTCAGCCCATCCCAGGACAAATGAAGTGACTGCAGTTTTCTGATACGCTGGGTCATTTCTATGACTTCTCTACCCACACCTCCTCCCTGTGTTGCCAGAAATATGTAAACACCAACCATAACACGCTGGTTTAGGTAGCACCATGTGTGCCCAGCAATCCGTTGTAGAGGGTTAGAGCCATAAACTTCTTTTGCATGACTAAGAGGAATAAGGAAACCACAAAACATTAGGTTTCAAAATTACCAGTGGCCACAAGCATTTAATCAAATATTCTTCCAAGCAATGTCAGATTTTAAGGAAAAAAACCACCCCTGTTTGCTGAGTGTCTGAGGCTTTTTTCCCTTCATCTGACAGTACTGGAAGTGCAGGCATATGATTCTGATGAAGCCTTAGAAGAAGAGAACAGGATGAGGAGGTTAAATGAATGATCTGGAGCAAAAAGAAGTTTCATGGTGTCTATAAACCATAAACATGAGCATAACACAAAGCAGCATGGTGTTTCAGGCAGATAGGGCTCTTGCCCTTTTCAGGCAGTAAGGGTGAGTGGTGATGGGCTGCTGCTGAGCCCTGGCACACCAGCTCTCCTGAGCTGCAGCCAACCCCAGACACAGACACGGGTGCTGTGTTTGGGTTCAGAAAGCAGGCAGGGCCAGGCTACAGGGTGGTTGTTACTGTGGGGCCAGGGAAAGGAAGCCAGCGTGGCACCTTATGGAATAAAAGGGTGGTATTTATTCCAAATGGCACGTATTTTACTCACTTTCGGTGTCCCCATCTGCACCCAGACGCCCACCCAGACAGTCTGCGTGTGAGGTGGCAGGCCAGTGCCACTGGCTATTGGGTCCTGGAATGGCTCTTGGGTTCTTCGCTGGTGACAACAAACTGTTTTCTGGATGTGCCTTTCATACCCCCTAGGGATCTGTCAGGATCTTTAAGTCAAAGGCAAAATTTCTGCTTCCCATTGTTCTGTTGTTTTATCAGGATGTTTTATGGCGCCCCTCCTGTTCCTCCTCATCTCTTTACCTTAGCTTGAGGCTTCAGTTTGTTCTTTGCTTTCTTGCTATCAGGTCCTTTGAATGAACTTGCTCCTGCAATGCCCTGTAGTGATTAACCTATTCATTTTTTCAGCCCTTGTTTTTCTGTTTCTTTTAGTGCTTTCACACTCACATTTTCATTCATCTTCAACAACCTCAAGACTTCTGTTACAAATACCCTGACCTGTGCCAAAGAGCATTGCTCTCACCAACGTCCAGGCATGATTTGGAGATGGGTACTGTTCCCCACAACCAGCATGGGCACCCTGTTTCCAGGAGGTAGAAAAGAGCTGTACAGGTGTGAACCACACATTGCTACATGCTCTCAGGGCCAGGGAATAGCCCAGGCTCTCTGTTATTTATTGATGATAAACAGCCATAACTGTATGTATGGTGAGAAGTGAGAGAGGGCCAGGAGCCATCTCATGCATTTGGATTGCTGCAAGAGCTGCCAAGCAGTGTGGGCAGTCCCTGGCTGGTTCGGATCATCCCAAGTGGATCTCCCCAAGACCAAACAGTTACAAATGTGGCCAGCCCCAAACCAGTGTGGATGTGGGACAGTTTGTGCTAGGTGGCTCGTCTAGGTCAAGGATTACACGCTGGCCCTTTGGGTTTTTAATCATTAGTAATGGGCACAGCCAGTATGTATTGCTCCCAAGATCTCACTGCAGGTCTGCAATGTACATGATTGCTCCAAAACAAATGAAAGCTGGGTTGAATTTTGCCTTGTATACCTTAAAATCTAGGCCACTGTTGCAATGCAGCTTACCAGGAAATTACCAAGGAAATAAAGACAGAACACTGTTCAAATTACTTATGAATTAGTATATTTTCTATTTAAATTTGTAAGGCATATGAAAAGAGTATACAGATTTCATTTTGTATATATTTTTTATATATATATATATATGTATGTATTTGAAAATACAAAGTAACAGTTAGTAATATATGAGTGACTGCTCAGCTATCAACCCTGGTATGAGAGTTCACAGTTGAGGGTGGGAGGGGAGAGGTATTGTGTCTGTCTTCTTTAAAAGCAAACTAAAACTGCACATTTAACACTGCTTGCAAATAATTGTGATGATAGCACATTTGCATCAGAACTGTGTAGTGTGTAAGATGAAGACAATACAGAAACAATATATCTGACACTGACTATTACCATTAGGTAGTGCTTTGTTAGGAAGCAAGTGTATGTTTGACATGGGCAAGGATGAATGACTAGTCTGTAAGAGTCTTTTTGTGGACATAGCTATTTTGTACACACAGGCAAAATCCACGAGAAGGAAACTTCCAGGTGACCCTGTGAGTAAAGCATTGCACCCTTTACTCCTATGTGCTTGCTGAGGGCCTGCTCAGCAGAAAGCAGCTGTAGACATCACTTTTCGTAGTCCATAGATCTCTAATAGTTTGCTCCCTGATGCCAGGCTAAAGGGTATTTCTCACCAGTACTGACTGCCTTGAACACAGACTCATGCAAGGTTGGAAGGCTTCATCTAATCCATCCCCTGCCTAAGGCAGGAGGTAAGTCTGCCTTGTTCCTGATAGATACATGCCTGATCAGCTGTAAAGCTCTCAGCAATGAAGTCCTAACAGCTGTTGTGGGAAAGCAAGTATGCTGGAGCTGAACCAGGGAAAGGAAATGCAGAAGGACTGTTTCTTTCTTAGACCCTCTCCTCCTCTTTGCTTTCCAAAACCAAATGAGAGTCGTGGAAGGATGACAAAGAAATCCTACATCAGTTGCTGGGGACAGATGTTCACCCATGTCTTCTGTCTACAGTGACAACCAAGTCTCTCCCTCCTCCCTTGTCAAATATCTTTTATCAGATAGTCCATAGGCCAGTGACAGTCTGTGTTCCTCTCTTTGGGAGCACCAGGAGGAAAGTTTGATGGATTCTGCAGCCCTGAGAGAGGAGAAGGCAGGATTTTTTAAATTATTTATTTATTTTTAATACCAAAGAAGACTCACGCAAAGTGAAAAGGAGTTGTTCTCCATTGACCTGCCCTGCAGGTCTCTAGCACAGAGGAGAGGGCTTTTGGGACATCAGATGTGGTCCCACCTACAGGCTGGCCTCTCTCCTGGGTTAACCAGGGTGCTGCACGGGTACCAGCTGCTGGCTTGTGGCCCTCCAAGGCTTGCACAGAAGCAAACAGACACCCTCCCGGTAACTGTGAAGTTTGGCAACAACTGTGAAACAGAGATCAGATGCAGCAATAATGACAGGTTAAATGTGTGTTAGAAACTGGGCTATTCTCAAAATTCAGCAATTTAGCATAAGTCACTAGTCTGTAGTATTGCTATAATTGTGTGACCTACACTGTTTCCCTAACTTCAACAAATGCTTTAATATTGACTGATGCCTTTAACTTGGGATGCACAACTGACATTCATGTGTGCAGTCATCTGTACAGACACACAAACATATACATACATAATTTAAGAATAAGCAAATAATGCTATACAATCATTATAAAAGAAGGATTGGCCAATAGCAGAACTTAAAATTACACTGCAGAATATATGCTGGCTTTTGTTTTTTCCATCTTGGCTGGTGCCCATCTAAATCTCAGAAGCAATAAAGAATGGAGTCATCTTCTGTTTACTTCATTCTCTTTGCAACATCCAAATATGCATACTCAATTTCTTGATCAGCAGGACAAGTGTTTGTAAATTCATCTCTTGCATATGCATTGTTCAAGTATCTTGAAATCCCTGTCATTTCAGGTGGAAAATCAAAATTTCTGTATTTTTTTGCAACAACCTTTTATTAAAAGAAAAAAGAAAAATATCATTACACACATGGTCTGCAAAAAACCCAAATCTATTCTTTATGCACATTTTTAATTTTCAATGTGTAAGTCTGTCATTGTATTCAACATAGGGGGAAAGGAGAAGGAAAGACAAAAAAAGAGAAGACATGGGATGAAGAAAGCTAGCTAAGAAGCTAACTCACTTAAAAGGATTTATTTGGTATAAATATTCTGCTAGAGCTATGCAGAGCTATGTGGACCAGTAGACCACACCTGGAAGAGATACAGCTTAAAATAGCAAAGGAGCTAGCATAAACCAGAATTAACAGAATAATCTTACAGTAATAAACTGGCCCATACTTGGATACTTTGACTGAAACAGAAAGGAAAAACTTGAATTAAAATACCAAATTTCAAATGGGTAGGGAAAACAACTATGGGCCAATACCTAATCCCTCCGTGTTGGCCAGCAAGGATGGTGTGACATTCATCCTCCATCATCCTTCAGACACTCACCTGACATAAGGTGATTCTCCCTGTATTGGTTCTGCTGACCCTTGCTAACTCTCAAGCTTCGCTGTGCCTGAGCTTTGCATGGGCGTGGGAAAGGGCTCATTCCCTTACTGGTGTCTGGAATAGGTACAACCAGAACATCTCTGGGGAAAGGTCTCACTTGTGGAGGTGTCAGAAAGCAATTCAATCCACTCATCCTCTGACAAAATAGTAGTCAAAAAGGAAACTTTCTGAAGTGACCTCGTTCATTTGAAAACCAATGAATTTTCAGTATGGCCATTTCTCTTCCAGAACCTGGTTGGCTCCAGAGTAGCCCAGGGACAGGCTGTGACAACACCCAGACATCTCGGTCACCAGGACTGTTAGGTCTGTGTGGATGCTCCACAGCCCTGCAAGAAGAGGCTGGGAGCCTTGGCTGGAAGGCAGTGGGTGGTGGCTACCTTGCCAGCATCTTGGTATTTGTGGTGGTATTCAGCAAAGAAGGAGTTTTGGATTAAAGGTGGGAGAGACAGGTTTGAATTTCAGCTTTTGCTGGCTTATTGAATTGGCATGGGCAAAATAATTTAACCTTATTGGTCCATGGTCATATGCACTTTGCATATGAAATGCAAAAGAAAACACTTCTCTACAGCACTGAACATAGTACTCATACTTGTGAAAGGCTTAGCGAGTGCAGTCACAGCCCAGATATGAAACCAGATATTCTAGCTCCAGTCATCAATTTGAGGATCTGCCTAGCTGTGCTGTAATGAAATGGCCTTGTGCATTAGCATTCAGTGTCCCTACACAGCTACTGTGTGGCCTCAGAATAGATAAATGATTCCTCTGCCTTTTAGAAAAGGACTTGAGCTTCTCTGACACCCTTCTCTTCAGGAAGCTAAAAAGCAAATGCAAACCTTGATTATATGGAGCTTTGGTAGGAGGTTGCAATCTGCTAAGGTGAGCTCATCTCCATCCAGGAATTTCCGGCTGGAAACAGTGATCTCCTCAGTGCTGTAAGCATCAATTTCATCAGGCAAGGGGCTATTTAAATAGCTATCCAGCTTCCTCAGGGCTTTAAGCAAAGATTTTTCCAAATCTAAGTTAAGACAATAAAAAGGTCATTCAAGCCTGTACCAAGGTCTCTCTGACACCAAGCAGAAAGGCGACTCCTGCATCCTGTCTCCTGGCACCAACCCCGGCTTGCAAACACCCGGCCATGCCAACTCCTGCAATTCCTTTATCCTAAGCTTTAAAGTTAATGCTGGGATAAGAGCTTTAAGTAGCTAAAGGGTGTTCTGAGAAAAATCAGACTGGGGCTGTATTACCAGAAGTGGCTCCTTAAACAACTTTGCGGAGTGTGCTTTTGCAGAGTGGCTCTGCCTTCACATTGACTCTCATCTTGGCAGCCATGGGGCAAGTGCCTGCCCACAGGTGGGACAGCAAGGCTGGGAGCGACAACAGCAAGCCACCAGGGTGCCACGTTGGGGTGTATGGGAAACTGGACCGTGAGTCCCGTGCCTTTGGCTGAGCATGCAGGAGTGGGGTCAGGGCAGCAGGGGCTGGCAAAGTTTGGCTGGGGTTTTCATGGGCTGGTGATACCCATGCGCCACTGAGACGAGGGGAGAAGGGAAGAGCAAAGAGAACAGGGCTGAGAGCTGGAGGACAGAGATGAGTTAATGCATGGTGGTAGTGAGGGTTCTGCTCTAGAGACATGTGCCATGGGGCTAGAGTCCTCATTATTTACAGAAATAGAGTAGAAAGGCAAGGTCTCAGTTCAAGCGGGCTGTGCTTTTAGCAGAGCTGTGGGCAAGGTGCAGTGATAGGGGTTTGACAGCTGACAAAACGAGGAGGAGGTGGAGTTGGTGCTCCCCTGCTGACAGTGGTATCTGCGTAAACTAACTTTGGGAATCCTTGAACAAGAGAGTGAATAGGCACAGATTTCCCCAGCCTTTATGCTCTGGAAAATGATTGTTTAACCTAAGCTGTAAATGGGATATCTCCAGCACAGTGTGCCAGAATTGTACAGCTCTAATTTCTTCCAGTAACTATCAGGGCTGACAAAAGGACTGCAGCACATACTCTCGTTAGCATCTTTTCTTGGGTTCTTTATGAACGCAGAGAATTTTGCAAACACATCATTTCCTGCAGAGTTAGACTCAGGGTGGTTTGGTGCAAGTTTGGGATACCTGAGGAGTTAAAAGAAACAAAAAGAAGTTATATGACTAGCCTTTATTTCCATCTCCACTAATTATTTAATATACATTATTTACACTGCAGTGTCACAATATACAGCGACACAGGAGTCTCAAAGGGAACCATCCTGAACTAAAAATCCCTTAGCAAGATGACCTCCTTTTCCTGAGGGAGATGGGAAATGACTGTTCACGCTCCAAACACCGCCCAAACAGCCCAGTTCCTCTCCCAGGCCTCCTCCACTGGAGGTGAGACTGCGTGGAGCGTGGCTCCTGCCATGAGGAGCAGAGGGAAAGTCCCTATTTGCAATAGCTGCTGCTGCTCCTCCCAGCCTCCATGCCCAGCCCACTCGTGCGTGAGCAAGCTTGGAGCGGCCAGTTCAGTAGCTGTTGTTGCCAGTGGCAGATAGGAAGGGAAAAGTGGAGGCGAGCAGCTGCTTGCCTAGTTTAAGTCAGGTTCAGCTGCTTGAGAAGGCTGCTGTCCCAAGGGAGAGAAGGTTTGTGGGTGGGGGACATGATGGTGCTGGTGGTGGGACAGTGGGGTTTGGGGAGAGGTGGGCAAAGCTGCTGCGGTGGGGAACAAGTCTGAAACCCAGACCCATCTGTGTGCTAAGACGGGCCCACCCGGCCTCTCAAAATGAGCCCCAGCACGTCTGCCATGTGGGAGGCTTTCTCTGCCCTTTTCTTCCAACTACCTGCTCCCAGTAAGTGTAATTATTTGTATAGCGTGAAGAGAGAAACCTCAAACAAACACAAGTGGAGGAGAAGAGGTCAGGTTTCTGCAGCTGCACGCAGGTTTCTGCACATGCTTGCTGCAGCGGGGTGGATTTCGTGCCTTGGGAGTGACTGTGGTGGCATAGCAGGGAACTCCGGGCAAAGGCGAGGACAGCGGGAGGAACGCAGCCAGCGTCTCGGGGACACCCCAGGGACACCCCCTGCACGGTGCCAGGCTTCAGCACTGTTTCATGCCAACCAAAGTTACCCCTCTTTGCAAGCTCCACTGCGGCAGCCAGACCAGCCCTCCTGAGCCTTCCACATGCAATTATAACACGTGCAGCTCGTTGAGAGCCTGACCCACCGAAACCGAGGGGTTTGGTCACTGACCCCCGTCAAGGGCCGTGAGGGGCTAAAAGCAAGAGAAGCGGCCAGGAATACAGTACCGAGGCGGAGCTAGCTTTTCTTCCAAGAACTCCTCAATCTTATTGACATCGGTTTTCACTTCACCATCAAATGTCATGAAGGGGGGGTTTGTTCCCGGGGCAAGGTTCTGCAGGTCAGCAGGCTTTCTGATGGGAGGAAAGAGATGGGGTTAATCACAACAGGAGCCACATTTGCAATTTCTATGCTTAATTGCAACTAACTGTTTCACCTTTAAAATAGCAGGCTGCTCTACATCTTTCTTACAAAATAAAACTTAGCCAGCTGCCTCGCACCAGTGGTGTGAGAATTAGCTAGCCCATACCTGAATGTGCTCTGAAATGCTTAAAAAAAACCCCAGAACTTCTGTTTGCAGAGACCTACTGCAAAACAGATTAAAATCTCAACTGCTTCAAAGGAGTTAGACCACTTTATACTAGTGAACCCTAAAGAAGAATTAGGCATCCGGACTGTTAATGTAATGCCAAGGCACAGTGCACATTTCAAATCTATCAGAAGAGAGTCACCCTTTAAAATCACCCTTTTGGAAAAGTTGTTCTGAAATGGAGAACTCTGGTTACAATCTCACCTTTTCAAATCCACGGTTGTGACATTAAATATGACACCTTTTAGCCACAGAATCATAAAGAGACGCTGAGAGAATGGGCAATTTCCAATACTTTCCCCATCACTGCCAGCCTACAATTAAAAAAAAAAAAAAGGCATACATACATCTGTGATGAGAGCAAATTTTGATAGCAGATGTGGTAGGAAAGCAGAAAAGCCAGATCTGCTACGAGTACATATAGCATGTTACTCATCTCTACTAATACATATTTTCATGCAAAGTTTCTTTATATCCTTCTCCAAACATGCACATAGGTATGATGAAGAATCCTGTCATCCTGGAGACGTAGTTTTTCATTAAAATGTGTAATGAATATTGCCACAAGTTAGAAAACAAAATTGAAATCTCAGCAGTCCTTCCAAAGGAAATGGTCTCCACCTCATTTGTCTATGTGAACATAAATCTACCTAAGTCACTGCAAGATTAAAACAAGTTAAATCAGTTTATGATCACAGGAAACAAATAGAGAAAGATTTACCAGCATAAATTGTGATGTAATGTCTAAAGCACTTAAGGGAATAAATGGAATAAATCAAATCATTAAGAATTTCAAACCAAGCAACTGTGGGGGCCCCAGAGAAGGAGGGAAGTTTGGAGGTAGCCTTGCTCCAGCTGAACCCACCCATCTCTGTGCTTTGCTGAATGGAGGACTAATGAAGAACAAGTGCCACATCCCCCCAGGGTAATCCCTCTTTGTTATAGACCCAAGGCTCCCACTTTTAAGACTGAAGTGTGGCTGTATGCAAGTCACGTAACCTCTCTTTCTGTGTGCCCCTGTAGTGATGGTCTTTCCTTTTTGGCTGAACGAACCATCACATGTCAGTGTAAAGCATGAGAGGTGCAACTCACTGTACGTGTGGCCACAGAAGTGTTGCTCTCATGTACTTTGTATTACATTTTGTTAAAAGGCTTTGTTAAAATGAGGCAAAGTCTTGCATAGTTACTATTGGTTAAGTTAGGCTTTATGCGACATTGTTGGAAGAGATCAGAGGTCTAATTTTTAAGCCCTTCATATGATTCTCCTAAAGCGCAGTTTTAAAATTTAGATTATATGTAAGGGCGCAGAAGAAAAAAAACAGGTGTATCATTTACTTGGTTAACAGGTTAGTTCATTAAGGTTTGCAGACCTTATATCCAAACAGCACACATTAATGAAACCAGTTCTGCTTGCTCTTTCACCTTCCTCAACGCTATCAAATGAATCTCAAATATAGTAAAAAGCTCTCCATAAACAAACATTGCCATTGGATTGCTTTACAATGCTCACCTTCACAAAGAGCTCTATGTCTGGAAACGAGCACCTGGTCTGGAGCAGGCAGGTTTCTGCCATGGAGTCGAGGGACAGATGAGGAGGGACACTCCTGTGGCTTGATAAACTGTCTTATTCTTGCTATCAACCTGAAGGATTCTCCTCTGATAACTTTCTGCTGCTTTCTGCCTCTGGTACTGCGACAACCACTGGCTTTCTTGGGAGTGAAAACCACAATAGCCTATTGCGTTAAACACTGCCAGGGGATGAAAACTTTTAGAAATGCTAAAACAGCTGGACTGCTGTGTTAGAAAAGTCTTGTTTCGTAGGTGGCAAAAATGAAAGCTGGTCAAAAGCTACTATTGTATTTTTCCTCCTACTCAAAGCACTGCTTTCCAGTGCTGTACAGTTCACAGCGACAAGAAGATAGAAAACTACTGTGTATTCCATAAAAATGAGACTACAAATGCTGCTAGCATGTGCTTAAACCAGAGCTAAATACATGACCACCATTTTTTCTCAACCTGCCTCTTATGTCAAGTTTTACCCACCCTCCCAAGGAAAAGGGGAGCGAAGGGTATTACTGTGACCCCTCAGTGCTAACAATGGGCACCTCTACCCTCTGCCAGGCTGCACTGAGGGGACAAGCAGCAGCCAGGGGACATCATGTCAGATGTGCCGTGTCTGGAGGAGGTAGGCAGGTACCTCTGGTGGTGAGGTGGCTCCCACTGTCTCCTCTCCAGCTGCTCCTCGCTCTCTGGCAGTGGGGGTCCTGCTGCAACCGTTTCCCAGCCCGCTGCCCTCACACAAGCTGTGCTGTCCACCCAAGGTGGGCTCTCAGAGAAACCTGTTGAGTGGGACACTGAGGGGACAGCAGCCCAACCTGGTACCAACCTGTGCTTTGATGTCTTAAACAGTTTATCATAGAGGAATTTCAACCATTAAGCTAAGTCAGTGAAGAAATAATACTACACTAACAAACTGCTATAGTCTGGAGGAAGAAAGAAGAAGTGTCCAGAAAAACAGTTCCTACAACTGATATGATATTTTCATTCAGCCTTTGATAGCAAAAAATAAGTTATCTCAGCAGTTTTCATGTGCCATTTGGAGAACGTTCCAGATAGCTTTGTGGTCAAGAAGAGCTATGTGATCAAGAGTGACAGTAGGGTGAACTTTTCCTAATCAATTACTATCTGCTGCTGGCCATTAAATACTAAAATTTTGGCTCCCTCTAACTTTTACTGATGGAGCTAAGGAAACATGGTAGTTGCTTCGTTTTGTCCCCCACCACCTTGGTGACAGTGCATTTCAGAAAGCCGGATGCAGCAGCCCCAGCCTGCTCTTCTGGGGAAACCTCCGCAGGTAGAGTCAGAGATCCAGGTCAGGACAGATGTGTTACTGTGACAAACACAGGCATGAAGCAGGCACTGGGTCCGTTTGTCCTTAAGCGGGATAACATATAGGCAACAAGGAAGGTGAGGGACTGGCAGCCCTGGAGATGTTACAGAAGCAACCTCCTGTCTTGTTTCGAAGTGCAAACTTTTTAATGTCCATACCTACTTGGGAGGAATATTTACTACAGCACTACTGCTTTTCTATTTTGCAATGCATAAAATAGCAAACAGTGAATCTCTCAGCCCTTTACCTTCACGCCTGCCAGCAACATTTCACAAAAACTAAAAAAAATCATTTGAACACTGAGGAATTGAATAAAACAGGGGATTAAGCATCACTGATTACAGCAATGCTCTGTCAACTGTAATGACTTTTTTGATTACTTCTATGGGCTAGTTCTGATGGTGTTAAACACGCTGATGAAGTCCGAAAGGCATCTGACCTTCACGTACCGTGCCGTCTCCCCTCCCATGCTGCCTACAAGGGACATTAACAGTGTACTGCTATCTTAGCTGTGTTCTGTGCAATGCAGGTACCACAATCTCTAGTGCAGTGCTGCAGTATTTGCCCAGCTTTGCTGTCTCCAGTGGTTATGGTAAGCATTTAGCTTTTGCAGCAGAAAATAAATTCACAGACACTAGGAGGTTTCCCCATTTCTGATGTGGCCACGGTCCTTCACACAGGCTAAGGAGGAAACCTTCTGAGCAATTTCCTTGTGAAATCATTGGTGCACTTTATTAATATAAATCTATTCTAAAAGCCCATGCTATCCAGGCTGTATAGTACACCCCAACATCTAAGATAGGACCATGTCCTCTAGGGTTGCTGTGCTTGGACTGAGAGCAACAGGCAGGTCTTCAGGAGTTACTCAGCCAGAAGCCTCGGCTGCTGAGGTCCTATGATAAAGGAGGCAGCAACCATTCATGTAGGGACAGCTGGGAAGCTGGTGAACCACATCGAGCGTTAGGAAGCTGAAAGCCATTTAGTCACCAGGGACTTGAGCTCTGGGTAAGAGGACAAATCTCTAGACTTGCCACGCCAGGGCTGGTGGTGAATACGTCCAGGTTTCCTTCAATTCTGCAGAGCTGGAGGCAAATTGCAGTAGCCCACACAACAGCACAAGCAGTGATTAAACCTTTCCCTGCAGCAACAGTGACCAGTAGTCTGAAGTGACTCCAAGACCTTGAACACCAAATCTGATTCAAACCTTGACACGGATTGACCTGGCAGCTCAAAGATGCTAGTTTCCTATAACCTTTGCTGAAAGCCCAGAATATGGATATTTTGGCCTGCTGCAGAAAATAGGGTGAACACAGCTAGATGAAATGCCTTCTTCAGATACGTCAACTTACATTTTGGCTTACAGGAGACAACTCTGTTCTCCTAACTCAGCTCATCTAATCCAAGGAGCTACAATTCCTACTAAACATAAAAGCATCGATGACATACGCCAAAGGTATTTGTTCAAGTTTCCAAACACAGGGTCTGCCACAGGGACACCAGCCACCCAAAAATCACGAGCTGGGACACTGAAATAGCTTTATAGCTGTGTATCGAGCAACATGACAATAGCTGAAGTATGCCATCATCGTACAATAATGTACTTTCCAGCAAAGCAAGGGTGACCTTTTTACAGAAGTGTGTGTGAATGTCTTACCTTGCAGGGACAGGATGCAGTAGTAAGAGAACCAGAAAAACTCACCTGTCCCATATTAATACCCCCAGGAAGACAGCACAGCTAGGGGCATTGCAGCCTGGGAGCAAAACTCCCTGCATTTTTCTCCACACCACCGCTCAGGGATGTGTAACTTTGAGCTGTGCTTGGTACACACACAGAATTTAATTACACTTCCTCACTCTTGTGCTTAGTGATGATGCAGGGTGAAATCTTAACTCAGGTGAAGTCAGCCAGTGTCTCTTGCTGTTGATTCAACAGAGAATTGTGTTTCCAGACTGGTTATAATCTTAATAACCAGGCAAATGCTGCTGTAATTGTAGGTAAGGCTGCAAGTTGGCCTCCACCTGCGATTGTTGTGACATTAACATCCAGATCCTGTGGGTGAAGTGGGCCAATTCCCAAAACACAAATCTTGTTTTTATGCTCTTCTGCTGCTTAAATAGAGGACTAACCAGTGTCTTGAATAAGTGGCATTTACGTTTTAATTGTGATTGGTCAGGAGGTCAATATGCTTTTTTCTAGTAATACTGGGATTTAATGAGTTCATTAATCAAACAATTAAGACAGCTGTTGCTGCAGAGGAGAAAAATGTCAGGCTGTGCATAGAAGCTTTCATTCAGAGCCTTAGGCAGCAATCATATATTGTGACAGTATCAACTTATGACAGCTCTCTGTAATCGTGTGCCATTACTTAATGGGATTATTAGCCTACACTCCCTGTTTTCATTCATTTTTGGTGTTCCACACTCTCTTCCATCTTTTTGTTGTTGTTGTTGTTTTTCTGGGTCTTACTCAAAGATGCTGGGAAAGGGAAAAAGCTCTCCATACCCTTCTTTCCACTACTGCTTAAGTTCAGGGGTAGGAGCACCACCATGCCTTAGGCTAATTTCAATAGGCAGCAAGACCTTATGCACAAGAAATTAAAGAGGGTCCCAAAAGAACTATATTCAGTTCCTGGAGCTGCTGCCACCTTGATTCAGCAGCTCTGCTTTTCTGAGTGGCCTTGAAGAGGTCACTTGCCTCCACATACTCATCCATAGCAAGGGGATAATTATAGTGACCTTACCCAGGAGTCACACACTGTACGTCATTCTTAAGCCAGTAGTTCAGGCCCTCCCTGAGCTGGAGTTGCTCTACCCCTGAAGCTGTTGTAAGAATTTGTTTTGTAACCGTTTCTATCCAAACATATCGGGAACCAGGTTTTTGAAGGTTCTTCTATTGACCTCAAATGTTCTGTGCCTTCAAAATCATGATGAGTGGAATTTGTTTTTCCTGGACTTTTTGTTTCCTTTTGAAGGTTAAGCATGGAAGAAACAGTTCAGAGGGAGCAGAAAAGACTTTTTAATTTGTTTTCATATAATTATATAATCCCTTTGAAGCTACAATAAAAAGGAGAACAAGGAACAAGACTTTTTTTTTTTTCCAAAAGCTGAACTCCAATTCCATTTTCTTTCTTCGACATGAGGGAGCTAAGTTACCTCCTTTCCCATATTTATGCTGGCTAAGAGGCAGGTTTATCCGGCAAGTGGAGCAGAACCACTGCCTACTGGGAGACAACAAACTGTCCAGCTGGGACCAGCATTGTGGATCTGCCCCTGCCTGTTCTGCTGAGCTAGCTGTCTCAGGCTGAACTGGGACTTTCCTGTAAGTTTCCTTACTTGATCCTCAGCTATCAGGCAGTTTTTGTGTGTTTTTCCTTCTCATACCATACCAACAATTCCCCTCTGCTTTTTCACAACACATTTGATCTCCTGTCAAAGAACAGGAACCACAGCAACCTGCTCAAAACTACTGCCTGGAAAACTACAAGGAGTTTGCAAGCTTGGGCCACCTGTGGGAAGCAACTTTAAGGCTGGGTGCAACTTTCAAAACCAACAGCTATTTTGCTTTAATTCCTTCTAGAGACTCATTTGTTCTGCACTGGCATGGATTAACTGAGCCCACTGCATTCCTAGCACCGACTCTTGCCCTGAACTAAGCCCTGCAATGCCAGCCTGATGGCAGTAGCTGCTATGAGTAGCTACCACTGGCTCTGCACACGTAGTGGCAATGCAAGAGAGGCCCCTGTGGTAGAGAGCTCTGCTTCCTGCCTTGCTGCACCACTGGGACCAGCCACTGAACTTGGCTGCATGATGGCCAAGGAGAAAGGGTAGGGGAGCTCCCAGTGCCTCCCCTCTCCTCCTTATCCCTGAGAGGAAATCCCACTGCCTTCTGGTTTACCATGAAGTATTCAAGCCATTATTTTTAAGAGTATATTTTTAAGATCACAGGCAGAAAGATGGAAGCAGTATGACTACATTCCCATACTCACACTAGTGCAAAGACCTCCTTCAGCCTTGGCAATAGGTTCTGAGAAGTATATGGGTTTGACTGCAGCTACACTAGAAAATGTCTATTTTCTAGACATAACCATGTTCTGTTAGTGTGCTGTGACAGATATATTGTTTTAATTAAAAAAAAAAAGCGCCTACTCCTTGAGGATACAAAGCATGTTTTACATTCTTGATGCTTGCTACAGTATTCATGCAGATTCCTATAGTGTTGCAACACTGAAAAAAAACCAAAATTGGCACTATTACTTCTGTTATGAATGCAATAAAAATATAGTTACATGTCATCCTAGTTCACTGAAGGTAACTATAATGCACTTAATAACATATGATATTCTGTGCTAGGCACAGAAGCACCACAGGCATGTCTTTTGGGTCAGATCACATTCAAACCAAAGCTTTTTGCAAGGAAGAGACAGATTACCTGAAATTTTCTCAGCACTGTGTTCATTTTGTGGCCTAGAGCTAGGGCACGAACACCCAAACGCTGAATTTTAGAGAACTTTGATGCCACCTACTGGGCTTGAAATGGAAGTCTTGACTTCTGCTCTTGAAGCAATGAGCAGGCGTTAGCACATCTCATTATGAGAGGTTTTGCCTCGGAGCCACCTCCACAGCAAGATGTCTTGCCTTTTGCTAACGGCACTCTTGCGAGTACTTGAGATGCTGAAATTGTACTTCCAGGCTAAGTCTTAAGATAAAGCATCTGTAATTTTAAATATATTTTAATGGACAAAAGTAAAAATTTTCCCACTTAATATTCCAATACTTCTAAACAGTCATGTAGGTCTGCCTACCTGCTAATAGCCAACATTTAAAACAGGTGTTTCCAGCTGCTGTTTAATTTCTCAACCAAATAGCAGAAATATTCATATTTAAAATGCGGATGGTAGTTGAGACTCCTGCACATAAATTGTATTTTTGGTACTTGCCAGGGTAGACTCTTGCTGTGTGTGACATCCGCAATAGTGAAGTTCAATGAGAAAGCTATGTTAAACGGCAATTGGACACTCCTTCAGGTAAAAAAATATTAATTTCCCTTTCTCTCTTTTTTAAGAACAAAATAAGCACCTTGATACTGAAAGTGTACAGTAAGGATTTTTGTTTTAAAAAGAAATGTATCTTATTTTATATTTAGAAATATTAATAACATCTATCTTTTATCTTGAACAGTATTACAGGGTTCAGAGAACACCAAACATACTTAAAGGATTACAACTTTGAACACGCCAGTTCAATAACACACTTTTTGTCCTAAACCCTAATTAAGCTTTCAGGTTAAGGAGACAACAGTAAACATAACTACAAGCATTCTGCTAAAAATAACTTATTTCTCTTTTTAAGGTGCTAAGCCAAAAAGGCATGCAGGGGAAGGAGGGAGCAAGTATACTAAAATGTTTTCTCTAAAGAATGAAGAAGTGGTTTGAGTTTCACCATCCTTTCCCACAATGTCACTTCTAAGGCCCCTTTTTCCTGCTGTAGCTGGAAGTTTGCCCCTGCTGACCCAAATGCAACTGACGACAAACCCTGAGTGCTCTCCTTACCATGCAAACAGCTTCCAGTAGTTGAGTAGCTGAGTCTTCAATCAGAAGAGTGTCCATGTTGAACTCTCCCCTGTAGGAAGCATGGCTCTTTTCCACCTGAGCAGGAATGATCCCCTTCTCTACTTACCACCCCCTACATAAGAAGGACCTTGTTAGAGCTGCAAAAACTATCACAGCTGCAGACTTCAGCTACATCATAGATGAATTCCCACTCTATACACTCGTCCTTGAGCATGTGTTTGGGTGGTTCAAGAAACGGTCTCAGTGGTGAGATCATTCAGTGCAAGACTGAAAGGATCCCCATGACCACCCATCCAAACTAAACCATGCTGACGTGTTGCAATAGATCTCACAGGGCACACGAAATTAGTAATCTGAACAATCAGCTGAAAGGTGGACCCTGGGGCCTCTGGATGTCTTCCACTTTCTCCCCTTTCTCCTACCTCTCTTTCACATCACAATCAGTCAATGCATTTAGGTGTGCCTGTAACTTTTAAACAATCAAGTTGGCTCACCACTGCAAATAGAAGGATGGGTCCTTTAAGTTTTGTGTGTGCTAAATATCCTCTTAAATGACAACCTGAAATGCAGCTAGTTGGCTCAAGTGGATTTAATTTTGTTGTCAGAATAAAGCAGACTTTCATTCTAAGTTCTGTGCACTCAGTAGAGGAGGAGAAATGACAGAGTAGAGCATCAGTTGACTTTACATCTCAACGATCCAGTCTGCAAATTGAAGCACTTTGGGAAGAGGGTGTGTTACAAAGGGTAGGTGTCCAGATTAACAAGCTGCACAAAACCTGAAGACAGGTACAGGCAGAATTGCAGGAAGGAAACCTGGAGGCGGAACCAACAACTCAGGTTGTGTGCACTTGGCTTGACCACGACCTGCTACTACCCCAGAGGGAAAAGCCTGGTTTTGTTACAGAAACATGAAGCCCTCCCCACCCAGGTCAATGGATGCCATGTGCTACAGGGACAGGTAACAGTGCAGAGAGTCCCACTGCACAGAATAGAATGTGATTAACCAAAAAGCATATGTCTTCTAGAGCACCAGGGTAGCTGGAAGTAGTTCAAATCACTGGGTATGCCAGCTTTCCTGTTCCCTTCCTCCCCCTCACAAAAATGAAAACACGCACTGGTCCAGGAGGGAGCACTGGAGGTCCTGTCTGGCATTTTCAGCAAAACATAGGGGCAAGTTTTAGTCAGAGGGATCAGATCGTGGAGAGAGATCTACTGATGACAGCAAGACCTGCAGATGGAGCCTGCAACCCAGGAGTCAGGAACAGCAGCAGCACCACCAGTGCTTTTTGGAACAGACTGAATACCCCACAAACTGATAACCCTGCGTGCTGGGATAATGGAAAAGCAATAAAAATGGTTACAAACTGTTACGTTACACAGTGAAGCTGGAAGCTACCTCACATAGGGTCAGCCAGAAAAAGCAGGTTAGTAGAGACAGATATATACAGAGAGCGAGCAAACCAGTCTTTGAGGATTCATCATCTTGCCTGTCTCACCCACTCATCCACTTGGGATGATGTGCTCTCTGGTAGTTCTGCTTTCTCCTAGTACAGAGCTAAATAGCCCTACAGAGTTTAGGCATCTATTTTAACTTAAGTGAGCTGAATCCCACCCTTGGAGACTACTTACCAGCTAGAGATAACTGCTGGAAAAGAAAAAGACCCGAGTGCATTATTCCCAGTGTGTCTGACCCAACTGCCTGATGGAGCTGTAGGGAAAAGGTGATGTTGCCTTAGGTTACATCAAAGCTGGCTCTTCCATGGAGGCAGGGCAGCATTCAAGCCACAGCACAAGACACTGTACATGGTCCTGAGGAGGTCTCTGCAAAAATCTGGTCCTCTGTCTTCATGAAAGATTAAATCAAACTTAGTCAAGCATTACTAAGATGATGAAAATGGAGAAGCTATTTACAACAGAGGTCAGGAACATCTATTCTTGTTTCAAATTGGAAAGCAAAGACTGAGGGAAGGTATGATTACTCAGTGCAAGTATAATTTTTTCGCTGATAGTTGGGGGTGATGCTGAAACAAAACCAAACGGGTACAAACTGGCCATGAATGTTTCTAGCTGACAATTAGAAGAGTTCCTAACCACCACAGCATGAGGTTAGGAAGCAGGGTTCCAGTAGGATTAGCAGGTATATCAATATGTACATGCGTATGTGAGAGCACAAGAGGAAAAAAACCTTTTTGTCTCAAGATGAGATTTGATCCCTTTCAGCAGGGACTTGGACTTCTCCACTGGAAGGTTCCTTGCTGCCCATTGTTTCTTTGCACATGACATGGACATCACTGCAAGGACAAGACAATGGCAAGTGCCATGCTTTTGTATTTCATGCTACTGAATGTGTCCAAGTGAAAATAACACACGTAGCACACTCCAGGGCAATGATGGAAGGGAAAGGTGCTGCTCAGTAAACAGCAGCAGCTATCCCAGAGTTTACACTCTAAAAAAATTGAATGATTCCTTGGAAAAGGAAGTAGATGATGGATATGGTATCTCTGACAGTGAGCTCCAGCTAGACACCAGACAGGGTAGGATGCTGTTGGCAATGAAGAGAGTCCATGTGTTAAGATTAGCAACATAGCAAAAAGTAAATGGTGCCAGAGGTTACTCTCTTCTGAGGAAGAACAGAAGAGCAGTTAGCACAAAATGGCATTTTATTTAAAGTGGCTTCAACAAATCACTGCAAATCTAACTGCTGACTCTGTATGTTTGATGCATGCTTACAACTAGGGATGGACACATGCTAGTATGGGCCAGTATTCATCCACTGGCCAGGTACAACTGCCCAGCTTGCAGCATACAAGGAGCAATGCAAGGATCCCAGGGATGGTAACTGAAGAAACACTCTCCTCAGCCCAATAGCCTCACAAAGCATTGGCAAAAGGCAACAGAGACTGAGCTGCAATGGGACACATCTTGAGGCAGCTACAGGATCCAAACACAACCCAGGACAGCTGCAGCAGCAGCACCCTCTCAGACAGCGAGGACATCCTCGAGGATGTCCAGCAAGGCCTAGCGGAGTACAGGAGAGCTCAGGAGGTATCTCAGCCACCAGCTGGCCTGATTGCAGATAATCATCAAAACAAGGTAAAGGCATACGTGGTACCAGAATGCCACCTAGCAGAACAGCAGCAGCAATGGATAGGGAGAAAGTCTCCTACCTGTAAAAGCAATACCATCAAAGGGTGGGATGTTGATTCAAAGATGAGCATAACTGGAAGATTATGAGCCACCAAAGATTGGTGATAAGGAGTGATAACTTTCAGACAGGTCTAAGTCGCTGAGTGTCGACCAGACATCAGGAGGCTGCTGGCGACTGCTGGGGCACAGCATGCACATAGCCAATCCTCTTGACAAAAAGCCAGATCAGCTGCTGAAACCCATCAGCCGTTGTCTGTACCCATCAGATGTTAATGCCTATCCACAAAACAGGCTACAAAGACTGTATCTTAGGAGTCCTGCCTTAAAGTGCTGTCAGGATGTGGAGCTCCAGGGCACAATGCAGCTGCCAAACTGATGCAAATACAGACCTTTGGAAAAGGTGTGGCTGGGATCCTCAGACAGGAGGATTTCTTAGCCCAGCTTTCCTTTTTTCCTCATGGAGACAGGATAATCTAGACCTTTATAGTAGCATCAGGAACTATAAATTAAGTACTGTACAAATACAGAATGAAAAGACTGCTCCTAACTTAAAAAACAGACAGAAAACTTATACTTAGACCAATAGTGGGGATGCGGGAATGCCAAATGATTTTTGGAAGTCTTTTTATAAAACGCTGTGTAGATTAAGGCTTTTAGCCAAGGCTACGCCAAAAAGAGATGGCAAGGGAAAGAGAATGAAAGGAAATTAATGTAGGTGCAAGGCAGTAAAGGAATCAACTTTTCTCCTGCACAGCTTCAACCAACCACAGAACACCATTAAACTGGTTTTTGTGTGACCATGGATTATAGGTAGTAGGCTAAAGGTTGAGTCTACCTACAAACAGGACAACAATTTAGATATACCTGTTTACTGTGGTTTTAATGATGTAGAGATACATTAGTGGTTATCTCATTATTAGTTATCTATCTATTATTATTGATAATAAAAGATAGGCTCTGTCCTGGAGCAGGGCTCTTCCAGCACTGAATGTGCTGAGCTGAGCTCCCACCTGCAGAAATAACAAAACCCTTGCTACCTCACATTTTAACATCTGAAGCTTGGGCAAGATTTATGTCTCCCAGACTGGATGCCTATTAGCATTTCTTAACATCTTCTAACAATTTCATTATTAAGGCTTTTCTCATTCTGTTAGGTTTCTGAAATTATATTATACTTTCTTTAATGAAGTGTTTGCATTAACTTACTATGATTATTTTGTTTTATTAGATTTCATAATTCATATATTCAGTAAGGCTCTTTGCTAGAAATGGTTCTTTGAATGCTCTTGGTCCTCAGTTCATGTTGAGGGATTAACACTGTGTTGGAGTTTCTTTATGGGACATTTCTCTCAACCCTGTTTTTATGTAGTGAGCAGTGGTCACAGCTTAAAGGGGTTATATACATCTGGAAATTCTAATCCTCTCTAGATGACAGAAAGGAAAAGAAGTCTGAAGCTGTAATTTCCTCTGGTTTCAGTTCTTTCTCTCCCCTACATGCCAGCAGCCATTTCAGAGCAGAGAAAGCCTCTTTTATTCTAACTTTCGCTGCATTATTTACTTACTCACGGTCTGCTGGGTAAGTAATTGTTGCTGAAATTAACTTAATTACTTAGTAAGTAATTAAATGCTTTTGATGCATAGGAAGAAGTTTTCCTTCATTAAGAAGCAACTTTGTGGCAATAAACTTTTTACCTTTGTCCAGTTACTTTATAAATGAGAAACAAAAGGTCCAAACTCACTCCTGTTACTTAGATGAAATATCCATTTATTTTTGATTTTGATATCACAGTCTGCCCAGTACCTCTACTGAGCAGTGGGGCTGCCGCACCCTGCCTTTCCAGTTCTGACAAAGATAAATATATGAACCATTAAATGATAATTCTGTAAAGTGAACAAAAGACAAGACAGTGCAAGTGAAAATTAAAATGTGCAATGTCTTGTAATACATTTATAGAGGCTGTGGTTTTACTAATACTCACTCTTATTTACCTTAAAGAGATTAAAGATTAAACTTATGTGTATATGCACTCTTACAAAAGAGAAAAGTAAACCAATTCTGTGATTTTGCACACACTGCTGTTGCTAACCTTGGGCCATGCCCTTCTTGGTTTCACAGGTATTTTCACCTACAGCTGTGGCTCTCTACAGGACAGTTAAAGGCAAGTCAACAAGTGCTCTTAAAAAAATTCCTAAAATCAAATGAGTTTACAAAGGAAAAATGCAAATTACAGGTTTATTTTCTCAGATATCTTACAGCTACCTATACCAGGTCTGCAAATAAAACCACTCTGGTAGCTACAGTATTTCGTATGACCTGCGACACTGCTGAGCCTGGTTTCAAAGCGAAACCATTGCTGCCTGTCATGATGGGAAGGCAACTAATCAAACACAAAGGATGCTTGCATCTAGATACCTGCCATCCACAGCACAATAAGTATGTGGTAATAATGCAAAAGCAATCAGCAACCAGGAATCTACTGCTTCGTCAGCTCAACAATAATTTGCTTAAATAATTAATAAATAGTTTGAGTAATAAGGCCTGGCCATCCCAAGCAGATATGTCTGATGGAAGCTCCTTGCATGAGCAAATTCTCTCACACTGCGCTGCGGGGAAGGGGAATCAGATGCTCCTGTTGCAACACCAGCATTTGGGGGGCATCAGAAAGAGGTTTCCTTGGGGCTTCTTCGGCTTTGAGGGGAGATCTTTGTCTCACACTCCTGTCACTCAGGGATGCCCACCTGGGAATTGGCCTGTGGTGCTTCCCGTGCCATCTCGTGCAGCTGGGCACTGAGGGAGGGGGGCCAGCAAGCCCCAGTAGAGAGCTGGGCAAAATTCAGCATTTTCTCTGGTTTCCATCTCCAGGTCATAGTGCAGCAATCACATACAGCCTCTCTTTGGCCAGATACTAAATGCTTTAAAGCAAAGCAAACATCCTTTCTACTCTTTCTTGGATGCCTAGCTCCCAGCAACAATAGATGAATACAGTAACCCTTCGTAACAGTTTACCTTTTTCCTAAAACAGCTTGGAAAATTATTTTAACAAATAGTACTGTATCCCATCATAATTATCAATGCATTATTACTTATTTATCTCTTATTTTACAAGGCTTACTTAGATGATGGTGACAAGCAAGCTTCTAGGAACTGTGCACAGCAAGGAGAACAGAGGCAAAGCAAGGAAAATGAAATGTAAGAATAAATAGGAAAATTAACTTGTGGCTAGCAAAGACTGAAAATCTTCAGCTACAATTTAGTAGGGTTTAAATTAATCTTGCCCAATTTAGAAATATTGTTCTCTTACACAAGTAGTTGTCATAATGCATGAATTATACTTCTTTTACATCTCACTCAAAATAGCATTACTTTCAGTCATTGCTATTTGTTTACTTTTTTAGTACAGGATGATAATGAATTATACGTGTATTACTCGCACACAGTGACCAAGACTTTTCAAAGCAATGTAAGTAATCATTGCCACTCCTCCAAAATGGAAGCCATTTAATTTTAATGGGAGATGTGACAAAACCTCCATTGTTTGTAAAAAAAAAAAAAAAGATTAAGTGGTTTATTCAGAAGAGAAGGTTTTAAGCAGAGGCAAAGGGGAATGGCTTCAGAGATGCCCCCTCTCCACCACCCCTGAAGTGAGGAGAGGGAATGCCATCGTCCACTTTAACCACAACATAAATATGCCAGCTAATTAATAAAAATACACAGCCCTCAAAAAGATCACTCCCCCTAATCCCTATCCATTCTTGATTTTAAGATTCAAGATTATTTTCAAAAACCTGCAGTAGTCTAAGAAAACTGAGAGCCTTTTAACTGAACACAGGTGAAAATTGGAGCTGGGAAATGCCGCCCAGTTACAGATCACTGGTTTTAATCTTATACCAACTAGTTAAAGAACCAAATTTCCTTCTGCTGTGTATTCTGCCTACAGAGTTCATGCTGTCTGTGTTTGTGTTAAAGGAAACATTACCAGGTCACAAGCACGCAAGCAGCAAACCAAATGCTATTAGCTATTTATCCTGTTACAAGAATTATGTTTAAATACCTCAATGCTATTTCTAATCCGTATTTAATAACATGGCAAGATGCCAGCTGAACATTCTACATGGAGAGAAAAATCTTATATCCTTTTTAAATTCTTACAGGGAATTACTTCAACAAAAGAGTATTATATTCTCAAACATGTTATAGGTCTGGGAAAAACAGATTAACTGGTATTTCAGTGACACATCCTGTTTTACACCTAACCATATGATACTTAACCTGCAACACACAGCTGTGCTGTTTGAATCTAAATACAAAAACTATACACATATATAAAATATCTGTGATTTGTGTTGCACATTAATAAATAAATAAATAAGAAATACCCAAATAAATAAGCAATTTTATGCAGCTTTGGGGAGTAGGTTGCTGAAGGCTTCAGAAAGTCATTTGCCAATGATATTCCTAATTCTGATGTTTAAATCAGGAGGTGAAAGATGAAAAGAATGTATGGGGTTTTTCCCCTCCAACAGTATGTGATATTTTGGTCCACACAGAAAATAATTCAAATGACCGGGTAAAGTATTATATAAAAAAACCTGTCAGCTCCAGTGGAAACTGGCAAAGGCATGTCCTGAAAGAGCAGTTAAAAACTGGACACAGGCACCAGCAAAAACCCATTAGCTTGACAGAGAAAGGGGCCTGAACTCTATTTCTTCCCTTTCTAGTGTAAATTCAAATTCAAGGCTATTCTTCATCCTGCCCTCCCCACCACCTCACTTCTATTCACAGGCTTCAGTAAACTGTGAGAAACACAGTATATCCAATTAAAATATAGCTTTTAAAAGAAGATATACTGCACAAAACATACTGCAAACCAATCAGCTATGACACTGATATTCCTCAAAACAAGGACTGTCACTGTGGTCCCAGCCCCCGGGGAGCCCCTGGCCCCTGCGGTGCTCCTGGCAAAAAGGAGGCTCATGGTTTTGCTAAGGGGTGGTAGCAAGCTCGTTTCTGCAGGCGGCATAGGCCCCAAAATTTTTAAGTCTTTATGGTATATTTGAATCCTGTTTTGAGTTTCATCTGCCACCATTATGAAAAGAAACTTGATTTTTTACAAAATGCTCAGGTTCTGTAATAGCTTTTAATAATAATTTCAAAAATTACTACCATGTAAATGTCAATGATTCTCCAAGACACAAATGAGAGTTTTTCTGAAATCTGAGTAAATGTTTAACTTCTTTGTAACAACCCCATTTGAATAACTTGGAAAAGGGCATACATTTGTGACTCCAGTCCTGCTGTAGTTTACTTGGTTCTGTAACAATTACATTTCTAGTCTACTTTGAATATTCATATATGTGCTAAAATTTCAGCATATGAAAAGGTGAAGAACAAGATGGGAAATACCACCTTTGCACCTCTGCCTGTCTGTAAGGCTTCACAATAACCATCTCCCTGTGCATCACACATCCCGCAGCCGGCTGTCATGCCAGCCCCAGGCTCCTTGCAGGGAGGAGGCTGCGACGGGTGCCCTCCTGCCGGGGAAAAACTCCGACACCGGTGTCAGTGGCAGGTTGTACAAGCTGCCACTGTTTTCTTTGAGAAGCTAAATATTTTTATGAAGGAATTAAAATGCTTTCCTTTAGTGCTGACAAGGCGGGTGTTATTGAAAGCAACTGGAACCGAGTCACTTGACTTGTTCAGGCTTTTATCAGCAAATAATCAGACATTGCAAATGGAAATGCATACAAGTCCTTATCACAGCGTGACATTTTATTATCTGAGCAAGAAAAGAATCATGTAACCTTCAGATGGCATTTACTTACGCTTCTTGGGCAGAGTCCAAGGAACATGCAATTTCTTACTTTTTAAAAGAAGCAGTAGGACTTTTCAGGGAACACACAGAGAATACAGTCAGCAGTGGCACAGGAGTAAGTCTCCATGCTTCACTTCCCCTTCCATAAAATATGTATAATATTTCCTTTCACTACCTTACTCCCTTTACTACCCTGAAGAGGAGGGGTCTGTGTCTTGCTAAAAAGTATACAGCCACTGCCAAATCAAAGTGACTTCACCAGAGATAAGCATCCTAAAACAGTGTGGTCATATTAATAATTTCCATATCACTTCTGCTTCACAATATTTAAACTAACTTCTAAAAAAGAGCCATAAACATAATTTTGCATGGATCCATACGAGACTGTAAGAAAGGCCAAAACACAAAGTCCCTGGGATGGCTAACCCTGGCTTGTACCCGTCAAGGTGAAAAGCCCAAAAAGGCAGAATTGTTTGTGGAAATGGAGCAATCACAAGGTTGCCTAATCCTTTTCCTGTGAAAAGGGCAGCAAAGTGCTGGAGAGAACTGATTTCAAATGGAAAAAGACATGGAAGAAAAAGCTGGGTTAGTATTAAAGTTATCTAATAAATAGAATTAGTATTTTTTTAATCAACAAAAAATGGTTTCTTTTTACTGTTAGGGATGCTAATAAAACCAAAATCCAGATTCTCAAGTGGACTAGGCATTATTTGTTACACCCATGCTGGGAAGACGACATGATACCTTTTCATCTTTTTAATGCCTACCACATTCTGGTTTCTCAAAGCACGTGAGTAACACATCTCTTATTCCACAAGCAATCCCAAAATCCGTGGGAACCAGAGGCTACTGAATCCCATTTAAAATCTACATACTGCTACAATAGGAAATAACAGCAAATAAGCCATTCATTGCCTAACCGTAAGGTTGCTGGATATTCCTGGCTACTTCCATTTTATCCTTCTGATGCGGTATCCATTTTGCAGGTAATTATTATATGTTGATGGTGTCAAAGAGAAAGCAGGAATAACTCTGTAACTCTGTGTCTATGGCACTGACTTGGGAGAGGGATGCACACTAATCTTCCACTTATGCTCCAGGTAACATCACAACCTCAGTCACCCACATCCCACATCAGTATCCTAAGTACAGGGCTAATGATGCAGCTACTGCTGCCTCCTCCATTTTGGCAACTGTGCCTAAATCCCTTGTGAATGATTCTAGAGCTAATACTGACACATAATATTTCCTTAAAAAAAGCTCTTAATTTTTATTTAATGAAGACCATTTGCAAAATTTCACCTGAATTTATTAACAATTTAATTTTAGTACAGTTATATTTTTCAACTAATTGGCCAAATCCCTTTCCTCCCCTCACCCAGAAAATCATTCACCACACTCTAATGTTTTATATTCATGAATGCCATGAGTCCTGTAGACTGGTTTGTAATTTATCTATATACAAACATGGATCAAGCCTCAAATTAAACAGACAGACAGCATGAAAATTCCCAGGCACAGCAATCATCAACATTTCTGAAGAAGGCTGCAGTTCTCCAACAGGATTTATGAAATGAAGGTTCACTTTAGACAACCAAGGACCAAAGGCAGAAAGCACACAAGGAAAACTTCCATCCTTGCCCCCAGTCTGTGATGATCACAGGTAAGATCAGCCTTTTAATGAAGACAACACTCAAGGAGCAGAGGAAGTATGGTTGAATTTTGGGCAGCAGGCTGATCTCATCAGAAGTTTCTGCTGGTTTCAGCCAGCAAGAAATTCAGGCCGTTCCCAAGTGTCCCCTGTTTAGCAAAGGGCTTAAATAACACGTGACTTTAAGCTTGTGCTTAAAGTAAAACACATGGCGAGGTGCTTACTGAAGCAGTGAGCTGAGAGCAAATAAAAGTAGGAAAAAGTCTAGGAATGTAGCCTTGAAGACATTTACTTCATTTCAAAACTTTTTTTTGCTTAAAACAAGCCTTCAAACTGCAGAGATCTGCAGTCACATGGACAAAAAGATGACTCCAAGAAGTATGACTAGATCATACAAAAAAAAAAAAAATTAGATGCAACTTCATATTTCTGATCATGTACGTCTATCTGTTGGTTTGCATCTTTCTGGAACGGGACTTGGCCTGTCAGTTGTCAGAACTGACACTGACATAAGCAAACAGAGCACACTGCTGCTCCGTTAAGCATCCCTCCAGGAGCAAAGCAGCAAAACTGATTTTAGTGTAGTTTTCAAAGCTATTCTTCAGTCAGCAGCTCCAAGGAGCCTTGTTGCTTTCTAGCAGTCTAAGCTCTAAAAAAGTGACAACCTGAATGGCCAGAAAGGAAAGCATGAGAAGTAAAAGTGAAAAAGATTGCACATTCAAAAAATTTGCATAGCTCTTTCAAGAAAGAGATTGGTATCATTGTCTTTCAAACCAAAGTCTCCCAAGAACAGTTTTATTGAAGACTGCTGGAAGAGTACTCAGCCCCCAGAAAAACTGCTGCAGGTGCACCCTCCACGCACGATAACCTGAAGAGTTATGAAAGGAATGTGTAATGCCAGTTCCTCTTAAGCTGCATTAGGGAACCTGAAATTGCCATATTCCAGCTGAAAAAAAGTATCTGAGAAAGGGCAAATACCCATGGGAAGGGAGCAAGCTTCTTGCTTTGTACAACAGTCTTGGGAACAGAAACGCAAAATGTCTTTGAACAAACACAGCTCTGCTGATTCGGTACTTTTTGTACAACTGTATGTAGTGAAAGAATCAAAATCACCATACAAGCAGCTAATTAACAATCAGCCAGAAAAGCAGGGTTTGGCTGGGCAGCCCCACAAGGCTCAGTCCTGACCAGCTTTGGTTTGATTTGGGTTTCAGCAGATCTAGCCTACCTGGTGCTTGTGCTCTAGTCCAGGGGAGGGGCTTTCTCCAAAATGATTTTTCCCTTGTTCTGGGGTAGCTTTCATCTCAGTTATAAAAGCAGACAAGCCTCATAGCCAACTGCAAAACAGAATATCCGAAAGAACGGTGGAGAGAAACAATGTATAAAAAAATGACAGGATTTTAGTTGCAGCAACATGGCACCTGAGAAAAGGTAATGCTTTCTGAAGAAGGTACACGAAACAGAGAAGCATAAAAACAGAGTAATGAGAAAGGAGCAGACGTGTTCCTCAGGGAAAATATGGCATGGTTGTGACAGAAAGTGAAATGTAGCAGTGCTGGTTGGGATGGGGGAAAAGAGAAACTAACTGTTTTCTACCATTGCCCAAACCATACCAACTGCTCCCCTACTCATTTCACAGCCATTTGTCCTTCTGTAGCATCACACAGATCCAATGTGCTCACCTTTGCCAAGTTCTGGGTAGTTCCCTTTGCTTGCATAAATGCCCAGTAATTAAACTTCCCCCAAAACCTCTTTTAATCCATAAATGTGAAGCTAGTGTAACTCCACACATAATAAATCTTCATTTTCACACATCAAGCATCAGGTACAGCACAGAGTCCACTGAATGGGCAGAGAGGCTAGGACGTTTTTCCAGGGATCTGAGATCCTGCTGCCCATGGACTTCTTACCTACAGCATTTAAAGCCCAGAAGTTCAGTTTATTACTTTAAGTGTAACTTATATATAAACCACAGACTCATCACATCACAGAAAAGGAGATACTTTTTGTGCTCTAGTATGAAACAACCATTACCATTTAAGTTGGATACATTAACTCTGGTGTTTGGAGGCACAGATGCAAGCACTTCTTATTCCTATGTCTCTACTCACAGCAAGGCTTCTACTTTCTTGTTTATTAGCACTTTTGATAATTCAGCACAGCTCTAATTATGTCAAGTCAGTCAAGCACATCTCAGGAATGGTGCAAGGAAATTCTGTTTCAGTAAAGTAACCTTAGTCCCTGGTAGGAATGAAATAACTCTCTGAATGAAAATAAATTACTTTGATTTAGAGACCAAGAATGGCACAAAACTGAATAAAGCCTAGTACTTTTTGTTAGATAAAATGTATTACCTTAGGTTCATGGTCAGCTTTTGCTATATACCATTTAACCCAGAAACTAAGCAAGAAATGTTTTACAAGATGAGCAATCTCAGAGAAGGCCTTGTGCTCAAGCTGTATCATTTGGCCGACTGTTTGTGTTCAGCACTTACAGATAAATCACTATCCCTAAAAATCTTTGGAATGATGAAATCTGCAGTTTTGATTCTGGTGTTTAACTTCTATCTAAGAAAATTTAAAATTTATTGGTAGGTAAACTTGGAGGTTGTTTTTTTTTTTAATTTAGAAATAAACTCTTAAGTCCTATCTAAATGTTTAAATTGCTTAAAATTAACTGAATAATTTTAGTGAGAGTTCCACTATATTCAAACGGTAAGATAAATTTATGACATTTACACAAGTTTTCTGACAAATAAAGGGCTTTTGCCACATAAGGGGGAAAAAAAAAGGCATACATATACCATTGACCTGAGAAGACCAGCTAGCAAGCTTCAACATCTACAAGGTGTCCTACCCAATGTGCCAGGTACGCTTAGTTGAATTACCAAAGACCAATTGGAAAGTATATCTGGATGACCTTTGCAAACATTTGACTTTGAAACACCAGAAACATCAAGTATTGCTATCTAAAGGAAATATGATAGATGTTGTTTCATGGGAAAATGGAAATCAAGTAAGCACCTAATTAAACCCTCAAAGCAATTCTCATATGGTCTTGCTCTTATAGCCAAGGAGTCTTACGTAGTTTAGCTTCATTAAGTTCATTTGCCCAAACACAGAGGTCTGCTCTCTTTGGAGACATCTTTGTATAGCCCATCTGGCATCAAGCTGCTGGTCCAGAACATTATCTCCCATAGATGCTGCTAACCCTGCTAAGTGCTAGAGTATCTCAGATAGCATGAGGTCTCAACATTGGACCCTGAGTGTCCAAGTTCAAACTAAATAGCACTGCATAGCAACCCAAATCAGCTTAAAAGTGCAATTGCTGCTGCCCATGCTTGTAGAGCTAGCAGGAATTTCGCCACCCACCTCACACTGGGAGGCACAAGGTGACATGATATTCACAACATTCAAATACATATATGCAAAATTAAATGAACCAATGCAAAGAAACAGGAAGCAGAAGATAAAAGAAAACAACCAACCCTCTAAAAAGAACAAGCTTCATCAACAACAGGAAAACCAAGAAACACTACACATCATACAGTTATATCTGAAAAGTTTCTTTCTGATGGTGATGCTTCTGTTTGTTATTCTTAAAACATTATTACTGAAAGACTGTGAAGTACTTTAATGTTAGACAGGTCTAGAGTAATGCTCCAGGTGAGGTAAAATATTCAAGCTTTGTAATACTTCTCCACTGAAATAATTAGAAAAGCAGCTGTATTATTTTCTAGGCATTTCTAAGTTACTTATGCTAAGTCAATCATAAAAATGCTCCTTCTTCTGTCTTTATTCATTCACAAATATTTTCAAAAACCATGCTTAATCCTAATCATTTGGGACTCCAGAGTCACAACAGATGCTCTTATTCTTATTATAGGCTGCTCTCTTATTTTGGCCACGTTGTTCTTCCATAAAGCATGCACCAAAGTGCAATAATGCACACGTAGCCTTTATGACTTTAGCCTCTGCCACTCTCTGGCATTGCCTGATGGATATAAGAGCATAAAACAAGAATTAAAAAAATTTACAAAGTGTCCCTGCAAAGGGGGCTGTCGATCTGTGAGGAAGAAAGTCCGTAAAACACCTCTGACAGGCTCAACAGTAATAGCTCCTGCTGTTTGACACAAAATCAGATTTCAGCTACAGTATTACTATCTAGCTACTGTACACCAACCTGATGTACAGAGTTGCCTTTAGACCACAGAATCCATCCCAGCCTGCATGCTTAAGGAATTGCTTAAACTGGGAAGTGACTGGGGAGCATTCACCAACATCAGCCATTATTAAAATTCATCTTTCCAGTATGGCATCATCCAGCACATCCGACACTACTGTGTGCAAGAGCATTTCCTCAGCCTTTTCAAGCAACAATACTTCAAAGGAGGCTTAGCCTTGAAAAAAAAGGAGTATGCACTGAGGTGGGATAAATCAAGGTATAAACATTGCTTCAGCCCTAACCCCCCTCACCCAGAGGGATGGCAATGAGTTTTTGTTTTACAGTTAATTCCATCTGCTACAGAAGCAGCCTCAGCCAACTCAGGAGGTACAGTACTTGCATGGGAGGTATGGCTTGTAGTGGAGAAGGTCCCAAATGCCTTCTGCTTGCCTAGATTTAGCTCCTTAGTTTCAGGTCTACTCTAAGAAAAATATCCCACCCTGCTTCACACTTTATTTAGTGAGGGAGGGAAGAGAAGAGGGAAGAAAAACACCTTAGGATGGTTTCTACACACAGAATTTCACATCTGATATTTCATCTCTGTGGATGGACGCTGTTTCCATGCCAAGTCCCAGTGATTTTGGTGAGATTCCAGGCACAGGCTAGAAAGAAGCTCTGAAGTGCTATACTATAAAATACAAGAAACTAATTTTAAGACCATTAAATTTTTTCTTTTTTGTCCATTTCCCTCTAACCTAAACCTTCTCTGCCCAAACATACACAGACTGGACAATTACAAGGGATGCTGCACTGCTGGGCAGTATACTGGCTCTCTGAATCCAGCCTTCCCAAACTTTGGGGCAACTATCTAAATGTTGATCATGTTGGAAAATCCCCATATCACATTTTAAATTATATTTACCAGTTTCTTCCACCTCAGCCCCCATAATGTGATGTGTACACTTCTTACTGCATTCTGAGGATCTTACAATCCCTTGAGAACTCCTTACGTCGCAAGGCACAGCTAGCAATTCCAAACACATACTGCTGGGTACATTCCCACCCCTGCCCTGAGTCCCAGCCCCATGGTGAAAAGGCACAAGCAGAGCCCCTGAGTCCACGGAAACAGAGATCCCTGCATACCCTTTCCATTTAAACATAGAAAACCCTCAAGTAACCCAGCATGGGGCCCATCAGGAGAAACTGTGGGGGAGAGCAACTTGCGGGTCAGATCTGTGCTTCTGTGGTTGAGCACTACCACCAGCTCGCCGGGCCGAGGGGACAGGCAGTGCTGGCGTTCAGCCACTGCATGGGAAGCCCTGTCCCGTCCTGCCTGCCGTCTGCCAAAGTAATGAGGAGCCAGAGTCAAGTTTCTTTTGGGCATTAATAACCAAATCACCTTAGCCAGGCTGGACTCTGCCTGCCAGATTTAAACACCACTCATCACAGGAGTCGCCTGGGGCTCCTGGAGGAGGGGAGGGTCGCGAACCCAAGTTTCCCCGGCAGCCCCTCACACCCTACCTTGACGAAGAGGGAGATGTCGTGTTCCTGCTTCTCCTCATCCTCCTCTTCCTCCTCCAGGGCGGCCGGCGAGCCTGTCTCGTCCTCCTCGTCCTGCGCCGGGCCCCGCACGCCGTTCAGGCTCCAACCAGCCGCATCCCACTCGCCGCCCTCGGGGCCCGGGGACCCGCCACGCTGCCCTGCTGCCACCGCGCCGCCTTCCCCTGCCCCCGGGGCCGCGGTCCCTGCTCCTGCCACTGCCGGGGCACTGGCTCCCTGCTCTGCCCCCGGCCTCTCCGCTCCGTCCTCAACGTCGGGGCTGCCCGACGACCGGCGTCTGCCGTCGGCCTCCCCTTCGGCCGGCAACGCTACTTTCGCTTCCCCGCGGCTCTCGGGAGCCACCTCGATCCCCGCTGGTGCCGCCGCCTCCTCGGGGACTGTGCCTGCCAGGGCTGCCTCCCGCACCTCATCCTCGGGGTCTGCTCCCGCCGGGGCTGCCACCTCTGCCTCTTCGAGATCTGGCCCCGACGGGGCTTCCTCCCTCGCCACCTCCTTGGGGTCTGGCCCCGATGGGGCTGTCGCTGCAGCCTCCTCGGGGTCTGGCCCCGACGGGGCTTCCTCCCTCGCCGCCTCCTCGGGGTCTGGCCCCGACGGGGCTTCCTCCCTCGCCGCCTCCTCGGGGTCTGGCCCCGACGGGGCTTCCTCCCTCGCCGCCTCCTCGGGGTCTGGCCCCGACGGGGCTGTCGCTGCAGCCTCCTCGGAGTCTGTCCCCGCCGCCTCTTCGGGGTCTGTCCCTGCCGGGGCTGTCGCCACCGCCTCCTCGAAGTCTGCCTCCTTCG
>VYZV01033084.1:136630-149662 GCA_013401275.1 Pandion haliaetus
CCCCCCCGCCTCAGACCTCTCCGCTCCGGTAAATCTCTCTTCCACTGATTTTGGCTGCAGCTGGCACGGGAGGAGGTGGCGAGAGCGTGACCGTGGTGGCACCAAGTGCTGCCAGGCCTCCCCTTGGCCATCTCCTCCCGACCCGCCGGCTGCTTGCGGGTACTCGGTGGGACTGGAGCTTTTGCAAATAGTGGCCAAAAAGCTTGCCCCCCCCCGCTTCCAGCGGCCCCATCGGTGCTGGCTGGGAGTGCCTGCCAAGCACCTGCTGCCTGCTCTGCCCGGGCCTCGCCTCTCACCCCAAAGGCCTCCGATCCGCAGTTCTGCCTTTGCTTTTCCTCTTCGCTGCTGCTCAGGGCCTCCGGCGCAGTGTTTCTCTTGCAGCCACCCAGGCGCCCTACTGTTCTCCCCAGCCACCAGCCTGGCACCCACAAGCCCTGGGCCTGCTGGCAGGTGGGGCTGACAGCCACCCAGGGGCTGAGGGTTTGCTGGCCACCAGAAGAAGGAGAGGGACACCATTTTCCAAATCCAGGTTTACAAAGGGAACCACTAATACTCCCACCGGTGCTGATGCACTGAAATTGGCAGAGCCTTGACAGTCTTGCACAGTATCTTAAAAGTACAGATGAACCAATACCTCATCTCTCAGCTACATAGTATCTGAAACGTATTCCCAAGCCGGCTGCACCAAACATTGTTAAGAAGGAAAATGTATCCTTAACAACTTGCAAAAGTTGTAAGAGGGAACATGGAAACGCTCTGTGTGAAAAAAACTAGATTTGCACACTTTTAAGTAGTTTTCCTTCACATGTGACCATGTCAAGTGCTATGTGCAAACTGCAAGAGCTTGCATTTAAATGTGATGAAAAATACCACGTTCTGTGCAGAACAGACAGCTGGTGTGAAAGAAGCAGTAACTTTTAGTTTGGGTAAGGCAGCTGTAGATTCATCCCACAGGCTACCTTCTGTTCCAGATGAAAGACATCTTTTCACACTTTTGGTAATTTCTCTAGCTTATGGAGGCACTTTACATGGAAGAAGACAATTAGCAGGTTCTGGTGTGAGGAAAAGCTTCAGTAGTTTTGCTTGTAGGCAAGAAGTCATTTTCTAGGAGATGCAGCCTGCTCTAGTCCCACTCTTCTCAAAAGTGATTTATGTGAAAGCATTACTTACGCTATTTGAATGAAAAATAGTCCTGGTTTTCTAGGTGCAGAGAGAACAGTGGACGGAAAAGTGAGCTGACAGGACTGAGATATCATATTTTAAAAACATGCAGTTAAACATTTTTATGTATGTGTATATAAAAACACTTTTATATTTGAGAGTCGGAAGAGCAGGGACAGACTGTGCACAGGGTTTTGCAATGGGTGGGAAGGGAGAAGATGCAGCCAACAAGAGACAGGAAATACTACAGAATAAATCATTCTGTCAGGTCAAATACCTGTTCTGATAAAAATAAACAAACAGACAAATAAATAAACAATCCTGCAGCTATTTTTCATAGAATTTAGGCTTGTCCAGAGATGCATTGCCAGTGAGACAAAAGAACTGGGGCAGTCCTGGTCAGAAGGGATGTTTCTTGAAGATTTAGGAATGGAGGCTCAGAATCTGGTAATGGAGGTCTTGCAGCTGGACGCATCATAAGGCAATTATTTCACTTCTGTGTTATGGATACTGATATCAGTAGAAGGACACATCTCAGTCATCTCTATTTCTACACAGATAATATCAGTTTAATCATCCTAACCCTTGCTGAATGGTTCCTAACCCTTGGCCTGGGGGCAGGCCACATTCCCCAGGTGCAGTACGAATCCCATCTTACAAAGCTTTCAGATGTGAGACAGAGCACAGCTGAAGACAGCTGTGCACACCATGCACAACCACTGCCACGTTGTCTCATGTCCAATGGTGGATAGGACACTGGCAGGAAGGAAGAAGACTCACCTCAAGTTTTCACAGAGGGAATGAATAGCAAAGCAACATCCATGGAATAAAAGTGGTGGGAATTTTGCAGGAGAAATGGTTGCAGGTTATAGATACCACCACTGAAGTCAGCTGGCTATGTTTATATGAATGCTGTGTTTGGCTACACCCCTTGAGAAGCCCTCTCCTGCTCCCAGTCCCCATGACCTCAGTTTTGCTCGGCTTTGGTGGCTGATGGGCCCCAACAGTTGGGTTCCTTCCCCCTGCAGCCCCATTTGGCACAGCCTCCTCTGGCTCATTGGAGCTTTATGGGAAAAGCTTTTATCTTTGTGGGATACAGAAAAGTTTAAGGTATAGTGTTTGATACAGTTACCATTTTTATGGAGTAATGATTGCATAGTTTGTATCAGAACTTGCTGTCTTTCTCCTCAAGTATAGGAGCAGACATTTTCTAATCCTGCTGGAGTTGAGACCTAGCAATGACCTTTGCAGGCACTGGGTTAATGCTGCTGCTCTACCAGGTCACCCTGCTGCTGCTTATGCCATGAGGTCCCTGTGCAAGCAAGACAGACAAAGCAAGAAGTCAGAGAGCCGGGGGACAGGGTGAAGAGGGACAGGATGGGCACAGTTCGTGGGAGAGCTGGCCAGTCAGCCCGACATTGCTTCTTGTCACTCTTCAGCAATGTGGTTTCACACAGGCAGTTTTGGAAATACACCATTAAAATTAGATCTGTCCCAGAATCCCAGAGCTTTGGATATCTGTTGTTCTGTGCTCTCTGCATTCAACACTCTTCCTCTCTTTCTCAATTACTTAACAATTAATCTCTCTTGCTTCACACTCCTCCTGTATACTATGTTCAAGCTCTTTACACCCCATCTGTTTCTAAAATAGGTTCTCAGCTAATAAATATTATTTTCTCATTTCGGCTTCAGGAAGGATTATGGCACACCTTTTTCATTTAAAAGATGAGTGCAGGTAATTAAATATCACAGATGTTAGACATTAGTGGACAACACGAAGATCCCTTTATAGTCTGTTAGCGAATAAGTTCTATCCCTGGGGGTTATCAATTAGGCTGTACTTGCTTGGATTATTGTAACTTCTTTTCCTTCCCTGACTGTATAGGGAGTTGCACATCAAGGCTGTAGGTTTTGCAGCCTGAGGTAAGGAAAAAAATGCCTCTTGCATTACAACGGTCTCGGAGAGAGCCCTCCACACCAACCTGCCTAACTCCTGGGACAGGTCAGCCCTGCTGCAATAGGAGCAGACTGGGGTACTTGTTCATGCCTCTGCAACTTCGGTTCACAGTCCTGTACAGTGCCAAAGACATAAATGCCAAATATTTAACAATTCACCCTAATACATTGAACAGTGAACTGGGGTAACAGAGTCAGCAAGGCTTTTTTGCCTACCTGTGCAGGCTGCTGCCTCCCACAGCAGCCTGCTCTGCCTATTCCCTGGTAACTGCCCTGGCTGAAGTTGTGCTGTTTCATCAAGTGTGTGCATCTGCTCTTCCCAGGGTTTGCCATATTTCAGCAGTGAAGCTACATATCCCCAGGCCAAAAGCTGCCTGCACATAATTTGATTTCTGCTTGTTTCTGCCACATGCTGAGTAACTGCTATTTTGCACTGAACTTGGTGGGAAATAGGGGTAAGCAGAGCCTCCAGAAATTGAGTAGCATTTGCTTGGGTTGCCCACCATGGAATGGAGGGAGGGATTTATTCAGAGTAAACATAGACAGGTACAAACTGCATGTCTGCAGACCCTAGAGCCAAGCAAGATCTAGTGAGCAGAGTCAGTGAAATGATTCTTCTCATCCCAAGGTAGTTGTCTAAAGCAGACCAGATGGTCCTTGACAGAAAAGTGCCTATTTCTCTACACTGACTGTACAAGGACCTGAGGGTGACTGGCTCAGGGAGATGTCTTTGCTGAACACATCTAAACTAATGTGAGATGAATCCTGTCCCAGGTGATTCCCTTACAGACTGAAATTAGAAAATGGACAGTCAGCAAAATGTGGGCCAAAGCCCAATTACTTTTTCCCCCGCTCTGCATTATTTTTATTGCAGCTGGTGGTTTAACTGGAATTTCCACAAATTACTTGTGGTATAAAACATTATCCCATGTAAGACTATGACTGCCTAGCCCTTTGTGATGGAAAAAAAGAAACCCAAAACTGTATTAACGTTTGTATGTAAGCCAGTTCTGCATTCTCCTATATAAAATATGTTTTTTCAACTATGGAAGAGACAAAGTTGCAAGTGAAAAAATGGTATGGGAGAACTATAATTTTTACTACTTTCACAATACGTGTGTGTTTGCTATGCTTGTCCCTGGTTTCTTAAACTTCTGTCAAGAAGTTGGTGTGGCATTCTGCTGCTTTGCAGTTGAGAGGGTGTTCGGTCCACCCAAACAAAATTAAGAGGAAGAGATGCCTCGCTGAAAATCACAGCAGCATGCTGCATGCTGGGGGGTGGTGGGGTGATGGCGGTGATGCCATCTGTATTTAGTGTTCTGAGCTTCCCAGCATTAAGCTGATTAGGGGCAATCAGCTCCCTTCCCAGCTGCTTAGAGGCAGTCTGCTTGGGAAGAAGGTAGGGATGTAGACATGCAAAGGGGAAAAGCATGGTTGCTGGGCTAGAAAGCACAGAAAGCCAAACTACCTCTAACCAAGGCTGAAAAAGCAGACACGAAGAGTAGGTGCACCTTCTTGCCAGGTACCACCAGTCCCTTGCTTCTTTCTGTTTGTTACTCAGTTCCCCGAATTCCTGGCATCCCACAGAGCTGCAGGTGCCAAAGCAGCCTGTACTTACTTTCTGAATGAATCATTCTGCAGTGTGGTAAAAAAATAGAAGAATATCAATAAAAAAGCTTTCTGAAAAGTAAACTCTTTACTGCTTACTATTTTTTTTAAGTACTTAAAACCTGTTAATTCTCCAAAAGAGTCTTTGACTTTCCTATTCTTATCTTTTACTTTTATTTTTGTTAAGCAGTCCTATTTTAATGAAGCGGTAATGTCCTCCATGTGCCTCAGGCAAGATAACAAACAGACCTTATATGTAGTTTTTTATTGTCAAGTATCATATCTAATTCAATAAAACAGTGGTTTGGAATTAACCTTGAAAGTGCCCCAGAAGCATCAAGGTCCTAGAAAGTCTGGTGACTGTCCTGGACCCTCGTATGGTCTCGTTTCCTAGCTAAATAAGGCCAGCTCAGCACTGACTTTGTGTTAACAGTATGTCTGGCTTGAAGTCTGGACCTGCTCTCATTTTGGACAACTCTGGGCCTCTGCCCAGACTTTTGATTCTGCTTGGGAAATCCTCATCGAACTTACTCCACTGAGCTCCCTCCTCTCCATCACTTTCAAATGCCTTTCAAACATTCCCATCCCCTACCTCATGCACCATTGCTTCAGGAAGGGCATGCACACAACAAACACTATTTAAAGGACCATCTTGATTTGCACATGATTCAATAGGATTACTGATATGTTTAAAGCTAAGAGTCTTTGCAAGGATCTGGGTCTTATGAAGTAACTGTGATTTCATTAATGTCATCCTCATCGTTCCTCCCTCTTTTTTCTGACACATACTGTGGCACTGAATTTGGGGCGTGAGTTTTCAGAAGTGATGAACTGCTCCAACTTCAGCTGAATTTAATCTGTTCACGGCATCTGAAAACTAGCCCTTAAAATAAGAGCTCTTTGGAGAAGAAAACATGCCTTTACTTGTTTTGCAAAGGGCCCAGGACATATTTATACTCAAAACTAAATGTGTAATCTACATATGGTGTTTCATGTTTTCTGAGTTATAAAAGCTGCTTTTCTCACATTGACCTGGTTTACAAAATTGTGTATGAAGTCCTAATTAGATCCATCAGAGCATTTTAGTGTGGAACTTGGAAATAACCCAAAGCTTTTTCTAAGGTCCAAGAGATTTTCTTCACTTTTAATAAAGTGTCTAGATTTTCTTGAACTCCTCTATTATTTTAATTCCTGTTACATTAAACTGTTATTTATTTTAAATTAGTTTCCTATTTTATTATGCCTGTAGCATGTTGAAATAGTTTCTTAAAATATATTCCCTAATTGCAGTTCATTTGATCTTTTCATACTCTTGCTTGTGTTTTAAATTTCAGTTTACTTTTCATAGGTCTTAACAGGTTTTTCCCCCCCTTGTAAAACAAAGTCACATTTTGTACCATTTCCACTTGAACTTGGCTTTTAATACAATTATTCTTTGCAAAAGTCAGAGAAATTTCTAAATTATTATGGCTTTTAATTTTGAGAATAAAACTTAGAATATTTCAAAATAGTCATAAAATTATTTGAGTTAATACCTAGCTGATATAGAAGTTACATGTGCAATCAAGAGGTACAGTGATCATTTGTCTTTTATTACCAGTGTTGAAGTATTTGCAGATTGACTGTTACACTTACTGTTAAATTACTCAATTTATTAGAAAAACAGATTACATTTCTACGTAGTTCTCTATAAATTAATATATAGCTTTCACTTAAGCAGAATTTTCTGAAATATTTTTATACACTGTAATAATAGCTAGCCTTGAAAATAGCTTTTCATATCATCAGCAAAGAAGTCAATGTTTTTGCAGCTTTGTAGTGAGAGGCTGGAATAGGTGATCTCCAGAGGTCTCTTCAGCTCTACTTTCCTTTTGCTTAATTCGAATGTGGAATTCCCATAATATCTATGCACCTGAGTCTTTTTTCTTTCTTTCTTTCTTTCTTTTTAATGAAGCTGGTTTTGGTGCATAATGCTCTAGAAGTTATGATAAAGGGTAGGAAACTAGAAAAAGCCAAGCACTATCTGCCTTGGGATATAATTCCTTTTCAGAAGTGCTTACCAAAAAAATGCATTTGTTCTGCAGTACTTATAAATGAGCTCTACAGTAAATCAGTAACCAGGCTTATTACTGATTGTTCCTGAAGTAAATGGCTCTTTTACTTCTACTATGTATTACTCTTTTCTACTTAATTTAGGAGCTGACTTACCAGAGCATAGTTTAAAAATGAGTAAGAGGTACACGGTAACCTGCTGCATTACTGTAATGAAAAGCGTATCATTGTGAGACTGGGGTGGCATCCAAAGGTGGCAGTGACCTTGGGAGTCCAACTCTGCCAGGCACAATGCAAATATAGGAAGACACATTCCAGAGCAACTTAACCATCTAACTGAGAACAGCAGCAGGGAAGGAGCATAGCGAACCATGGGAGAAGGTGGAGATACGTTTAAAAGAGAAGAGATTGTGCTGATAGATGTTTAACAAAGCAACTGATCTGAATCAGTTACATGAGCTTTGTACATTACCTACTGCTTTAAAGACTCCCTAACAAGCCTTAGCTTCTGCTCCTCAAGACTTCTTTTTAGCCTCCTACCAATAACAAGGTAAAGAAACCTTAGCTTCACTGTGTTTATTTTATTTAACAGCATTTTATTTGCATGTTTCTTCTCTGCCCTGGGACAACTCCTGCTCTTCCAAATACTAAAAAACACTCCAGCTAATCCTATGTCTCCTGTGGGTGCCAAGTCCTTCTACAGAAGACCCATCTACACAGTATAAGGCAGAGAGGCTATCACTCTGCTTTCTCGTTCTCACTTCCATGGTTTTGAGACAAAGAGGATCAGTCTGTACAAGTTAAAGAAAAAAAAAAAAGGCGTATTGTACTGGCAAATGCAGTGCACCAACCTGCTATCAGAAATAACCCTTAAGGTTGTGCTGTTAAAGGTGTTTTGATGAGAGCCACAGTCATGAGATATTTTCAGTCCATGCAGCTGGAAATAGCTAATGTAGATGGTTGATATGATACAGGCTGTAGCAATTCCTTGAATGCTGTTGTCTACAAAGACCAAAAAACATATAGAAAAGTGATCTATATGAAATGCCCTAAGCCAACAAAAAATCAAACCTGTAGTAATGGTGTTTTGAGCTGTATGTTTGCCTTGGTAAGGCTTGGGGAAGGCTATTGAACTGAAGCAAGTGGGCTCACGACACCTGGTTACTGTGGTTGCTGCAGCTCTCAGGGGACAGAGGCTGAGCTAAACAAGGAGCTGTGAAGATCACAGGCATCCAGGAGGAAGGCAGGATGGGGGCATGATGCTGCAGACATATGGCAGGAGCTTGGCAAGCAGCACTGGATGGCATCCAGACCCTCGGAGGGCAAGTGTGATGACACTCTGGAAAGGGAATCCATTGGGATGTCTGGATTAAGTCAAGGGAAGGAACGGAAACATGATGGGGAGAAGTATGGACCAGGCGTGAAACCACTTCCAGCAGCTCTAAGAGGAAAAACACTCTTGAGGATTTGCAGGACTGGATCTGCTTAGCTGAACAAAAAGAATAGTGAGGAGGGACTTCAACATAAAACATCAAGCACTGGGAGACCTTTTATTACAGTGGAGAAAAACATAACAGGAACAAATGGCTATCAGTGAGAACCCGGCAAATTTAGGACAGAAATAAAACATAACGTTAACAACATTTAACATCAGAACAAACTGTTAAATAAGGCTGGGGTTTTTCTTTATATCTATTTTCTTTTGGGGGCATGTGCTTTGCTCAAACTGAGTTTAAAGTAAAAGTAGTGAGATTTTGTGTACGTTACATATTCAATTTAAGATGACTGGCTTGCTTTAAAGAGGGTCAGACCTCTCTCTGTCTATGACAGGTTGTTTTAAGGGGAACAAGTCTATCTGTGAGAAATTAACCCAGAGGGACTGCTTAGCAGATAATAAGGACTTGAAAGAGGTAAATCAAAGACTTTACTGAGCAGGATTTTTAGTGAAACCTCCTAGGAAACAAGGCCTTCAGGATGGCTGTCAGAAATGTAGGAGGTAAAGCTCTTTGGGCAGCCCGTGAAGGAGCCACAACTGTGTGGAAAGGTCCTCCTGGCTCTGGGAAGGAATCAGGGATGGGCATTTCCCTTCCAACTAAAGAAATGGATTGAAAAGTGACTGGCACACTTAAGGTATGCCCTTCTATATGGGAGTTTGAGAACCCCTTCCTCAAACCTTGTTAATAAAGAAGATCCCCACAAGTCAGTGTTGTCAAACCAGCCAGGCTTTTATGAAGTTTGTATGATCTAACAAGAGAAATGAAGTAAATATCTAAAATGCTGTATCATACATTGGTTTGCCATACTTGAATGCGGAGAAAGCATGAGTATGGATCAAGTTCTGACTATGTTTTAGATTCAACTGGATGGTTGGGTTGCTTTGTGCTTTTAAGTCTGTGAAGGTGCTGGACATTTGTTATTGTAAATCTAGGTGGTTATTTGGTTAAGGTTTAAGAAATCAAGATTTTCTGTTACATATATACACAAATAACTGATAGTACAAACATTTAAATGTCAATGTGAGGAAGCAACTGAGGACACGTGCTTTTGTACTTGCAGGATATGGCAATAATTTAAAAAAAATTATTTTAATGAAAAGAAAACTGTGTTATTGATAGCCAAAATTAATCTTCAATGTTAATACATGCATATTTTCAATACGCATATCCTTTGTTAAAGTCTACAGCCAAAGAATGGTTGCAGTACTGTCTTGTGAATAGGCTTCTATGCAGGAAAAAAACCCAAAGTCTTCTGAAGCATTGTCACTGATACCAATGCCATGTGTTTAAACTGCTAATGATATCTGCCTATGCGTAGCCGTTAAATAGGTACAGTGAAAATCTGTTCTGAGGAATATTAAATAATCTAGTGGTTTAACTGACTGTTTAGGAAGTACAGTTGCCCATAGCGCTGCATGTTCGGTCTTTCTCCAAGCATTTTCCATTTAGTTATAACCAAGTTCTCTATAGCTTTTTTTAAATTTGTTTGTTTTCGTTCTGGTTAGCTACTTTTCACTTGAGAAGCAAGGATTTTTGTTGCAGATGCTTGTAATAAAAGTAGCCCTTTTGAGATCCTTCATGCTTTTCTTTCTACCACTAGATGGTAGTGTGTGCTGTTTAAAACATTTGAATGGCACTGTTCTTGCATGCATTTAGTGATCTATCCCAGGAATCTTTTTTTCCTGTGTGTAAAGAAATCATTATCGTTAATCATTGTCACTTACATTTAAAGATATACTCTGTCCCCAAAGCTGGACATTGGGCTGAAGATCTATTTTTTTCTTAGCTTACCAGCTCTTCCAGTCAAAAACGTATGTTGCGTTCCCTTCACGTGACAAAAAGAAAAGGTGAATCTGTCACTAAACCCTAAGATTAGGGAGATTCAGGTTTAATTTTTCTTCTGAACTCTATGACTGAATTAATGCTGGGGGGGGGGGATTCAGAGAAAGTAATGCTTACTTTCTCTGAATTACCTTTTTGAACTTTTAAGCTCTTAGGGCAGGTAGGTCCTTTGGCAATTACTGCAAAGTACTGCAGCAATTGGTAGGATGGGATGATCTCAGTTGAGCTTTAGGTGCTATTATGATACAAATATAATTAATAACTTATTTTCACCCACACATCTAACACCTGAGTTACAATAACCAGCTGGGGGGTGGCTTATGCCATTAGACCAGTAGTGGGTAAATGAGTATTTTTCAATGGCTTTCATAATAGTAAGATGGCAGTCTGCAATTACAGGAATTCGTTGTTGGCAGGTTTTGCTTCTTGACTTTAAATTTATAGTATATGTAACAGCAGATTTCCATTCAGATTCCTTGGGTGGGATTTCTGTAGGGGGCTAGAGCTCTTGATGCAGAGAATACAGACAGATAGCTTCTTCTCAAATAGGCAAGTGTCACCACTCCTGTCAGGAAGCAACTCTAAGATCAAAGAATAAGGTTAAAAATGGCATTAGCTTGTCTGGATGCTTTAATGCTAATTTAGCATTAAAAAGTTTCAGGTTACTCATATATGTGACTTTTCTTTTAAGATACCATTTGTCTGAATTTTGTGAAACTGGTGTGAGAACATACAGACTTATGTCACTTGGTACAACTGATCACGAAAATGTCCTGTATCTAAGATGACAGCTTATCTCTCCAAAAAAGGCTTAAATGGTTCAAAACAGATTAGAGAGTCTGAAGAAACTTCTAACGGAAGAGGAAGGAGAAAGCAAACGATTATCTCTTCATGTGGTATTTTTCTTCTTGTTGTATCCTGCAGGATCTCATTACAATTGACTGAGACCAGTAATTCATCAGTTTAAAGTCTTTGATCTGTTGGAATAAAAGGTCAGCAGTGCTAACTTAAGATAGGGTAACAGTGGTATCTCAAGGAGTAGGGCTGTTGCCTCTGCTGTAAACTGCACAGTGCAGATGAGCAGGTGGTACAGCATTTGCAACTGTCAAAATTAGTTTTTCACCTAGTTTAGTTTTTAATATTGCTGCATTTTGGAAGAAAAGATCTGTAAGAGCATTTTACTTTGAACACCAATGAAAATATTTGCCATACGAGAAGTGACCCGCCATAGCCTGCATCAGTGTGTTTTTAGCCTGGTTACAAAATCCGATCCCGTATTTGGCACAGTAACGTTTTCTGAGTGCGCACTAACATGCGTTATCTACAAAAATACAGTTAAAAAACAGTGATCTAGAATACCAGACATTATGAAATGAAACAATTTTTTTCAGTCTGTGGATCGATGACACCTGATGACAAGATGACTATGTATGATGAAATGTTGCTTTCTAAGTAAGACCTGGGACTCAGAGCTGTAGTATAAATGCCAACTGTTTCCTCATTCATGTCTTTGAGAAATTGCTTGTAACTGGAAGTGAGAAGAGGATTAGCCCCTCAGAGGTTTTCTCATGATAAGAAGGAACTTCCATATTTTGCCACCACTTCTCGTTCTTTACAGGAACTCAAGTACATTTTGCTAGTAGCCATGTTTTTGGTATTGAACAGGTCTCAGGTGAGAAAATGGGTTTTTGACTGATGGTTCTTTCCACTTTTTAGACCTCATTTTTTTCTTATCCAGCCCCACAGGGGTAGAATATTAGGTTAGTACTTTGCCAACTACTGCCCAGCATCCTCTCACTCCTTACTGCTTTTTACTGTTCTGTGATGTCCTTGTACTAGTGTAGGATGTTTGAGGCAGCTGTGTGAATGTCACAATAACTTAATAAAAAACCTGTGACCTCTGAAGCTCACTTCTGGGCCTTTCCCTGGAAGGTGATGCTACATATACGTATGTAAGAAAAGTGGTTGTCTAGGTCAGTTAGGTCAGACTAACCAGCTAAGCACATTAGGTATACTTTATTCTTCAACATAGTAATGTCTGACACAAGCAGCAACTCGAGTGTAGCCAGGGAAGGTGGAGTTTTCTTTTACCTGTGTCAATAAGGCTATAAAGGACAAGTTGTAAGAAAATGTCGACTTAATGCCCAAAGTAAGGAGGAAAGGACACAGAAGTGGCTTTATGTGCTATCTTTCACAGATTGTCAAGTCAGGACCCTTTTCGTCTTGGCCCAGCAATAGGGTACTTTTGAAATAAGTACAAAGGGTAAAGATTAGCTGTATCAATCGCCAGCAAGAGGAGATGCAACTGTTCAAACAATGTTACGGCCTTTTTTTTTTTCCTTCTAAGCTTCCTTTCTGGTGTCTGTTCAGTGAACTGTTCGCAGAACATCAAGGGTTGGTTGGCTTGCCCTTAAAGCAGATAAGGGAATTCAGATGGACACGATGGCGACTTCTGGCAGATTTATAAGTGTTTGAACAAGGATTTTTTTATTCATCTGCTTGTTGCATAATATTCCTTGTCCTTTAAATCAAGACGTGTTGTTCCGTGCTCCAGTCGTGCTGCAAAACACAGCTGTGCAACAGGAGCAGGCCTTGGCCTGTCCCCTTGGCCCCAGGTTGCAGCGATTCTCCCTGACCGGGTGACCGCACTCACCAGGCATGTGCCCAACCTCAGCTGCTGGGTCACCTCGCCCCCCACCCCGCCCTGACCGCCCGGCTGCCGCTCCTGCCTCCCGTGCGTGTGGCGCTGCCCCACGGGCTGCGCCCCACGACCCCCGGGCTCCATCGCACCACACAAGCCGCCCGCTGCCCTCACTCAAGATGGCGGAAGCAGCGCCTAGCTCGAGCAGGCCACCTGTTGCTGCGGCGGCGGCTTCCTATTGGCTCAAACGGCGCCGGGCGCCCTGCGCGGCGCGGG
>VYZV01033085.1:20755-37688 GCA_013401275.1 Pandion haliaetus
CAAAAAAACCCAAACAAAAAACCCCACCCCCAAACCCACACAAAAAAACCATCAAGAAAATAAAATGTTAAAACTGGGAGAGACTCAAATGTACTGGAGAGACAAAGTGTTCTCAGAACTGGGGGGGCAGGCAGGGGAAGCAGTATTCCCTAGTCCTCAGACGCTCAATCTCCTTCCTGCAGCAGCGTTATCAATATAGCATCATAGTGACACAATCAAATACAATACCTGTAAAAGAGCATGTGGAGCAATCTCTACTACAACAGCGTTCTCTGGAATATGCTTCAGACCTTCATGAAACAGCACTGGATTCACTAGGTTGTTCACATGATACTCTGCAGAGGAATTCCTAGCCAGATCAGTCTGCCACTGCGATTCAGGGATGGATGTACTGATCCATCGTGCTGAACGAGGTTTAGGGTGTGGAATGACCTACAGATAGACAAGGAAGAGGAACAGGAGGAAGAGTTACATGTCACAGGTAACAATAAGACAGGCAAAAGCAAGCAGCCCCTCCTTTTCACAGCTTGATCATTCAGGATGTCCTTCTGCTTGAGGCCACAGGGACTTCAAACCATAGGTCTCAGAGGTCTTCATGATCTTCAAGAGCTCCCTTACGCTCAACATCACCTCTACTCAAATCCAGGTGCCCGAGCATAAGCCATGCGAGTCAGTTTGGCAATATTACCTTTTTCAGGGCACTGAGCAGCACTGGTGCAATAGATGCCATGTAATAGGAATGAAATGCGACTCCAGCACTGCGCACCTCCTTTGCGAACACACCATCCTTTTTCAGTTTGGCTACAAACTCGTTCACAGAGTCCTAAGGAGAGGAATATAAGTGAAAAGCTCACAATGTATTTGGGATCCGTATGAGTTACTGTACTCCCCCATGCCCTTCATCACTTGCCACTTACGGGGAGCCATACCGAGGATGAGGTTATTGCCCTTCTCAGTCTTATAATTTATCACTTATTATGCCCAGGGCTGTAAGACTATTCAGCGCAAGAGATCTTTTATTACTACCTTACTGAGGCACTAACATCACTTCCTCTCACAGAACATTTGAGTGTTTAAGTTTATATGAAGCACCACATCCCCTCCCGCCCTCCACTTTAATCCAGCTCCCTTTTGCAAGCAGCTGAGCTTTAACTCAGCTTCACACTTTCTTCAAACCAGAACTTCACAGGTCCCAGTCACAATGCTGGTATGCACCGTATCAGCTCCTTGCTCACCAGAGGCCCCGAAACAGTGACAGTATCTTCACAGTTGTGACAGGCTGGTACCACTTTTGGAGGACATTTTTGCTTACATTCCTCCCATGTCAGACCTGCAGAAGGAAGACCTCAGGACAATACAAGTGTTTCTAGTAGTGAGCCTCGTAAGGGGAGGCAATCTTAACTGCACAATCACTGTGCTTAATTCCGCATTTTGCAAAACTGAGAAGGATTCTTAAGAGAAAGACGGACATCCCCCCTTTCCCAAAAAGGGACTCTGCAAAAGGTAAGGATTTTTATCTCAGGGCTTTAACTTGACATTTATCACTGTGATATTGAGCACAAGAACAAAGGACTGAATCTTTGTACCATCCCATTAAGGGATCAGGGGGAACCCCCACACTTTCAAAGATGCTACAGAATTGGTCGTTTTGTCTCATCTTGCCCTTAGCAATCTGAGCTAGAACAGGAGAGAGAACACATGAGCTTGACTGACAGAAACTGAGCACCACAAAATATCTAAAGAGAAATCAACAACTCTAGTGGCTTAAACTAGCTTGACCCATGCAGCATCTGGTCATACATTAGTAATCATGGATACAAGTCACAGTAAGAATTTGAGCTCAACATTGGATTATAAAAAAACATATCATATGCAGCACTCTGAGATAAGTTCTGTGATAAGAGTGGCATGTATTTAATATGAAAGGAAAAAAAGCTAAATTAGGTAGGTAGTCCTTTGTAGCATTAGTTAAAGTAAGAAGTCTAGGATTGTAACAAGTCACCTAGTCAAACATGCTACATTAGGCCTACAACAACTTTTCTCTTAAGTGTATCAGTTTTTAACTGACCACTGCATCCCACAGTAAGAAACAAAAGAACAACAATGCTAGCAAAGATAATTTTAGTTTTAAACATGTAAGTCACCATGAAGCCATACCACAAAGAAAAACTGCTGGGTCCACAGCTCAATTTTTCACCCAACAGTGGGCAAAACTATATGACTTAGAAACGCTGAGCAAAGCTTTTTCAGGAGAAAGCTTCTTCCTAAATGCTATTAGGCCCAAGTAAGTTCTAACGGCATTAAGTTCCACTAGCCAGTTGCCCACTAAGTAATAATGGCTTACTGGTTTCATGTCTCATTGTCTGCAAGAGTGATCAAAACCATCTTTTTTTTCTTTTTAATAATTTAAACATATGTGTGTGTGTGTGTACACACCACCCCCCCCATCTCAAGAGCCAAAAACCCCAGTGCCTTAGATTATCAGGCCTCTGTCACTGGTCACCATTTCCACTTAGTTTTGGATGGATTACCAAAATTCTGCTGTATTCCACATCAGAGATTACTACCATTATATCAACTTCAATATTTAATAACATGTTCTACATCAGAAGAAAAAGAAGCAGCAACAGTAGCCAAAGTTTTACAGACATGATTGTCTCCACCAACACATTTCAGAGCCCAGTTTTATCCCAATGCCGAACAATGGAAATCAGATGTACTTCCCTGTATCGCTCTTTTGGTAAAGGTATACCTACCAACAGCAGCCATTCCTCCTGGGGGCAATCTGGCCTCTTTAACACATCTTCCCCGCCAATAAGCAGCAAGAAGAGCTTCTTCATGACTTAGGGAGTTATCTGCATAGCCACAAGCTAGTTCTCCCACTGAGTGGCCCAAAATCCCATCAGGTTGCAGACCTGCAGCCTTCAGCATATCAATCTGGGCAATCTGCAAGGAAAAGTAGGATTAGTGATTCCATGCCAGAGTAAACAGATATCAGGCCTCAAAGGCCCACAGCAGTAGTGAGTGCATTACAAAATAGCTTTTTGGTACAGACATTCTTCTTCGCCTCACTGCTTTCCCCCACCCTCCCGCCCCACAGCTGCAGCTCCAGCCTCATTTCAAAGCAATCCCAAGAATCATTACATGACTCCAGTATTGTTTGGGCTCCTCCACTATGTAGCTTTCCACTAAGAAGCTATTTCCAACAACAGGAGGTTGCCAAGAGCATGTCTGTACAAAGTAAGAGGCAAGATCAGCTTTCCAGACCACTTTAAAAGCTCTGCCTCTAGCTTATTAAAAACAATGAACCCCACATTGACACTCAGAATGAAAAGAGACTTCATTTAGCATCATTTAGTTCATTTGCAGAACAAATTTTAGATGGTATTCATGGAACCTTGTTCCTTGGCACAAACATTTATATAAAACTTAAAGACATTCCTTAGTCTCTTAAAAGGAGAAAACTGCCCCACATATACACACAGATACACATGCAAATCAGTTTAGCTCAATATTTGTTCAAACATCTTGCAAGTGGCAGAGCACAAAACTGTCAAGGGTGCAACACTCTCCCTGCTATCAAAGGTATATTTCTAACAGCTGCCATTTGCTGATTACACAAAACAAGTTTCCATTAATCATTATGAAGTGTTACCGGCCAAAGAGACTTGCTAGCAGAGCATGCTTATGTGGATTGAGTCCATGATCTCCTCTGCCAGTCATCTGAGTCTTACCTGAATAGCAGCTAGTCCAACGAATGCCTGGACAATGTCATCAAAAGTGTTCTCATCTGCTTGCAGAAGCAGGTCTGAGACCTTTAGGCCCGTGTTCTTCAAAGCCTCATCCGAGCGCAATACAGACTGGCGAAACAAATCCAACTGCATAAGGCTCAGGCCCATACCTTTCCACTGTGTTCCCATGCCTGCGGGATAGGCAAGGAGAAAGTGAGCTTTAGTAACACTCCATGAAAGGACCAGACATCACACACTTGCTCTGGCAGTGAAAGAATTCCAAGAGCAAAACATTGTACATTTCTAACATACTCTAAACTAGGCACCGCTTTTTATTTTCCTGGACTTTGCTATCAACAAAGATAACAAAATTGGAAGGATTACATAAAATACAGGGAACATGAGTCTCCTAGACATATCACAGGGCTGCAAGATACCTCCTCACGCCAGAGTGGAAAACAACATTAGAGCACAGAATCCAACTGCTCAAGCCCCAGATCTACAAAGGAATGCAGAAGCCTGGACCCGTTGCTGCACACCTACCTGAGCAGACGTACCAGAGTGGTCTACCAGACGCTTGAACATGCTGAACCTCTTTTATGTCACTCTCAGTGCCAACTAGCGTGTAGCCCCTGTAGGGCATGGAGGATACAGGAACCACAGAGATATCACTGAGCAGGCTTACAAATGGGCTGCATCCTCCATGTTTTCTGCTCTCTTGAATTAGTACTTCCACAGCTTCCTGTGTTCTGCCACAAACTTGAACCAGTCTTGGCGTGTTACAAGTCTCCAGACGCTGGTGCTTATTCTCATTTGGCCTCAGAATGACATGAGCATTAGCACCTCCAAAGCCAAAAGAGTTGATACTGACAAAGCCACCTTTCACTGGTGTTGGTTTACAAACTACCTCCAAAGAGCCATCTTGTAAGGCAGGAATATTTGGATTTGGGGTATTGAAATGAAGATTTGGAGCCCACAGCCCATATTCCAGAGAGAGAATGACCTGGAAGAAAAAACAGAGTGTTCCATGCTCCACATTTTCTTGTAACAAACATTTTGTTGTTACTGTTTTACTATAAATGACCACGTAGCATACACTAAAGCAGCTCTCTATGTTTGGATAAAGGGACACTTCAGAGAATAGCATTATTGATGTTACTGAGGTAGTACCTACTTCACCTAGGCAAATTAAGTCCATGCAGAAAGTCAGCAGCGAAGGTGAGGGTGGCAGCTCTAAGTTTAGCCTCCAGACCCTTTCTAACCGGAAAGCCATCCAGTCTTGCTGGAAAAGCAGCCTGGCTACTAAGAATATCACATCTTCTTTCTCCCCTTTCAGATCCTGCCCCTTCATCACGCTCTGCTTCATCTCTCCCCAGTCATACACTGCCACACATGCTCTTCCTTAACACAACAAATGCTTCCATTTCTGCCTTTACTACAAAAGAGCCAAGCTGAAGCACTGGTAAAGCAGTTCACTTGCTGCTTTGTACTCATTTGTTGTCTTCTTAATCTAAAAAAGCAGGAACAGCAGACTGTTCAGAAGTGGCAGAGCCAAAGAGAAGTACAGAAACAGCATGCGAGTTAGAACAGCTGCGTTAAAAAAGCAAGGGCTCCCTTCTCTCAGCAGCATCTCTACAAAGATCCCGTGACACCAAGCCCATACTCCTCTGTGGCACAAGCCCAGAAAAATCACAGACTACAAGGTCGGTTGCAAACACAGTGTGCTCTCTATGTTTGGCAGTTCCTTTATCACCCCAAAATAGTCAAAGAAACAGATATTGGTTTGGAAACTGTTCTTCCAAGTTGACTATCAGACATGGCAGCCTACCCGGGAGAACAACCAGCGTAAATGCACGATTTCAACTCCAGTCAGCATGTTTAAAGTTGCAGTACAAGTATTTTCATGCACACTGTTCTAACACCTACAATACTATGCACTATGAACTTGCTGTTGCTTTACCCAGCGTGCATATTTGTACTTTTAAGTCTGCCATGGTTTCTACACAACTTTGACAGTACAGTACAGTGAGCATACACCAGAGCCACCAAGAAGCTTTGTCTTTGCCGTACAGCAAGTAATTAGACAGGCTGAGTAGTTCAAAGGTGCAGGTGAGTTTTCACTCCCTTACCAGAATTTAAGTGAAGTGGCCTTGACCCTAGTTTCTTTGCTACCTATCCACAAAATTAACAGATTCTCTTCCAAGTCTGAAATTGCATACTTTCAAGGTTTATTTTCCTAACTGTCATCTCATAGAAGAGCATTTTAAGGAATTCCAAAAGAGAACATTTAAGGAAACTGCAGACTTCCTGAGACAATTACTGTCTAAGGGATAGTGGGCTTGGTGTAGTTTCTGGCTTGGTCTCAAGGACACCTGATCTGCCATTCTGATTAACTTTCAAATCTTAAAATACCAACTGCTGCCCAACTTTCAAAGAATCAAGAACAGAGACAGAGCTTCCAATATCCTTCCAAAGCTTCAGGTGCTTTCAAGATGCCAGATCTGGAAACGAGACCCAGCACAACTTAATAAAAGCATAGCAAAAAAAGACATTCTAGCAGGCGTGATGGGTGCCATGGGCTCTTGTCTGCAGCTGGAAGTTCTGATACAAAGTTTAAGTGAGAAAACTGATGAAAAAAAAAAAAAGAGTGAGAAAACATGGTGTCAGAAGTCTTCAAAAAGAAATTGTGGCTCTTGTCTTTTCAGTTCTGCATCCTCTAAGAAACACAGACCAGGAAACAGTACCTCAAAGTTATGATCTTGTCCTGACAAATCACAGCAGAACTGCACTAAACACACTGTTTATAATATACAACACAGTACAGATGGAGAGGTTTATTTTATGACTTGGTCATCGTTCCTTCTATGAAGGAGGTGTCAGTCAGAGATGGAGGTGCTAAAGAAGTAAGCTTCCCTCTACAGAGAGGCAGACACTGCTGCCGCCATAAGTTATTTGCAGATGAGGCTATTCACAGCAAGTTGTATGTATTCAAGTCACAACAACCACTTTAAAGAGCCTAAACTTCTAGCAGCAACAGTGTACGTGACTTCAATTTGCGTGGCTCTAAGGCTGTCAGTAATAGGCTTACAACTAAGTGTGAACACTAGCTAGCTCTCTGCTATGCATTTTAGCAGCCAGAGCCAATAGATGATTGCCTACAGCAGTAGTTTGTAGGCTGGTTGCTAAGACAACCACTTATTCAAGCTGGTAGTCTCATCCTAAAGAACTCATCTGGCTTCTTGCCAACATAACAGAGTAGAGGAAGAGATGATATATCCCTGACAAACAGCCAGAAGCATCAGCTACTCTTTTGGCACCGAAAAGCCACACTGCCTCTTATCTTTGGTCATTGCCAACTACTCCAAACATTTAAATCCCTCTACTTGTACGCCCATCAAACCCAAACGACTTACAGCAGTGTTTTGTTGGAAGGTCTGGTGTAAGGATAACCAATAACATGATCCCAAAGCCTTTATTCTGAGCAGTTATGCTCCTGTAGAATTCAGTAGGAAGTGGAAACTAAAGTGTGTGTGCATGCAGGCATGCATACTTGTGTGTGCACACAGCAGAGCGCCACCTGGGCATTGGCGTCCAGCTTGCAGAATAGCCACCTGAGCTTTTAAAAGTATTTGCAGGTAAAGCAAGAAGTAGATAATTAATGAGAATCACCTGAGTTCTTCTCATTACCAGTGAACATCTTATCCTGGATCAGTGCAAAATTTTCCTTAAAACAAACAAACGTTAAAAACCCCCCACACTGTTCTGTTGCCCCTGCCCCCCAATGTTCCTTCTCAAGCCACTTGTTACCTTGGCTAATGCAGCAAGCCCAGAGGCAGACTCTGGATGACCCATGTTTGACTTGGTTGATCCAATCAACAGTGGCTCTCTTTCACATTGACAGAAGACATTCACAATGCCTTTTATTTCTTGTGGATCTCCAACCTAGTAGGAAAAGAATCAGAATGGCTATTAGCTAGCACTTCCAAAACACACCACAAAAGAGAAATCTGAAAGACTAGGATGTTTGGGCAAAATCCAGAAGTGGTGAAGCAGTACATATTCTAGTAACTGGTAGAAGGGAGAAATATAATTCATTTTGGAAAAACAAAGAATAATTTGATGGAAAAGTGTGGCAAGTGATGCAAGGGAAGAAAATAAGGGAGAAGAAAACACTCCAAACCCAAAGGGGCCATGCTGACCTTGGTGCCTGTCCCATGAGCTTCAACATACTCCACTTCTCCAGGTTTGATACCGCATTCACTGTATAAAGAGCTGACCAACTGCTGCTGCATCTCTCCAGATGGGAATGTCACACCTAGGACCAAAATTGCTGTCAATTCCTCTCTCCTACCAGATGCCTCCTGTTCTGATTTTAGCACCTTTTCAACTGCTTGGGGCTACCAGGTCCAAAAAAAAACCCAAAGAGAGACTTTTTCAGGATTTACACCAATGTCCTTAGCACCAAACACAATAAGCCTCTCAGGCTCTTTGGAAGAGCAGAGGAACTAGAAGTGGACCTAAAGCAATGAGTTAAGACTAGTGTGGAAAGATACTTGTTAAAGAATACTAGGAGATGTCCACATCAAGCAGAACACGTGAAACTCGGTGTCTCCGTAACTGGAGAGTGGGAGAAATGGGACAGTAGTAGGGAAAGAGCCTTACAGTTATAACACCACCTACATTTCTATACCATCAGGGCAGAAGGTACTGCAGAGATGTCCCAAGGAAGGCTAAACTAGCAACAGGACATTCCTGTTATTTTGTACAGTAAAAACCACCACTTGTCTCCAACTTCTTTACAAAATAGGGTCCTGAACTTTGCATCACCAAAACAGAAAACAAAAAAAACCCCAAATAATAAAAAAACCCCTTCACACATCTAAAGAAGAACCCCACAACAGCCTGTTGTTTATGACAAAGACTCTAGACTGAACAGTTCTATATGTATTACTTTTCAGAGGCTCGAGGCCTACCTTGCTCCTTAAAGCCATCAGTGTTAATTCCAGCATTGACTATAGTGGCATAGATCCGCTTAGCCATAGATCTCTTGGTCAAAAGAACAACAACAACAGCTTCAGAGCGACAATATCCATTTCCTGAGAGCAGAGAGAGAAGAGTGAGTCACTAATTCTGCTCTGCTTTGAAAAAAGTTGCAGAACACCATGCAGTAAGCTTATCTCAATCCTGAGCTACTGCCTAGAACTGACTGCTTTGAGAGTATGACATACCCATTTCTTTAAAAAAAAAAATTTAATGCTCTAGAAAGGCCCGCTGCTCATCACAAATGATGATAGAAAGTTTCCATCAAGAGACAGCTATTTCCCCTCCCCAATGTCTGAGGAATGAGCTATACAGTTTCTTCCCCACAGTTAGTTTTCCATGTTCAATGGAGCATGCAACACAGATCAGGTCCAGGCTATGTCCCAAACAGTGTACCTAGGCACAACTACAAGGCCAGCTCTTTGCTGTAGTAGAAGAGCATCTGGTCACAGATGCTGCAGTAAGTTCCTCTCGTGCAACATGACAACCTTTTGTACTAATGCCTTACCTGAAGCATCAAAAACCTTGCAGGCACCATCAGGACTAAGCATACCCAATTTCATGAACTGCACGGAAGTGCTGGGTTTCAGCAAAAGGTTGACTCCTCCTACTAGGGCTGCACTGCACCGTCCATGACGAATTGCCTTATAAGCATTTTCCAGAGCGATGAGACTAGAGGAGCAGGCTGTGTCAATAGTTAAGCTTGGTCCTTAGGGAACGGAAAGGGAAAACAAAAAAGCTGTTTTTTACTGTTTATTTCCTAGAGTTGCTCTCCAAAGACTACAGGATGGGATCACAAGAGAAACATATTAAAAAAATTAAATAAGAGTTGCTTCAGAATATAACCAGTAATCCTAATACAACAGGAGACAAGAATCACCATCTCTGCCTGCTTACCAGGTAACAAGGGATGAGAAAGGTGTAAAAAAAAATTTACAAAGAGTTTAGCTTTAAGGGTGTTTTTTAAAATTTCATCTCTGCCTCCATCAAAAAGAGATATTGTAGTTTCACAGGCAGGTCTCATCCATCTCCCCATTCTCACCAATAAAAATCCCTCCCCCTTCCTGGTGCTACCCTTGCCATTATCTCTGCTCTCTGCTGCTCTTCAGAGCAATTCCCATCCCTCCACTCTCTTCAATACCACAGATGGTTCAAGTCATGTCTATGCCTTCAATCACATCATTTTGGTAGCTCTCCCACTTCCTCCAGTTGACTCAAAAAGAGCCAACTGTTCCAGTCAGTTTGTCTCTGGGCTAGCTGACTTGTACATAACTTGATACCAAATAGCAATCTAAGGGCTGGAAAGGACCTAGGCCTTTTTATGAAGGCCTCCTGACATCATGATCTTTCAGATGAATGCCAGCTATGCCCATCAGCAGCAACTGAGTTAAAGCCTTACAGTGAGTCTCACCCCACAGTTACAATACATTTTCTGCTTCTCTTATGCCTCCTTACAATAGTTGCACGCTACCGTCTCATCGCAGAAGGGGTCTACATTATCATATGCACCCTACTCCTCTACAGAAACTGTGGTACAATTGTGCTCAAATTGCAATTGCTAACCAGCACTGACAGGTTTGGGGGCACTTACCTGTTAAGTTATAAAAGTAGGAAATCCTGTTGGCAAGCATAGCACGCTGGCAGCCAGTCATACTGTATCCCACGAGCTCTACTGGATCTCGGCTAAAGGCTTCACCAGCTTCTGACCCACTGGCACCAATCCATACACCTGTGTCTGTGCCGTGGAGGGTGGCTGGATTAATACCTGTGGAGATATTGGAAGGTAGGTTATAACAGACAAACTTAAGAGGGGCAAACTGGGGAGATATCAGGTATGCTGGCACCAGTTCATGAAATACCGTCCCTTTCTGGCAGGCCTGCAGCATTGTTCCCTTACCTATAGTTACCTTTTATCCGTTCCAATTGCAGACCTTACAAGTCTTACTGCAGAGTCCACCAGAACTTTGGTATTGGCTTTTGGCCAGAACATACTGTGCCCAGAGACAGCTTTTCAGCTTAGCTGGGCATTGCTAGAGTCTTGTGTAAAAAAGTGTATGGACACAAATGCTGATCAGATAGGCTAACAGCTGACTGCTAGTGCAGAGAAAAGGAGCAGACCGAAGGGCAGAAAAATCACAGCACTTAGACATTCATGTGCTCACATGACATTCCATCTCTAGCCACACACAAAGCCCAGATCTGGAGTACAAGACAGAAAGGAAAATTCTTAAGCACAAAAACCAACAACCAGAACAAGAAACAACTCTGCTCTAAAAAAACTGTATAGTGAGCTCAACTTGCAGCAATCTCTGCTGTTTCTTCTCTGTGCTTCAGGAGTCCTAGAGACAAGCAGAATATTCAAGCATCCAGACTGAGGCTCAGCAGCAGAGAAGGAAGTGTTAATTTTAATAAGTCAGTACTAGTGAGGTGGTTCCAACTTTTTCCCCGTGTGCTTCTTATGTTCAGACATGAAACCATTAACATGAAGAATAAAATTTTGGCTCTGTGGATAAGTAACTCTAAAGCTCAAGACACCGGCAGCGATGGAGGAAGGCTCCTATTTCTGAAAGCACACTTCCTGGGCAAACCTTCTACAGAAGCAGATCAAATGCCTCAAATTTTCCATGAACCTGGCCAATAGACAGGAATATATCAGGCCATCTGCCATTCTTTTAGACCATGGATGAGGATTCTAACCAAGTCATCTTTCTTTTGCACTATGCAGATATGATTTTAACAAAGGGATCTATTATGGAATATTAGAGTAAAGCAGAACACACAAAAAGCTCTAGAACTGTTGACTGTTTAAGTGTTCTGTTGTACTGGTTGTACCATATGATGCAGGTAGAGATTTGCTGGCAGTCAGCATAGACTTCCTAGTCTGAGTTCCAAAGAAAACAGCTTTGTTCTAACCCCCATACCAGTTCTTTGGTCTCCTCTCTAATGTGATGGTCTTCTCTTGTTAAAGATCTCATCACAGGTGCATGTCAGAACCTGCTGCACAGAGACAATACAGCACAATTCTTTGTCTTCAGTCATTCAGCTGCTTACCTCCATCCACAATAGCTTCATAAGAAACTTCCAACAGCAAGCGAAGTTGAGGATCCATCGTATGAGCTTGTTTGGGGTGAACCCCAAAAAAGGATGCATCAAATTTGCTTATATCCTTGAGCTTTCCATTTCTCTTGGGCAGTCCATAAATTCCTGAGAAGAAAAATTCAACACTGAGTCACAGAATACATCAGTTTTAAAGCACCTAACAGCTGAGACAAAGTGCACAATGACCGCAGCTGATTCTCAACTACACATGAAACCTCACTTCCCTGTTGCAGTACCTGAAGTGCTGCATGAGTATCTACCCACTCATCTCTCTGAATCTCATTTGGAAATGAGAACGCTGCATTAACAAAAACAACTGTCATTTTTAACTCTCCTGGATATGGCAGCAAAAGACATCCAGCTAGCTTAAGCATTCTTGCTTTGGCAAGTTGTACCAAGCACATAAACAGAGTCCAAACCAGTGGTTCCGGTCAGTCACCACTTAGAAGAAAAACAAAAGCTACTTTTCACTTCTGCAAGTCACTAGCTTGAATTGGATAGACGTGTACCAAACACTTCAGAAAAGCAATCGGACAGAAAAGAACATTGTCAAAAGCCGTAAATTACAGGACTGGAGTCCCTGTGCTATTTCTGAACGCAGAAAAGTGTCAGAGCTGTCTTACTGCCACAGCTATCAACAGCAGGTACAGGATTCATGTTACCTAGCTGCTCTGTCAGAGTGTTCTTTTATTTGGAAGTAAGCTACATACTATTTAAGCTACTACTGCATAGGACATGACATTATAAAATGGATTGCATGAGACCTTCATAAAAGCGTTCTGTTCCTGAATTTCTTGATGATATATCAGAAGTGAATTCAGAAGCTCTGGCAGGGTTTTACGTCTGATAAATGCTTTCCTTTCGTAGGATAATTCCTCTAAAATGCTCAGAATTCAGGGCTCCAAAAGAAGAGACAATAAGCACTCACCTGGTTTCCACCTCCGATCATCCTCTGTGACCATATCAACTCCATTAATCAGGTTCTCCCAAAACTCTTGCAAGTTCTCTGATTCGGGCAGCTTTCCTGCCATGCCTGCAATCACGATGTCCTCCATCTCTTAACTTCTCCCTGTTGCTGAGATCCACAAAGCAGTAGGACTAGTAAGATTTCACACAGAGAATGACAATATACGAGTCTCTTGTCTTCCTGACATGTTGTGACAAACAAGCATATTTGCAGGAGAAACACCCACACAGGAACAGCCCATGGAGTCTCTACTTAAACAAACAAAGACAGACAACCCAACTAATCAAATGGACCATAAGATATACATGGGGTCAATGAGGATGAGAAAACTGATCCTGAAGGAGTGTCAGGCTCCAAGAACCACCAGTTTCTACATGAGAACTGGAAAATGAACAGGTCTAGCTCTACTTAATGCAGAGCCTCTGTGAAGTCAGCAGAGAAGAAAGATTAACATGCTGGAGCAGAGGTGGGTGGAGAAATTATGACATACATATAGTAAAATACATAATTACAAGGCAAACCTAACAGGTAGCAAAACAAGTTCTACGATCATTCCAAAGTTAAGTGCTAACTTAAGAATCAATAATCAGAAAGTTTCTTGGAGGGGGGAAAAAAAACCCCAAAACCAACAAAAACCCACAAAACAAACAGAAACCCAATCAAACAAAAAACCCCACACACAAACAAAAAAAACCCCAAAACACGCACAGAGGAAAACCTATACAAAAGCAAAAAGATTACAACTTAGCATCATTTTAAATACGCAAAACAAGAAGTAAGTTTTACATATAAAGAGTTTCCCACCCAGACCCCATACTGCCACATGTTTAGAGGACTGGGAATGAGGCCCCAAGAAATTTGCATTCTAAAGACCCCAATCTCAAACACCACAAGAGAGCATCATGCTGCATAACACAGCATGGCAGGCCATCTATACAGATCTCAACACCAATTGATAGTTCATATATTACAGTCAAACACACTCATTTAATTTATCCCCTATTACACCAAAAATACGTTAACTAAACAGAGAGAAGGCAAGTTAACCTGATCTTTCAGTTAAGTTCAAATTACAGTTTCCAGATCCTAAGTAGGCAAGTTAAAGGAGGGGAAAAAAACCCCATATATATATATGGGTTATTTTTTTAATACATAAAAATAAATAAAAGTGTGATTGCATGAACAAAAGAGGTAGTTAGCATTCAAAGCACTTCCTCAAATAATTCTTCTGGTAAGTAGAGGCAAAATATTCTTCAGAGTTAAAGTCTGGAATTTTAACAACTAAAAACAACAAAGAAAACTGGGTATTCAAATAGCTAAAAGACTGCCTTAATAGCTTTGAAGGAAAGACTTTGTTTGCTATGGAAGCGTGAAGTTTGACTTCCATCACAGATTATGCTCCATAATGCCATGCAGGCACTTTGCTTATGTGCTGCTGGTGCTTGATCATCTCCTCCACAAAACAGCACTAATGGGTACGCTTAGATAAGCACTTCATAGCTGTTTTTCCAACCCAAGACATTTTGTTTAGGCACAGTTTTGAAGCCTCTTTCAGGAGTTCCTGATGCTTCTGAGCAATAAACAGGCCTCCTCCATCCACACACTGCTCAGGCGTTACACCTTCCTGTAGCTGAAAGAGGGGCTGGTGTGGACAGAAGGAAAGCAAAGCCCTCGGGTTAGCTGAGGTGTAGCCCAGGCCGAACACACCGCCACAGAGGTTGCCTGATTTCTCTTACCCTTCTTCTTTCCTTCAAGCAGTTATCTTGATTCAGATCTGTGGAGTAAATGTGGAATTATGCAACATGCAACACTGAAGCAGAAGAGATCATTGCCTCATCCAGTCCATCCCTTCTGGGAGCAGAAACAGAAGTGCTCCCAAAAGTACATCTTGGATTTCTCAGTCTTATGATAAGCACCCAGACAACACAAGTTCCACTCCACTCTGGTTGTTCATTCAAAAAGGGAAACACTAAGGGCCAAATGCGCAAGGCCCTCACTGAGAAACTATTCCTCAAAACTGAAGTTGGTAGTAGTAGGCCCAGTCTACTCTGCTCTAAAGAGAAGCCTCTCAGTTTTTCCGCTCATGTAAATCTGGTAAGTCAGTTTTATTCCTGGTGTCATCACTGTACCTGGAAAACCCAATCAAGGGCCACAACTCTGCTATCCTTGCAGCAGTTCTACGCTAGAGGCAGAGAAAGAATGGATCTCGGGCACGAAGCTTACGATCTAAGCATAAGACAAGAGACAGACAAGATGATAATGTGATTATGATTCAATTTTATGCCTCAGCTCTTTGGGCTATGATCTCTAGGGAGAGAAATGTAATTTGTATTTCAGGGAACTGAAACATCTCTCCCTGGAGTACCAGAAAAACTCCATCCAGGTACGACCAATCTTGACAAAATGTTCTTCTGAGACAGTGAAGTAATGGAATTTATCAAAGCAATTTTTGCCAACATGTTATGAATGTAGTTGAGCAAGACCGTGTCAAAGGTAAAGAAAAAGATGCTGTAGTAATCAAAATGTAGAAGAACAAGAGCCAAAAAGCTAATTTTAGCTGTCTAAATGGGTACGAAAAGCCACAACTTAAGGACTTTTATACACAAAGAACTCAAATATTTAGACTTGAAACAAAGAGCTCCAAATGTCTACATCTAAGATAACATACAAATTACAGATTTAGCAGCAGACAGTAGAGAAGATTTGGTGTGGAAAACAGCTGCAAAGAAGAAAAATCATGAGTATTATGTCATCCCTGATTAAACAGTGATTAAAGTAGATGCTACGGCTACCAACAACGTCTTTGGTCTTCCTCAACAGATAATAAGCAGGTAGACCATTTTAAAGTTGATTGACTTTATCCCCAAATGGTATATTGTATTATTTTACTATATAAGAGACTTTTTTTTTGTAGAGCATTTTTAGACTATACACAGTACATTGACAGATTTTGAAGTATAGGATGTAGCACAGAAAGAAAATTATTTCTACAGCTTTTTTTAAAGGAGATTGGACTACAGCAAATATGCAGAAGAGATCGTTCCTACTACATTTGATGACCAAGGTGATCAAAAGCAGCAGGTCAAAAAAGGAGGTAAAGATAGAGGTACAAACAGGATTCTCTGATTTCTTAAGGATCTATTTTGCTGGATCCAGCCAAACTTCTAACATCCTGTTTCCTCTGTTTACCCCAAAGCTTCGCTTGAATTGAATTCTTCCCCAACAGCTTGCATTTTTAACTGAGGGGAGAAGTGGGAGAAGCAAACCCCCCACCCCCTCTGCAACCTATCAGTCCATAGACACCTCACTTAAGCATAAACTATCACCTCACTGGATTTACACAATGTTTTTTGGCAATGATATTGCACTGCTGACTCACTCAGTTTGTGACTGGTAATAACTAGCAATCCCTTCTGGTATTACTGACTAGTAACAACTTTCATCACTTTATACCTGTGCTCTGGTTATCTACCTCCCACGTTAACCATTTGACAAGGCTGGTTTGCTTATTGGTGCCAGTTCCTTTATCCAATCATGTTATACCTTCTTAACCTTGTTCTCTATGTACTGGATACCTAGTGGTATCATGTTAGCTTAGTGCTATTATCAAAATTACCCTTATGTTGAAATACTGTTCTCCATTGCATTTAAAACCTTTGGTTTTCAGTACCTCACTAATCCAGCACCAAAAACTAATCAAGTAGTATTAATCATGGTTTTTCCACCATCCCTGGCAGCTTTTTCTTTTTACAATAATTTTATCTCTACTGTTTCCCAACAAAAATATCTGTGTCCAAAAGCTTGTATGCTTTGGGGGGGGGGAGGGGGGGAGAAAAAAACCAAGAACAATAAAAAAGCAAAGGTAAAATTTTATTTCTTCTCCCACTCATACCTGGCTTGCCAACTGCTGAAGAGAATACTTTTCTTATTCTGCTATGTCCACCCAAGGTTCAGTGAGGAAAGGAGGGGGAGGGAAGAAGAAACTGTTTGCAAAGAAACAACAAATAAAACCCAAACCTTGTTTTGTCTGATGCACAGTTCTCTTTCCTAGACAGAAGCACAGTATTTATTTCACTGTTATTTTGATGGCTGTCAC
>VYZV01033086.1:5634-29081 GCA_013401275.1 Pandion haliaetus
CGAAGGACGCCAGGCAGGCTTCCCCCGCTCCGGCGCGCTCGCCCTGCTGCGCCTGCGCGCCCGGGGGGCGTCGGGAGGGTTCGGAGGCCCTCGGGCGGGAGGAGGGGGCTCAGCGGGCGCCGCGCCTGCGCAGAGCGGGCCCTCCTCACCTTTCCGCCCTCGGTCCCGGCCGCGCTTGGCGGGAACGGGAACGGGAGCGGGAAAAGGAGCGGGAGCGGGGGTGGCCGGCGGGGCTGCGGGCTCTGCTCTGCTCTGCTCTGCTCTGCTCTGCNGGGAGCCTGTGCGAGGCCGCGGCCGTTAGCGGCTGGAGCAGCAGCCATCCGCGGCCCAGCGGCCGTCTTCCGCCAGCACCGCGTTGTCTCCTCCGTGCCGGGGCTGATGCCTTCCGAGAGGCGTAGCCCTGTCCCCACAGAAATAAAAGGGTGAACTTGGAGGAGTAGCCGAGATGAGGAGCGAGCACGGGCAGACCTTAGGCCGGGCCGACCCCCGGGGGGGGGGACGGGGAGGCCCAGGGCCGGAGGGGCCCGCGTCCGGGCGGGAGCAGGCAGTCCCTGAGCCAGGGGAGGCTCTCCGCGCTCTCTAGCACCGAGGGACCGCCGGGAAGTACTCTGTTTCCGCTGGGTGCTTCGGCTGTTACTGGGCTTGAATGTCGGGGTGTCCGTGCCTGCAGCCGATGGGGCTCGTGTGAGGCGATGGCCTGGTGAGACGCGTGTGGCTGCCGGCGTGGGATCGAGTGCCGGTACCCTGCGTCTTCTGTGGTCTGAAGATGGGCTTTGGCAGCCAGCCTTCCAGAAGGACGCTCGTAAACGTTCTCCTTCTAATGCAGCCGTTTGGCCTGCTCGCCTGTGGATCAAGTGGCCTCCCCCTGGGGTACCCCAGAGCCTCCGGTGGCTGGGAATCACCGGTCGGTGGGATGCAGCCCGTACCTGACTGCAGAACAGCAGAGAGAAGGGCTGCAGGTGCGTAATGACAAACAGTGTCAGGGAATCCCAGTTATAGCAGCCTTCCCGTGTGGTTGTGTGGCACATCTTGGGTGATCTAACAACTTACTGCCACAGAAGAGGAGAAAAAGAGAAGTCCCGCTCTCCGTAATCCTGCTACTCCCTTTCCCTGTTCCCTCACGGAGCCAATTTAACTTGTTAATTCAGCAGAAAACTGCACTAGGAAGAAAAGTAATAGTTTTCAGCAGTTGGTATTGAACGAGCTTACTTTGTGGTCAGAGCCGGCACTAAGGAGAGGGTGGAGAGAGGAGGAGAGAACAGGACTGTCATCTGTTCGCAGAGGGCAGTTGTATTTGATGCAGCTGTATTCTCTTAGCTATAGCCTTAGACTTCAAGGCAAAAGAAACTGATTTGAGGGTGATAGCCTAATGTTTGTTGTTGGAAGTCATTTAGAAAGAGCAAGTCATTCACTTGTTTTTGTTGAGAAGCAGATCTGTTTTCAGGAATAACAGCCAAACTACACGTAAAAGCATGCAATAAGCTAACCAAAACCAAGCAACATGATGAAAGAGCCATTAAGCTTGTCTCATATAAAAGCATGTTCATGAGAGTTTCCATCTGATGAATTCAAAGCGCCCTTCTAACTTGCATGGTCAACTAGGTATACAGATCTTCAGCCGCTTGAGGTACTGATAGCAGCCCTTGGTTTTACAGTTTATCTTCCCAAAGGATTTGGGGTATTTTTGTTTTGGTTTTAATTGAACTTCAGTGGAGACAAATAAACAGGTTCCTCAGCTCTGTTCTTTTTATATAAATGCTGTAAGAAATAAACCAGAGAATTACACTGTCTCTTTCTTCTTTTAGCCCTGAATACTTTGCGTACTTGCCTCTCTGACAGTCCAGGTTCAGCAAGGAGAGGCGAGGATCGGCAGTATTTCCGCAAGGCGAGCCGGAGTGGTATGCTGGTGGTTAGAATGATGACTTTGTAGATCCACTTTGAAGTACTGGGAAGGCTGAGGAGGCCGTAGAGCTGAGATCTCAACCTTTTTATTTCCGTGTTCTGACTTTCCACACAACAGGTGAAGATCACATCTTCAAGCTGCTGAGTTAAAAATCTTAATAAAGAAGTACTGATCAGTGTTTTGTGGGGGAAAGAAAAAAAAAGACACCAGGACTGATCCTATGGAGGCAATTCCAAGCTCTGTAGTTTCATGACCTGTTTTCTTACTTCCCTCCCTGCCCTGCTGCCATCTTTTAAAAGTCACTGCTTTCAAGAGGGCCTGATTTCCCACTTTGCTAAAATTATCTCCAACTTCATTTTCAGGTGTAGCTGGTAGAGACTGCTGCCTTGTAAGAGGCAATAACTCAAAAGTAGCTTTTGATTGAGGAGAGACACAGTATTCCTGAGCCTCTCGCCAATCCCAGCACCGTCTTGGAAGGGCCCAGGCTGTTTCCTGAAGCAGCTACAGTCTTAGAAGGGGTTGCCTCTCACTGACTTAAACTGTGTTCTCGTAGACAGAATTTCTGAAGCTACAATGGTGTTTTGTCAGTTCTTTCTATGGGGTCAAGGCAGCGAATACCATGTGAGTGTGTCGTGGTTTTGGTTTCAGCCCAGCCGGTACCAAAGCACCACACGGTCCCTCACTCACTCCTCCCGCCCCCCCCNAACAACGGTACTAATAAAAGAACATACAAAAAACCGAGTGATGCGCAGTGCAACTGCTCACCACCCGGAACCCGACTCCCTGCCGCTTCCCCCTCCGAGAGCCGAGAGAGAGAGAGAGAGATCCCCCCCAGCCTGCTCCCCAGTTCTATACTGAGCATGATGTCCCATGGTATGGAAGAGCTCCTTGGCTAGCTCAGGTCGGGTGTCCCGGCTGTGCCCCCTCCCAGGCTTCTGTGAAAATTAACTCTATCCCAGCTGAACCCAGGACAGAGTGTAATAGAGAGCACGGGATGGAAGTCCTGGGCACCACCTACTCAGGGGTCCACATTTTAAGAACACGGAGAAGAAGGAAGTCTCTCTCCTCTGAGAAGTCTGTAAGTGATGGTTTGTGAATACACCAGTTCACCCGTGTATCCCATGATGATTCATCGAAGCTCTGCAGAAAAGGAGACATTACATGTTTCCTTCATAAATCTGTATAATATGAAGAAATAACACCCAGTGACCTGTTGTGGCACAAGGACAAGAAAAATGACCGTCTTCTAACATCCCTCCTCTGTTTCTAGCATCTCCATCAAGAACTCTAAATAAAGCATGTTTCCTATCTTGTCTCCTTAAGGTGAGAATTTATCTCTAAAGGCAGTAAGTGAGAATTTCCTTGGCAAGGATTGATTTTTTTAAAAGACTGGTTGATTTTAATTCAGACGTCCTTTACTGAATGAAACTACTCACTGGAGGTAAGACTCTCAGAAAGTTTGAAAATCAAATACAGTTCTGATCATCAGAAAAATTTGCTTTCTTTTCAAAAGAGCTGCTTTCCCATTGGTGAACTTGTGAGGACACAGATAACGAAAAGATCCTAACCTCAGGAGACACGGTGCCTTGTTTCCCGTGGGGAAGTTCAAATGCTCAATTCAGATTATTAAAGGTATATTAAAATGGCTCATACTAGCATTGCCCGTCTTACACCGGTAACACAATGTCCTTGTGTCCGCTCTTTTTTTCTTGACTCCAGCTTCTTTAAGGTGGTATTTAACTTTGAAGTTATAGAACTGATGACTAATAATGTAGTCTCATTACTCCTGAGGTCATTTAATTAATCTGTTATAAAGTGTTTTAATCTGGCTGCTTGCTGCAGAGAACACAACCAACAGCTCCCTCTTGGATGAAGATTATATTTCAGTTTCAGCTTCAGCCAAATACATCTTTGATTTGGCAACAGTGACGGTGCTGGAGTCTTTGGTAACCTTGCAGTTGATGACTTTGACATCCTGATGACTGCAATTCCAATTCTGTGAATAGTTCATATGTTTTGGTAAATAATGGCAATCGAGTTGAATACCTAAGTGGGATGTATACAGGGCAATGTTGCCCAATGCTTGCTATTAATCTATTCTCTTTTTAATGAACCCTCTGAACTCATTAATGCAGATAAAGGCAGATAGTGTCTCATACCTTCAATGTGGCTCAGTTCACACCCCTGGAAATGATGAGATGCAAATACAGCATACCTGTGTGATGCAACCTTAGTTCTGTTCTCTGAAGCTGGGAATTGCCACAGGTATGATTCCACCAGGGTGACACAGCAGCTGAGAGGTGACCAACAGGTTCTCCAACAGTTCACAGTCTCCGGGGCACCTCCAGGATTTTGTCCCATATGACCTTCATTCTGGTCACCCACAATCTTGCTGCAAGCCTCTGCTGCGTCACCTCCTTCCCACTCACCAGCGCTAATCTTCTTCTTCGCAGCCTTTGTGGCCCATAGGGTGGCTGGAGAAGGCACAGAGAGGAGGGCTCAGCAGAGTATCTGACCAGACTCGTGTCTGCTGAAGGCGGGAAGAGGAAAGAACTGAGCAAACCACAGTCTTGAGCTGGATGGGGGGTTGAGAGAAAGGCTGTCCAGCCAAGAAGGTGCATCTCTAACGAGTGACCTTCAGAGTGTGCTAGTCACCGGGAGACAGTGTTGGGGAGGAGGTAGAGGGGAGACAGTTTCCTTAGCTGCACTCTTGTCACTTCATGTTCAGTAAATACATTCCTGGATGGGAGAGCGGAGATACGGTTTTCATCTCTCAAACAGAGCTGATCACAATGGGGAGATGAGCAGAAGCCCAGAACAGGAGCTTCTGCTTCTTACGAGGCATGATTTGGAGCATTTGTGTAATCCGTCCTCTGGAAACACGGGCTTTTACCCACTTCAGAATGGCTTCTCTCTCCCATTAAAGAAGGCCTGGCATGAGTAACCCTGAACAGGCTAAAATCATGTTATCTTTTCCTCCTTAAATCTTCCACTTTGCTCAGTCCTTCTTCTCTTTGTGGCTCTACATCCTCTTCTGACGAATACTGAGCACCAGCCAAATTTAGGGTGTTGAGGCATATTCAGAGCCAATTAAAGTGCAGAGGCTGGAACAGCTGTCAGCCACCAGCCGTCTCCTCTTCCCACTCCGTCTTCCCCCACTCCTAGAAGGGTTGCCAGCCCCGTGTCGGAGAAGCTGAACGGATGATAAATCAACAGCTGAACAGCTGCAGCTTCCAGCCGGGCATGTTCATACGCACGAAAGTCCTTTTCTAGCTGCCTACACAACACAGCCGGGTGGTACATGGAGAAAGCGTGGGAGGCGGTTCGCAAGCCGTTCGGTTACGCTTGCAGTCAGGGCGGCAGCTTGGACGGGAGAGGCTCCATGGACAGCCAGGTGTGATTCTTGCCTCGCACTGCTGGGCACGTGTCAACGCTTCTGGTTCTGGTCTTGGAGACCTTTCATCGCTGTGTCCGTTGTGTAGACGTGCAGTACTACAGCTGGAGCAAGATAAACCAGTCACCGTGATATACCCATGTTCTGTTTCCATTCATGTATTTGGGGCTCTGATAGGGATTGCTTTCAATATGCTGCTTTATTATGAATATTTACCTTGGTTTATGACAAAGCAATTAAATCCTTAACACAGCATTTTGTTACAGTTTTCTGTGACATAAACAAATAAATATTTAATTGTTCTGCATCAAGGATGGTCTACGCAAATGTTTAAAGTGTTCTTGTGTTCTATTTTGTTTCTTTTCCTCACCTAGAGAAAGCTTGGAAGGATACAGATTTTGGAAGGTTTGTCTTTTAACTCGGAGATTAGGCATTCCTGCCTTTAAGACTTGTCAGTTTTCTTAAGCAAGAGTATATGCTGCCAGCACTAACACCTAGATGAAGGCAATTAAATCTTACAGACCTTCTTTCTTCAGAGGCTTATTTAGACATGGAAATTAAATTGTGATAACAAGCAGAGAGAGGGGTTTAAGAATAATCTTAGGTGTAGAAAATAATCTCTGAGATCATAAGCAAGTGAAGTTTATGTTCTCATATCTATGTCTACATCTTTAATATCTATAAAGCTCCTGAAAGTATTTTTCTAAGTCGGATTTGAAGAGTTGTGTGAAATCAGGTGCTCTGTCCTCCTGGCCTGGTTAATGCAGAACCCTGCAGACCATTGCTTTTGTAAGAAGGATCACTTGCCTTTGAATGACAGGTTGAGAGAATACATTAAGGAGACTCTCATGAAAGCTCATGGGAATGAACGGGTCAGGATTCCTCCCTTACTCATGTTTGCAGTCTGGGAGGTCCCAGGATCATCTTTAAGTTGTCATTCTCCAGGCTATTGTGTAGAGGACAGCTGAGGGCACGCAGAACCTGCCGTGTGAATCATGGCAAGGGGAAGAGATCTCGGCTCACAGTGTGGTGGCACATGCTCTAAAATGGAAGGAAAAAGTAGACCTGGCTAGACCTTCTGCTAGGAAAAGAATCTGTAACTAATGCATTTTTCCTCCTAGGAACACTATGACAATAAAAATGCTTTCATTCAGATCTGTTGAATGTAAGCTTTCTGCTGAGGAGAGCAAGATGCTATTAAAAAACAAAAAAATCCAACAGGATAAAGAAGTGCTAAGACATACGGGCCAAGCTGTGAGAGAGCTGATGTAAAATTTGCTTAGTGGGGATGTGCCCTGGAGCCCTCATCTGCCATGTTAGCATGGCGTCAGATAGGGCACCAGCTGCTTCTGTGCTAAACCTGGAAGAATCATTTATGCACAGCAGAATGACTGTGGATAGAATTAAGGGAAAGTTACATCGGGTGTCAGCAAAGACTATCATGGTGAAAGATGTAGCTCATTTTTGTTAGCTTCCAAGCTAGATCACAGCCACACTTGATCTTGTACAGATGTCTAGAAGCTAACTTATCTTGCGTGGTCAGCTGCCTAGGTATTTTTCGTTGGTTCACCCTGCCCACTGGTCCTCATCTATAGGCAGCACATGCGCATACCCATACGCTTTTGCTCTTTAAATAGAAACTGCACTCTGTTGCAATGCACCTCCCCCTCCTTAAGTGTGTCTATGTTCTGCATCTCCACCCTCAAAGCTATTATTTTTAACTGTTCTTGGGCCACAACTAAATCACTTGGACATCTCAGGAAGGAGCTTTCCAGAAGACAAACGGCTTGATGCCAGTATAAAAGTGCTGACCCGAGCCATATTCACATTGGCCCATGGATAAGTGAGTGAAGGAGTACGGAAGACCAAAGGAGAGCAACATTTTTTGGCAGGGTTTCTAGGTAACATTAACGTGCAGCAGCTGTAGGATAGATTAGATAGGGACTGATAGGAAAGAATCATGCGGTTTAGCAGGTCGTTTGGACTGCAGATAGGAACAAGGAAGGGAAAAGTGTGAGTCAGTAAGAGAGCATGGCTGAACATCTAGTCTGATGTAGAGAAAGGCCTGCACGAGGAATAAGGAGAAGAGAGGAGGTGGAGCGGACAGATGTGGGTGTTGGCCAGGGGGGCAGGAAAACTGGCAGAGCACGGACTCATCCGTCGGCACACGCGTTTGCCATTTGCTCTTTGAAGGAGGTAAAGTCAAGGCCAGGGACCCACAGAACAGTCTTCAGCTGCCTCTCCCCCAGACTTTCTACCGGCACTCCAACTTCCTTGCACCAAATCCTCCTAGCTCAATACTGGAACCGTATAGCACTTTACAGCTTCCTCCGCCTCCCTTGAGACACAAGAAGCAGCCTGACCCTGAGTTCTTTGCGGTGCACGGACAGGCTGTGGACAGAGATCGGGGGGGGGGGACTTCCCCAGAACTTCTTCAGTTTGTCAGTACCGTTTCGTCGTGGGACCTTGTGTACATGCAGTGGAACAGACGTGCCTTTGGGATCCTGAAGACTGTAAATGAGCAGACCATACCTGAGGATGCCAAAGGCCCCTTGTGGTGGCGGTGCCTGTATCTCCTGTCTGTGGGTACCTGCAGTGAGCTGCAATGGCAGTGGGAGGTCTGACTGCCCTGCAGCCAGGAGCCTGCCTTCAAACAGTCTGGCCTCCAGTACTACAACTCTAACGAGAAGCTGTTTGTTTGTTTGTTTGTGTGTCCTAGTTGCTGCCAGATGAAGCTCACCATGGGATATTCTTTTCTTGCAGAGTCTCTGGCAGAGCTCGTGGTGTGGTATTGACTGACGCCACGGAGCAGGTAGATGGAGCGCTCGTTCTGTTCACAGAAACACAAAACTTGCTCAGCTGTCTTTTTCTTTTGGTGTGGTGGCAAGGATGCATAGTCCTCCTTCTCGCTGGAAACAAGTTAATTTGGACACAAGACAGACGTGCTTGTGGCTCTAGAGCTTCCTAGTGGGACCTGGAGAGCCTCTTTTCATCACCAGGCTGTAGCTGTTTTCTCATTCAGAGCTGCCTGGTGAGATCTATGAAGTTTATCCCATGTGGTTCCTCATGAGGTGGTGACAGACATGGTTCATGACACCTATTTTTGCTGGATGGAAATAGTCTCCTGAGCATGTACTCAGAAGGTGACAGACATTAGCAAAATCTAAACCTCGAGGTTTTTAGGATTGTGCAAAATTCACAGAACCCAGCTAAGCCACGTGGCTACCAGTGCGGAGAGTTAGGATCCATGCTGCCAATGAGTCTTGCATGGTGGGAGAAAACCGTAGAACAAAATGCATTGAATGAATAACTCTTGTGCAGTCTCTGCCTCTTATTTGCTCAGTTCATCTACCATGAGTTAGGAGGAATTCAGCCCGACTGGCCATGCAGACAATGCCACAGAAGTGATTCTCAGCATAAAGCCATGCTACTGCCCTTTCCAACTGTACACATGTATCACTTACTGGTTGAAAAGTGCTTCTCTGACAACTTTGTTGCCATGGTTTTTAAATGCTTCTGTTGATTCCTTCCCTTGTTGATGGTCTAGGTCATACTGTCCAGAGGCGATCCGTTCTGACAGTGGTGTTCTCATGGGATGCTGTGTCAGGGACTCGGCCAATTCCTACATGATACAGTGATCCTCCTCTAGCTCCTTGTTTGTACAGATTGACCAGTCCCTCTGCACCTCTAGTGGGGACTCTCTCTTGACCATTCTCTTTCTTGACTTACCTGTGAGAACAATACCCAGTACCAGTCTGTACCCCGTACTACCTGGTGGGATGCTTCAAGAGTGCCATTGCATAAATCTATGGCTGACTCCTGGCTGTGAAGTGCAGACCGCTTCAGAGTCTTCCCTTGGACTGTACCTGTTAGGAGTGGAGAGCAAGAACTACCAAGATCTGTCTACAACTGCTGTCCTGAGGATGTGGAAGCTGCCTCTGTCACCTTTTGCCCTCTATGTCTTCCTGCTGTTTTCTACAGTCTGCATTCTTGTGACAAGGGAAATCCACCCCCTGCCCTGAGCGTGGTATGTTTCTTGCTGAGGACAGGTTACAGTGCATAATGCGCTACTTAGCCAGGCCATAAGGACCATATTGCCTGGTGCTGGCAATGGCTCTGGCATAGAGCTAGGAGACAGGGTGGAAGTGGTTTGACCTTGGTTGTGCCATTTATGGGGTAGACAGCTCTGTCTTGGCTTTCTGTGCAGCTGCTAACAATTTCTTGCCATTTCTACTGCATGGCGTAATTCCTTGCTGGGCCTGATTCAGACTCTCTCATTTGTTTTAAATTCTCTCATTTGGGCCACATGGGACCCAGCAGGAATTATGGACAAAATGTTTTGGTCTCACAGAAGTTACATCTGCAGTTACCCACACTGAAGAAGAAGTGGTCTGTGATGTCTCAGGGCAGATCTCATCAGTCGCCCAGGAGAGTTTCAAATCAGATCTGCCAGAACAAAATATTTACAGTTTACATTGGGAAAGATAAAACCTTTTCCAGATCAAGTAGAGCTCTGGCTGAGTGCCCAGCCCTGCTGCCAAAGAGCTGGCCTTGCTGCTGGGGCGGGAAGCAGAAAAAGGAAGTACGTTTCTCTGGAGGAATCTATACAGAGGTTACCAGAGGTAAGAGACCTTGTGCCCACAGACCAAAATTACCTGGAGACTTCACTAATATCTATTCCAAATGCTTGCTGGAGAGCCTTGAAGAAAACAGATTTACTTAAAATGAAAGCCCATTCAAAGGCTGCCATTCGAAATGCCCACGGAGGCATACTTCCCTGGGCTAAAACATACGGTGCTGTGGAAAACAGTCTCTATAAACAATAGAGCTGTGCTTTGTAGTTTTTATTTTTCCCCTACATCTTATGCTACACATACTCATGTACTTTAGAACGTATTTTAGTTGCAAATCACTAATAAATGCAGGAACAAACTCTGTTTCTGGTCAGTACCAGCATTTCCCTTTCTGCTCCTCCTGTAAACAGTGCTTTGCCTAGAATTCATCAGCACAAACACTAACAATTCTATGTTAAAGACCCTTGATATTACTTAAAAAAAAAAAAAACCCACAGCGAAGTAAAAAACAACAAAGTAAAACTTTGCTTCAGTATGCAATCTTTTCTCCATAGTTATTTTCCAGACAGGGACTAATACTGTCATACTAATGAGAATAGTAATGACATCCTAATACGAAGTCATGTGAGTGACTTACAGAAGCTTGCTTCTCCTGGCTGGCCACGGTCTCACTTGCTTTGCTTTCTATTGATGCTTGGAAGGCCCCTCTGCTCAGCCTGCACATATATGGGCCAGTCCACGTTATAGTTATTTTCACATGTGAGTCCTTCTGGGAAGTGGATAAAGAAGTTAAATTTCTTGTGTGACCATCAGACAGCAATTCTGTTTGTGCAAATGGTTGTAGAGTAGATTCTGTATTTATGTCACCATTTCGGATCGCCAAGGGAAATGTATTCTCCTAACAGGAAATTAATTCAGGGCAACAAATGTGTTACAAAAGTTAGATCTCATTAGTCAAGAAACAGAAGGAGCATTAGAGATGACCAAGCACGATGAATGATTTTCAAGTACCTTTCAGCCCGTAACCCCTCTTGTGATCAGTTCACGAGATAGTCCATAAATTCACTCTGTGGAAAACCATGTTTCATGAATACAACATTTGATAGTTTCGTGTTCTGTTTTTTTCAAACTGAAGGTGTTTAGAGAAAACCCGAGCAGCGAATAGACTACATATACCAGCACCTGGGGAGGAGCTGCGGGCCTGTGTTTTCCATGCCCAGGTGCTGTGAGCTGTGGAGGGCGAGGACCCAGGGCCACTTGCTGGGTGCCCTCTGTGCCTGAGCGCAGTTAATGGTGGACGCGCACCGTGCCTCCATGCGTGTGTGTGTGCACGGCTGTGGGCACGGGGGGGCCGTACCAGCAGCTGCAGTGGGGCTGCAGCCTCGGGGGCTCGTACGTGCAGGTGCCGGTGACTGGGGAGACTGTGATCCAGGGGCAGCTGCTGGGCAGACTGGGTGCCTGAGCCCGGCTGCTGGAGGGACCCACCTTGTAGAGCTGTATCGACGTGTCTCCCACTACCGCGGCTTCATCCTGATCAGCCAGGGAGGGCAACAGGATGAGGCTGCTGGTGCTGTTTGTGTTTGCGTTGTGCGCTGCGTGCGTCTGTCTGTGCTGACTCGTGTGGCCAGCCGTGCATATATGTATGGACGGATATACACGTTGCCGATGGGCGTTTGCATGTGCGCCCACTGGGAATACAAGCTCAGCCTCGCTGGTAGTTGGCCCCGGGGGCACGGAGCTGCAGGAGCCTCGCCTCCCTCAGGCTCCTGGATTTGGCAACCCCTAACACCTAGAAGTTACCCCTCCGTCATGCTTATACGTCACCATAGATCTGTGGACGTTTAGGAGGAAACCGAACCCCTTGTATTTGTAACTTTGGCATTGCAGCAGCTACAGCAGCATGTCTGGAGCTTAACCCTCAGGGACGCTGCTAGCGTTACCAACTATTGGGTGAAATACTCTGACTTTTGATTGGCAATAAATTAAGTTAATTTCCCCAAGTGGAGCCTGCTCTGCCCGTGACAGTAGTTGGCGAGCGATCTCTCCCTGTCCTTATCTCAACCCACGAGCCTTTCATTGTATTTTTTCTCCCCCTGTCCAGCTGAGGAGGGGAGTGAGAGAGCAGCTGGGTGGGCACCAGGCGTCCAGCCAGGGTCAACCCACCACAAACGTGCATAAACATTTGACTAATCAGGAGCAAATAACAATTCATGAGAAAATCTGATAGCGACAGGAGCAATGTGTTTTATAAAAAGCTTATATATTAGAGGAAGTTACAGCAAAATAGCAAAGAGACTGAACAGGGTAAAGGGAAAAACAGATACTTTTAACCAAGATTTTAAAGGCCAGCAAATCAACAAAGCAGAGAGTTGCAGGGACTAATTTACAAAGGGAAGCGAAATCGGAGGAAGAAACTCTTCCACCAGCAATAGCCACATGGTATGTAATGAGGACACCAGACCTCAGTGAGCAAAGGAAGTAAAAACTTGCGAACTGAGAGAATCACATATCATGGGTATGAAAATTTTGAATGGAACCTGATTTTTTTATATCTAGTTTTATTAGAAAGTGGACTGATCATTTTTTAAAAACCAAACCAAAACAAAAAAAGGTTAACTTATAAAATGAGTGAGTTAAAATAACATACACACAAATCTACCGCAGCGGACTTGCCTAGTTAGAGAGAGAAACTCCAGTTTCACAAGCATGTCACTATTTTTGTCTGGTGAGATTTGGGAGGGGAGAAGGTGTGCTGTGTCCCAGGTGCTTCCATCCTGATCACGCCAACGGCACCTCTTCAGAGCCGTGTTGGAGGTCTTCCACCTCGGCAGGCCAAACGGCCTCCCTTCTCAGAAACAGCTCTGAGAGATTTAAGTGTATCTTCTTGGAGACGTTGCTGAGAACACGCTCGGAAGCAATGAGAAAGCTGTGCTCAGTTCCACAAGCATGCCTCCGATAACAAGGGCTGCTGCCACACGCTCCATGACACCCTCCTTCTTACCACTCTAAGCCATGGACCTGAAAATGATGTCCAGGAATACTTCTCAGGGAACACTTACTGGGAATTAAACTATAAGGCAGGAAAACCTTACCTAACTGATCTGCACCTAGAGAGCGTGCTTCAAGGAGGGGTTTGAGTGTCTTCAGATGGGAACCTCTGGGTGACCACAGGTTCAATGCATAGCACCAGATTTTTTCCTTTACTATTTTAATGACTAATATGAAATTATCACAGTCTAAGTAATCAAATATATTTCCTTATCTCAATTTAAAATTAATAAAAATTATATCAACAAACCCGTTCTCTTTTTGCTCATGAAAATATCCCAGCTCATCTTTTCTTGGTCATTTAGCTTTCTGTTCCTAAGACTATGCTGCTGTATAGCTCAGATAGCTGCATACCTATTCATATTTTCTAAACTACTTTTCCTAGTATTACTTTACTCTATCAGTAACGATCATATACTGTATTGTTTTATGCTAAATATTAAGCTTAATCTATTAGTCTTCGGTTCCGAGGCCCAGTAAAATTTTCCAGGATTATTTGAAGCATCCTAAAGACTATTTTAATCTTTGGTTACTGATGTTGGTATATGCTAATGACTCTGCTTTAACGCTTGAACACGTTCAAAATACCGTTGGGGGCTTTCAAGGCGGTTGTCCTGTTCCGATAACAGCCACCATTTTTCAAGGAGGCCGGCAGAAAATCAAAGAGAAAACATATTTGCCCTTGCCAAACGTTAAAATCCTGCAAATCTGCATTAGCGCACCAGGTTTCTTTCTCACCGAGTTTCTTCCCAGGGCCACTTGCATATTCACAAAATCCTGGCTTCACATCGCATCTGGCTCTTGGTCTCCTGCAGCAAACACAGGTGGCGTAGGCCTATCCCTTCAGTTGTCTTGCAACAGGAATTTCCACAATTGCTTCCTCACACGTTTTTGTGCGGGCACACGGGCACATACATGCTGCTGACAGATACATTGCATCGCTGCGAAAAGTGGTGCAGTTTTACTCAGAGGTCCGTTTTCCTCACAAAACTGACTGATGTGTGTGTGAAAGGCTGCCCCAACAAGCACAACTGCTATTGGTAAAAGTTAGTAGCACAGAACAGGCTGGGACATTCTCATACTAAAATTATTAAGTTATTTAAATTATCAAACAGGTGTTTGTTAGAGGTGTTTTTCCCAAACATGGCGTAAAAACTCTGTGGTGGGCACTCAGGATTTCTTGCCTGCTGAAAGAATACAAGTTTGTATGACAACTCATTTGTACGCTATCTTCATCCCTCAAAAAGACAATACGCTGCTGAACCACAACTAAAATAGTTGAAGTGTCAGGTGCTACCGTTGCTCCAAATGAAAAGTTCACCATGACCTCGCAGCAGAAGAGGAACCCAAAGGAATAGCCTCTGCTTCTGTTGATCTTTGCTCTAACTGCAAGTGTAGAACATCTCAGCTACATACGTATTGTTTTACATAATTAAGAATGTATCACTAGACAAATTTATCTTGTGACTTTTAATAATTTCTTTTTTGAGTGCATCTCCTCAAGTTCACATATGCATCTAGGTTATTCTGATACAACCTTACTATTACAGTCCTCAAGACCTCATTTGGGATAATGAAATCGCTGGTACAAAAGCCTTGGTCCGCAAGTTATAGCAAGGGTTACTAACAGGAAAAAAAGTATTCAAGCAAGACATTGCAAACCATATTTTATTAGTAGGGGATTTGGGGGAAAGATGTAGGCAGTCTGAATAAAAGTGCCTCTGTTAAAAATTGTTACAGGTATTATATCCAATAGCAAGCATACATGTTTTCTCCTTTTGGAATGGGCAGAACAGAGTTTATTTTCACACTATGTATCTGCAAGAAAAATTTTTCAGTATCAGATATTTTCAAACAGAAAAATTGTGTCAGAGCTGCTGAAAGGGGAAGGGAGCACAAGTGAAGTATGACAAATAAATGGGATATTGTTTAAAGAAAAGGCAGTTCTAGCATTTGACCAAGTTGATCATATGCTTTTCACCAAAATACCTTGGTCTTGAAGTGCAAGAATCATGGAATCGTTTAGGTTGGAAAAGACCCTTAAGATCATCGAGTCCAACCATTAAGTTAGCACTGCCAGGTCCACCACTAAACCATGTCCCTAAGCACCACATCTACACACCTTTGAAATCCCTCCAGGGATGGTGACTCCACCACTTCCCTAAGCAGTGCCTGTTCCAGTGCTTGACAACCCTTCTGGTGAAGGAACTTTTCCTAATATCCAGTCTAAACTTCCCCTGGTGCAACTTGAGGCTTTTTCCTCTTGTCCTATCGCCTGTAGCTTAGGAGAAGAGACTGACCCCCACCTCACTACAACCTCCTTTCAGGTAGCTGTAGAGAGCGAGACGGTCTCCCCTCAGCCTCCTGTTCTCCAGATAAAACAACCCCAGGTCCCTCAGCTGCTCCTTGTAAGACTTGCACTCTAATGAACTGCCTCAAATAAATTCTGTACTTTACTTAAGGAAGGTTCCAGCAGTATAATGAGAATATAAAATATAAACACACAAAGAACAAAACCTTCTTCTCTGTTCTTTTTTCTTCTTTCTTTCTAATCCAATTAACTGCAATTTCTAAACACACTGACATTCACATCCCATAGACCTTAGCTTTTCCTTTTCTGTAACAAGAGAAAGAACACTGATAAGCTGTCAGAGCATCACATTTCAGATCCTCATCCTGCTATAGGCAGACTGTAAATCAGCATCATGTGAGCAAACCAGCTGAACCTTTAGTCAAGATAAATATTCAGGAGCACAGCACCAGAGCAAAACTGAGGCATCAGTACAAATGTTCTGTAAACTATGATAAAGACTACTGACTACAGAGAGCTACAGGTCTTGAATGTAAGGAGACATACTGAACACTAAGCAGTTTCTCTCACGGTTCACTATGAAGAGAATCTTTGCCTTTTCATAAAAGGAAAAAAAAGAAAAAAAAAAAAGGTGGCGGTGGATTAGAGACTGAAGTGCCACAGCCAGACCTTTTTTATTGGTTGGTTGTCCCATTAAGTAATTTTTTAACAAATATCCCTAAAGATACAAGATACTAATTCACCATAAACTGTGCAAGTATTTAAACACCTCAAGTAGATAGTGCTCTTTGAATCCTGTATTTTTTTTGCCTAAAACAGATTTTGATAGCTGGATGATTTAGATAACAAGATTTTAAAAACTGCCACAGGAACGTGATACAGGGTTTAGAAACATCTCGATTTACAAGACCAAGCTTCCAAAATTCTCTTCAGAATATGCTTCAAGTGATCCTATTGAACTTTTATTGTCTACTAACTCCACTTTAGCACTGAGGAGTAAATCATCCTCCCCAACATCCTCTCCCCAGGGAACTTCATGACTCAGTGTTCATCAAAACAGCTAGGATCAAATGTCGAATTATAGTGTGATAACAAAAACAACAGGGCAAGCCTCAAACGTCCCGTAAAACACTAAGAAAAGATGTAAACACTAAAGAAGTGATTAAACAATTTGAGAATCAAGTAATGACATTGGCATCAAAGGAATGGGTATTCCCATGGTATTCCATGGGTATGGAATTTTGGGATATTGGCTGAAAGCAGGATTGGTCATCCCAGTCAACACGATGAGGAGGAACTGACAGCCCAAGGGTTCAGCTGTAGGTAAGTTACCATCACTGTAGGACTAACAGTTCCTCTCCCCTCCTTCTTTTGACTGTTTCAGTCGGTAACGATAGAATTTCTTGTTACACTTATTTACGCCGCTGAATAAACCCTTACTGATAGCCAAGACTTCAGTGCAGTAAGGACTGTATAAACATGGCAGGAAGGAGAGGAGGAAGAAACAACTGATAAGCAGAAGCTTGGGTCACGAAGTCCTGTTTCACTGCCCATTTCCTGAATGTACTTTCTTTAAAGTAATATCTAAAATTTTAAAGGTAAAGTTCATCAGATCCGTTACTTTGATTACTACAGCAGTGTAACTCAACAGCAAAGACAGAATTTCAAACTCCAGACAAAGCTTACTGCACTACCATACTGGAAAACTCAGCATCTGGCAAAATTATGTTACCAATTTGTTTTGAAGAACATAACCCAACATATACAGTGTAAACAGATCAGAAGACACTTGGCAAAAGTTTGATTTCTATTGATTTCTAAAGTATAACAGCAGCAGAGTTTTGGGGGTTTGTGGGAACGTTTGGAGATATTTTTTTTTTTATTTGTTTGGTGTTTTGTTTTGGTTTTTAAATTATTATTATTATTAGGTTGTTGGTTTGGGGTTTTTTTGTTTGTGTTGTGTTTGGTTTGGGGTTTTTTTTTTTAGTTTTTTGTAGAAATTTAGATTTTTAAATTTTTTTTTCCCCCCAGCAATTCCAAAAAATTCTTTAACACCACAAGCATGCAAAGGACACAGATGTGCCTGAAACTCAAAAATCAGTATGCTTGGGATCCCAATCATAGAAGTCCTTCTGGAGTCCTTTGGGAAAAAAATGTGGGGGTATGAGAATGGACATTAATAAAGCAAACAGCACTAAAAGATTCCAGATTTTTTTGAATATAAAGTCATCTAGACTGTTCTCAACAAGAGAAGGAAGACATGATTTTTTTAAAGAGTGCAGTAAGAGAATTTTGTAAAAATCTTAAGGTTTTTTTATAAAGTAAGTTAGAAAACATTACACAATTGATAACAGTGATAGACTGGCCTAAGTATTGCAAACGAAGACTGCCTTCCACAAATCGGGCTGAGTGAGAAAACACGTATTGAGTATTGAGATAGTCATCAAATTTGAGAGGTAGATGACAATCTTAATCTATTTTATTGGGGAAAGGTAGCACTACAACTGTTAGTGTAAATGGCATTCAGTATCACCCATCCACTGTCCCTTGCTGTGTAAGAGTGCAAAGAGGAGGAGGAGCACCGTCTCTCACCTAACAGCAACTATACGCCTCTCATGTCCTTGGTCTGCATCATCAGTTCTCCGGGAAACGCAGGTGTGGGGGAAGAAAGGATTAGGAAGGCAAGGCGAAGAAGTCAACCCCATTTGTGTGCGCGGGCAAACAGCAGGCAGAACACCCCATCCAGACTGCAGCGAGGGTTGGAGTGAGACTGGGCTCGTGGCACAATCCTCAGCACAGCCCGGCTAGGTCGAGCGGGAACAGCAGAAGCCTGCACAGGCAGAAAAGGGAGCACCAGAAGTCCTGTACGATACTTTCCACGACGTGAGTTCAGACACATTGCCTAACACATGTATGATGGTGCTCCACTGTTGGAAAAGCATTTCTGTTCCTATTCACCCTGTCCATCAGATTCTGGTTTTCATTAAGAGGCAAAGCAGTAACCAAGAGCAGCACTGATGCAGAGGCTTTGTCACAGTGATGATCAGCGTATGCTGCTAACCAGCCAACACCTGTGAAGCGTTAGCTGTTACACAAAGCATCCATTTCAAAAACAGTGTTAAAAGGACAGCTCAGTACACAAATGGGATCACAATTTTTCTGTTCTTTGGGTAGTCTTCAAATTTCTCAAGGTACCATCTGAAAGACAAAGACAGAAATCTGATGAGTACTGAGTCTTCAAAATGCTGCTGAGGAAATTAAGTAATGGTACAATGTGTTCAGTGTAATCCATATATTTTCTGGCTACAAACCAAAAAAAAAAAAAAATGCTTTTAGAACCTACTCTGGATAGAAAATTGCCATTTACCACACTCGTCCTAATGACATCTAATCACCAGCTACAACAAAAGAAAGTTACTGCTGCCAGCAATGGGAAATCAAACCAACAGATGTGGTGAGAGCAGCCAGGGAAGGAATAGTCTGTTGTTGCAAGATGTACGTTGTTGTGCGTCCTCAGTATTTGCATTTTAGAAGTAGAAGGGAAAAAAGAAAATAAAAAACATTCAAGGGGATAACATGTCAAATTGTATAATGACTTCATGTGGAAGCAAGGGATACTTCAACATATATTTAAGTATGGCAGTGCTGTTCTGTATAGAAACGCCTTTGGTTCCAGTCAGGATTTGGATAATCACATTCAGACAAATATTACACTAGCCGTACTGCTAAGTCCATCAAAGTCCATCACTATTTTCAAATCCAGACAATTTTAAATGAATAAATGCATAGCACTACCAAGTGTTATTATTTGTCTGGCCATCTTATATAACAAACACATTGACTCCCATTTTCAAATATTTATTCTTCTGCTTCTCTAAAATAAAAAAAAAAGAATTAACTTCAGAGCTGCAGGTATTCATGTCAATAACTAACTGCAAGATCAAAGCTGGAATAAGCAGGGAACAAAGCATGCAATGCATGTTAACCCGCAGCTGTGGAATACCAGCATTACACTATTTATCCTTTTCAGTCATTTATTCTAAGTTTTTCCAAACTAAACAGACTACACGAAAATATTTCTTCACTTATATGGATTTGCTATTTCTAGTTGGGTGTTTTTCTGTACCCCTCTTCCATTTTTATGCATTTTTCCTTTAGTGCAATTACTTCCTTTAACAACGTTTAGCTTTTCATAACGCTCTGTAAGTCAAGAGCTCTGAAACAGCGCTGTCAAGTCTTAAGACAGACAGAAACCAACCATGGAATTTGAGCCTGAAGAACATAATATACAAGGAGAGGCTGAGGAACCTGGCATTGCTTAGTCTGGGGGGGAAGAGACTAAGGGGCCCTGTTACTGCTGCCTACAGGTACTGGAAGGGGAGTTATTTAAGACAATGGAGCAAAACTGTGAAAGAAATGCACACTCTCGCAGCTGGAATGCAACGGCCCCCTGCAAAAGTGCAGGCCAGAGACTGACTGGCTAGATAGCGGCTCTGCATGAAACGACACGGACATCCTGGTGGACAAATTGAACGTGAGTCAGTAATGGATCCCTGCAATGATGAAGGCTAACTGCACACTGGCCTGCTTTAACAAGTACAGAGCCATCAAGTCAAGGGAAGTGCTTGTTCTCCACTACCCAGCAGTTGAGAGCCTGCATCTGCATTACTGCCTCCAGTTTTCAGGTTCCGGCGCAATAGAGATGTCCACAAACTGGAGAAGAATCCAGCGGATGGTCATTAAGATGACTGCATAGCTGAGACATACAAGAGGAGAGGTTGAGGGTACCAGGCTTGTTCAGCCTGGAAAGGAAGTTAAGAGGCAGATCTAACTGCAGTCTTCCACCACCGACAGCGGCATTAGAGAGAAGGCAGAGCCATACCCTTCCTGGAGGCACACGACAAGCGGACAAGTGGCAGGGGATAAAAGTTGCAACACGGAAAATTCCAACGGGATGTAAGGAAAAAACCCTCTTCCACGAGAATGAGAAAAATCCTGTTCCAGGGCTTTATCAGAGATATGCGGAAGCCTCCACCCTTGGAGACACTCGGAACTCAACTGGATGAGGTCCTGGGCAACCAGGTATAGCCTCGCGGTTAGCTCTGGCTGGAGCAGGTCACACCAGATGGCTGGACTGGCCAACCTTCAGATGCTCCTCCCAACCCAAGATATTCTGAGACTCTGCTCAGTAATAGCAGGTGGCAAAACAAGAAGAAATGGCGACAGGCTTGGAAGGCTCAGCGTGGATAGTAGGAAAAACTTGTTCACTGGGAGGGCAATACAGACCCGGAACACCCTACAAGCAAGGTGCAGGAAAACCACCATTTCTGGAGGTTTTCCAGACTCCACTAGACACAGCCATGGCTGCCCTGACAGACAGTTAGCAATGGCATTTTTTTCAACCTACTTCCATGATAAATACATGTTTATTTCCTCTTATGCCACTAAGTTTCAGCATGAGAACCAAAGCAGGAAGCTGAGAATAACCACAATAAGATTAAGGTGTTCAAATTCTTTTAACCATGCAACTCCTTAAAGAGAATCCTTTCAAGAAACAAGTCTTCTCAAACTATGATCCTTCTGTTAGCAGGAAAGCCACATTATGAATACAATACATTAGCAGTCAGACTGTTTAATTACAGAGCAGGGACTTTATTAAATATCAGAACTGTTTTCCTATTGTCTGTACACTTGATTATAAACAATAGGATATAGACTTGACTATAAAGCATGCCTGTTACAGAAGACTTGAGGGATTTTCAAAATTTTAGTATTATAGAAACAAGTTTGAGCCACAAAGGAAAGTATAGTATATGATCAATTAAGACAAATTTCCCAAACTTGTCTATAATCTTTACAGATCCAGGACGAACTATGTTCATTTAAACATTATTTTGACCACATCATTGCACACTGTGCATCTTCATGGTCAGTACTATCCCGTTGAAATTCTGCAGTGCTTAATACTACTCAGAGTATTCTCTATCATATTCTCCACTGCAATAGCAAGGTCTTTCACAAAACTTGCTCTGCAACATCCCTATGGGATGATGTGAAACGGAAATGAAGTGTGGCATAGAGACAACAGAAATTATAAGACACAAACACTTACTGGTGGTGTTGTTTTGCCCTTGAACCCAAGATGAAAAGCGTACACAACGCAAATGCAAGGCTTTCAATGGTGCAGCAGGCAAGGGCAAACCCAAACCACTCCAGGATCTCTCCAAAAAAGTTGGCTCCACTGACATACTCAAACATTCCCCCTGAAAGCAGAACAGAGTTATTTCAAAAGCACCTTAATTAAGGAGATCCCCAATGCTGGTTTACTGTAAGCCAAATAAGAGCTACATCACCAATGTCTCTATACAATTTTTAAAGGCAGTGGAGGCAGTGTTTTTCAGCTCAGCTGTACTATGGAGGATCACTTCAGACCTCATTCTAAGACAGACCTTCTCGAGCTGCATTTTTCCTCTTTAAATCATGAAAGAAAAGCAGATTTACCAGTATCAGAAGCGAGTTCATGCCTCTGTAAATAATTACTCAACAACGATATCAAACTGACTCTTTGATCATAAACTAAACCTTTTTTAAAAATATGTAAAAATAGAAAATATGGTCCCCCTTTAAAAGTCCCAGAAAATACCCATAGGGTTAGTTAGCATACAAAGTTAGCATACAATTTCATTAAGTACTTCAGAAATTAACTTAATTATGAACGATATTATTAGTATGAATTAAACTTCCAAACTTATCCTCTAGCTTAAAATGCGCTGCCCTTTTGTTCCCATTCCCCATCAGGTCTACCACTTGAGCCCTGACACTCAGTGAAAGAAGTAATTGGCAGTCTGTGCTAAATGTGTTTTACAGCCAATTATGCATTAAACAATCAGTACTCACCTGCTGGGAATTTTATAAAATAAGAACTTTCACCCTAATTCCAAAGTTAGTGTACAAATTGATAACATCTCATTATGTGCTTTACCAGTGGGACTAAACAAACAATTATTTGCCAAATGCAATAAAGGACGTGTTTTGACCTTGCTTTAATTCCTTCGCTTTTGTAACAAAAAAAAAAAAGTGGAATTCTAGCACTTAAATTGGATAAGCAATATCAAAAAGACCAACAACTCCTGATGATGCAGCAAATAACATCTTATTTCCTTCAGAACTTTTTTGTACACTTAACATAGTAAGGTATGTTCATATTCATTTTTCACATGGGCACTTGGATTTACATCTATTAAAATTATAAAGTTACCTTCTTGGTGAAAAGTAACAATCTACTGCCTTATATACTTAGTTCTTCCAGTTTTATTAAAAAAAAAAATCTCACTAAAAACCTAGAGAGCACAACAACTAAAGGAAAAGCTTATAGAAACAGCAGAATTCAGAGGTAACTTATTTTTCTGCTCTCGCTGAGTGCAATACACCTGGAAGAGTCTAATGTTTCCAAAAGTGTCAATAAACCTTAACAGGTCAATAGGCTCCATAAGAAGTCCTTTCATATTCTCCACTTTCCCGTGAAGGCCAGAATTTATACTGCCTAACTTTCTTTGGATTTCCGTCCTCTTTTCCCCGGGTCTCCCTTACCACAGCAGTCGCTGCTCTCCGGTTACCTGCGATCCCTCCCTCTTCCTACGTGGGACAACTAAGAGGGGCCAGCCACACACAGCTGCCCAGTACTTTCTGCCTTCCCTTTTCTGCCCACACCGGGATGGTAATTCAGGTCGTCTTCCTCCACCCACCTGCTGATTCTCATAAAAGTTGTGGAATGCTACGTTACATTTTTACCGCTTTCTAAAAACACAGCCAGAGTTGGTCAAGAAATTCAAAGACTCACACAGGACACGTGATATCACAAAACAGATCCCTTTGAATACTTGGCTTAAGAGGAAAAAAGAAAAAAAAAACCCAGAACATTTCCTGCACTACAAAATCACTTCTTGAGGTGGCTGACAAACTGCTATTTCCAGTTTCCTCTTACACCATAAACTACTATCTCCTCTAGAAGACACCAAGCTTTAGAAGGGCATCTCTAGGCAGAATCACGTTGGGTTGGAAGGAACCTCCTCAGATCAAGTCCAGCGCCCGGCTCAAGGAGGGGCATCTAGAGCAGGTTGCCCAGGACCACGTCCAGTCCAGTTTTGAGTATCTCCACAGATGGAGACCCAACAACCTCTCCGGGCAACCTGTGCCAGCGTTTGACACACCCCCCCC